>JAKEPQ010000780.1:14487500-14700000 GCA_024500445.1 Entomyzon cyanotis
CTGATTCTGAAGCTCGTTCAGAATCAGTTTGAACCACTTGAGAAGCACAGTTCAGCCCTGACTCAGAGACTAGGGATAGTGATGGAGCCAACCCCCAGTGATGTGCTTCCCTTCTGATGCAGACAGACTCCATTTGGCAAAGTACTGAGCAGATACAGGCATTGCTCAGCCAAGTATTTTCCTTCTACTGCAGAAAACCAAAGCTTTCTACATTGGAACAATTAAAATTTACACCTGAACTCTAACTCATTGAGCACAAGGCTAAAATCCTGTTGATTGAGGCTACCATGAACCTGTATTCCACAGTGACCATTGCAAAAGCCTGCAGAATATCACAGTATTACTAAGTGGTCTGGGAAACTTCCTACTGCAAAGTGACACCACAGGATTTTTATAGAAAATTTCAGCTAGATGTGACCTGGTGCCTCCTAGGTGTGAACATACATCTCACTAAGTTTCCCAAAGTGAATGCTTTCCTGTAGCATCTGTACTTAACACACATCACTAGACAAGGAAAGCACACAATTAAAATCATGTTTTGACCACAACCATATTGTGAGGAGTCACTGACACCACGTCAGTGCAGGGGAAGCTGTTGTATGATGACACATCAGCTCCACAATCCACCTAAATATACCACATTGGCCTGTGATTCCTAAAATCAAGCAGCTTCAACAACCCAAAGCACTGTTTAATTTACCACTCTTACCAATCACTAATCCTACCATTTGGACTACTTGTGCTAATCAGCTACTGTATTAATAAGCATGAGGAAGGAAAAAAACAACACACTGGCTAATTTCATCCTCAGCATTTAAAAAGGGAATACTGAGTCTGTCAGGTAGTTGCACTGAAAATTTACTTCACCACCTGCTAGCTGAAATATTGCTTTTATGGATTTATATTGTATTAAAAGGTCACTGGCTGTTTAAGTCTTAAACAGTTTTAATCATTCTAAAAGTCTCTTAACAGTACGAAAAGGAAGCTCAGAACAAACAGCAGCAGGGATTCTAATTAAAAGGGACAATTCATCTAATTTTATTTGGGGTTAATTATTCAGGATTCACTCTCTGATGTGTAAGGAATAGCAATTAGTAATTTTAGTGATTTGAGGAACATTGGAGGTGTAATCAGTTAAAATGAGTGAGTGTTTACAACACAAGATGTTGAATTAGTTTCTCCCAGCTGGAGAACAGGAACATTAGTCCCCTACAGTTCAGGACTATGAATCGCAGTCCTGCTTAAAATACTCTCTTCAAATTAAAAAAAAAAAAACACCACATGCCAACAATCATCTGGTAATTTTGTTTACTACATGGAAAGTCAATAGGAAACGTGTACCATGGCAGCTTATGCATCCTCAGCTCCACCTTCACCCTGCCATCCAACCATTTAAACCCCTGGGATTCACTGGAAACTATTCCCAGCAGTTTTCCTGTCTGCACAACTCCAGTCAGACTACCACCCTCCTGCCACACTGCCTTTCACCACAACTGGCTGAGATAATGGAAGAAGCAGCCTGTGAAACTTTCAAATGTTAATTAACCTCAGTGGTTAAATATACGGAGGAAAAATGACCGTGCGATTAACTTAAAACCTCTAGGTACAATTCCTCCTGCAAATGCAAATCCAAAATAGCTCTGCTGGAATCGCTCTGGACTTCTTCCAGTGCTACTAGAGCCAGAATAAGGTACTAAAGCTTTCAGGAGAAGCAGATGTGACTCTGGTGGGGACAGAGGAGCTACGTGGGAGAGCCAGCAGGGAGATCCAGCACTGGCTGCTTTGACATATGGGTCTGAGCTGAGGCAGCAGTTCAAAAGCCATTTTTTGCTCCTTCTCTAGAGGTAACTGGGTTTTACCACCATTCAGGCATAGCCACTCAGTGGGACTGGAGCTGGACCCCTTGCAAGTTAGTGCCCACAAGTTTGTGGCTGTTAAAAGGAGCAGTGCTGGCACAGCACACCAAGCCCACTGCAAGTGATGCAGCTTTTAATGAGCAACTTAATTTAGTACAAACAGAAGCTGCCTTTAGTGTCCTGTGCACAGAGCTTTCACTCCAGCTCTGGTCAATGTGGGAAATCCCCTCCACCCCAGGCGTTCACATCATAGCTTGCTGACCTCCCTCTCAAAACACCCCAGAGGCAGTAATTAGCACGAGGGTAGGAAACAAGGGTTCAGTTCCCCAAATTATGCAAAATCTCAGCTGCTTCACCACAGTGGATGCCCCTCATTGTGAAAACAATGGGTTTTTTTGATGAGAGTGCGTTTCCATTCAGCTGGTGGCTGTAGACATCAAGTGCCATCCCTCCTAGCAAATCCCACCCAATGCTCCTGCAGCCCCAGCGGTGGCAGGGAGGGGCAGGCAGGTATAACCTGGTGCTGAGCTCCTCCCACATGCACATCAGCTGAGCTTCCCACACATCGGGCTTACAACACACAAAGCCATTGATAGAAGGCTGCATTTTGATCCTTAGCTTACTTTTCCATATGACTGCAGGGCAGAGCACTCCATCCAAAAATCCCACACCAACCTCCCAGCCATAGTAGTGACTTATTTTGTTTGCCTCAACAACCCATTTTCTAAACGTGATGCAAGGAAAGCAGCTCTGCTCCCGCTCTGAACACATCACACACAGCAGTTACCTCTGTAATGCTGATGTGTGCTAAGATGAGAAGCCTGCCAGTATCACAACTCAGCTCCATAGAAAATGCATCAGTCCTTTACTAAAGCTTAGCACTAAAGTTGAGCCAATGCAAGAAACAGTCCGTGGCACTTCAAAACTTCAGTAAAAATCTGCGCTACCATAGAAGGTGGAAGAAGAACTGTAAGATTAATGAAAAAGCTCAAAACACTGATCCTTATCATAGATTTCTTTTAGGACATTGGAGATGTCACTTAACCCTACTGTGACTCTGTCCAGAGGCATGAAAAGCCTTCCTTTACCTTCTCTGCAATGTTTATTTGTAGAAGTGAGCATAAAGTTCATTTTACTTGTGCTGTAATTAGTACAATGAGATCTCACCTTCAGCTGCAGCTGAAGATCCAGTAACGGCAACAAAAGTAGTTCTGAATTTTTTTTTTTTTTTTTAAATGACAGAAAACAGCCTGCTAAGAGAGATTTCCACACCAACAAGTGAAAATCAGGGCATTTAAGTCAGAAGAGCAAACCCTGTCCTGGAGATGAAACGGGCTGCATTCCCACACACAACCCTTCTCCTCTGCGGAATGAAGGATCCGTGAAACAGCTCAACGAGGGAAACGCCGCCTCACTCACAACAAAACTGGAACAGGTTATCTATTTGTTTATTAGATTATGGTGGTGAACTCATTTGTTCATTGCTAAGAGCTTCTGACAAGAGCTGACATATACATTAATTTACTAAAGAGGGCTGTTGTGAAGGAGTTGAAAAAAATGAGCTACGCCACTGGATTAGGACCTCATTTTCCCTGGTTGCTGTTGCAAAGCACAATGAGAGTGAGTCTGTTTATTTGGTCAGCCTTCTCCCCTGAGGCAGCAGACAGGGAAGATGGGGACCATGTCCTTCAGACACAACCTATCTTATCTTCAACCAAACCCTCTCTGTGCCTAGTGATGAAATACAAAACACTGCACAGATCACCAAAAAAAAAATCTCTCAGAGCTCTTCACTGCCAAGGGACTTCTTCAGGTTTTGGAAGCTGCAGCCAACAGTTTTAAGCAATGTTGGATTTATCTCTGCCTATGACTAGTTTTGTATTGTTTTCCCATTTTGGGAGTGAGTGTAATCTGAGCAGAGGAACCCCATGTGCTGCAGCCTTGGCTTGAGCCTTAGAGTCAGCAGTGGCCTGTGCTGCAGAACATCTGGAAGTGCTGGACCCATTCTCCTTGCCCAGCATGCAAAGGAGAAGGACAACAGAAACCACTGCCGTAAGCAGACCATCCCTGGAGGAGGAGGATCAACCTTCCTGCCAGGTGTTCTCTTCACTGAGTCTTCTGTTCCTGGTTTGAGAGACTGGAGCAAAAACACCAAGTGGGAAATGCAAGTGCAGTGCTCAGATGAGCTGATCAAACAAATCCCCATGGACTGGATTTCAAACTGGGTCACTTAGTTCCTCCCATCCTCCTTGCCACCCCTCCCTGTGTAACACTTACAAACATCCAAACTTGGAAGATGAAAGCAAAATGTGTCTTCATCAGATGTATCTCAGTGCACTGTTTACACCAATACAAACAGCACTGACTTTCTTCCTTCCACTGCAGTTAGTCAGAGCTACTGGGCAGCAGAAAAGCACAGAAATTTTCTTCCTGCTATAAAATTAATTGCCTTCTAACTCACCACTGTAACAATTGAATTGTAAATTACATCCTTATTCCTTGAAGATAATTTAAGATAAAATTAAATGTTGGATACATAGAATTCACCTCTATCCTGTTTTATTCAAAATAAATAGCCAATGTTCCATATTCAAATTTTAGTGGTGGACTTGGCAGCATTAGGTTAACAGCTGGACTTGATGATCTTAAAGATCTTTTCCAACCTAAACAATTCTATGATTCTACCTCCACATATATATTTATATGGAGTGGTGGTGGTTTGGTTCCTTTTGCAGGTACCTACTAGAAATGTCTCATGTGATCTGGCTACAACATGGAACAAACACCTATTAAAGTCAAAAGAAAAAAAAAGAAGAGTTGTATTTTCCCTGGGTAGGAGGTGCTACTAGAGGTGCTCTACATTCTCTTTACTGTACTTCTTGATAGCAGAGAAGGTAGATTAGAAAAACAAAGGACATAGGCTTTTCCTTCTTAGAGATTAATTGTACCCTAAAACATTGATTCACAACCTTTCTGTAACAAGGACCCTTTTCCAACACACCAAAGTTACTATTCACACTTACAAGTGCAGTTATTGCCACAATTTGAAGCAATGCTTTAAAAATTGCACGTTTGCATAATTCAAGTAAGTAACTGGTTAGAAAAGTACATGCTAAACTGACATTTTCGGTAAGTAACTATGTGTATTTTTCCATTTTCCACAAAATCCCCTACCAGGAACCACCCATTTTCTTGGCTGGTCAGAGCACAGAGCACTGTGGTGGGGAAAACAAGAGGAGAGAGAGCATTTCCCATCAGGAGCACCTTAAAATGGGCAAGGAAGAGGTGAATAACAGAGACACAAAAAGGACTTCCCAAATGTTCCT
The DNA here is from genome assembly GCA_024500445.1 of Entomyzon cyanotis. Classification (NCBI taxonomy): domain Eukaryota; kingdom Metazoa; phylum Chordata; class Aves; order Passeriformes; family Meliphagidae; genus Entomyzon; species Entomyzon cyanotis. Next base: position 14,492,683 of record JAKEPQ010000780.1, read on the forward strand.
GTTCAGGACACTGACGATAATGGAATTCACTCCCTGAAGTGACCCAGGCAGAGTGTCCATCCCCAGAAGAGAAGCAGGGATGAACTGTGGCAATGGTCCATGTGCTGGTTTTGGGGGAAATGTGGGTCTCATATTGCACTCAAGGCAGGAATGGCCATGACATTGTAGTTACCCAAGCACACATTTTAACCTTCTGACCATTCTGAGAAAGCAGTCTATCAAACCAGCAGTTTTACTGTAACTGTGCTCAGCATATTTTTCTCCCTTCTAGAGAAAAAGTATTAGGGTTTGCCACCAGCCCAGAGCAACTGAGAGGCTGCCCTTGCCATAAAACACACCACACCAAAAGCAGGGTCAACTATTTGGTGTAGAGTAACCTGGGTAAGATGGCTTCCAGACTAAATTAAAACTTTTCTATTTAACCAACAGAAAACAAATTACTGAAATATTTGTGGATATTGTTAAAAGGAATAATGCGGAAGAAAATGAAAATCCTCTGCTAAGATTGTGGTTTTGTTTGAAAAGCCAGAGATTTGATTCTTAAAATAAAATGTGGAAAAAATGGTAACAAACTGTAGTAACATATTGCTACAGTTTCTAGGCTGGACTTTGGAAATCTTCATTCCGAGGTTTGGTTTTCCTGCAGAACTGCTATTTGGACAATTTTAGTTAAAGAAAAAATTAAATTAGGCTAGGTGGGGAACCTCTCTTGATTTTCTTTTGTTCTAACTTCTTTTCGAGCTTTGCTGAAGGAGAGTGCAAATCTATCCTCTTCAGATTAATGATTGATCTCCATTCTAAAACCCCACTCCAATATTAATAACCTCTCAGAAAACAATTAAAATGGATATATTGTTTGAGTGTGTGCTCAGGGAGGAAGAGAAGAAGATAAATCTTCTCTGATGACAAAAGCCTCTGTCACACTTGGAGGGCTGCTGCTGCCTGTGGTGATGGACAATGGTTAACCACTGTCACATACACATCTCCTTGTGCTTCCACAAGTATGTGCCTGGAGCAGTGAAGGGCAAGGAGAGAGTGCTTAGCACCATAGTAGAAGAGGTGACGGTCCATCTCACCACCTAACAAGAATTCCTTCATCAGTGAGGTGCAAAGAGTAGGCCTTTCCCTCCATCAGACAGCAGATGATGCTGGAAGAATGACTTCCAGGTTGACATTACCAGCAAACAGCCAGAGAGACACCAGGCAGGTCCACCACTTGGAAATTATTTTAATGCACAGAAATGCCTGGTGTGCTGACGCTTTATGATGAATCATGATGCCTACGTCATTCAGAGTTGCTTATCAGCTCTGAGAATTTTCTAGCCAGCGTCTCTACCTTCTTCATGAATCACAGCAAAGACAGAAGCACCTCCCCCACGACCTAAGTGGTGCCCTGGAGCTGAGCACTACAACTGCTCTTCTGCCTTTTTCCAGTCTCAAGTGAAGCAATGGGAAGGTTGCAGTGCTGCTTGCCAAGGTGGTGTTTTTACAGCATAACAAGGGGCAAGCACATTCTCTGTCCTGGCAAGGGTGCATACAGAGATATTTAAGGGTGCAGAGTTTACTTTGAGGATGGTCAGAGGGCTGGGAGCACCCTTCCTATGAAAACAGGCTTAGTTGTTCAGCCTGGGGAAGGGAAGGCTCCAGGGAGACCTCAGAACAACTTGCACTACCTAAAGGAAGTCTGGGGAGGGACTTTCCACAAGGGCATGTAGTGGTAGGTCAGGAGGCAATGGCTTTAAACTGAAAGAGGGTACATTTACATTCAGTATCTGGAAGGAATTCTTTACTGTGAGGGTGGTGAGGCCCTAGCACAGGTTGCCCAGAGAGATTGCAGATTCCCTGTTAATGGAAATGTTCCAGGTCAGGTTGGAGGGGGCTTTGAGTAACCTGGTCAAGTAGAAGGTGTCCCTGCCCATGGCAGAGGAGGTAGAACGAGATGATTGCTAAGGTCCTTTCCAACCCCAACCATCTGATGATTCTGTGATATGATTCTATGAACACCTTTGGCATAGAGACAAACTTGAGTCATGGCCCAAGAGTTCTCCTAGACGAGAGCAGAAACACCCTCTTTCAGTGTTTATACAAAACCCAACATAAGCAGGTTTTGAAAACTCACACTGCAATTTTGTAATGCATGACTTGCTGCATGCAGTCATCCAAGGTGACTGCTTTATGCAAAAGCCAAGCTCATTCCTAGAGGATTTAAACAATGACAGTCAGATTTCCCTGATGAAAGACATTCAAGTGAGTAACAATTTTATTTAAAGAGAAAACATGGTATTTTTGGGCACCTGGGCTGTCAAGAAAACAAGAAGCAATTGAGAATGCATCAGAGAATGTTCTGAAATTGGCCATTATTTATATTTCTACACAAAGGACAAATTTTGGATTTAAAAGTGCAGGCATAACCCAGCTTTAAAATCCAGTAAAACATCTGGGCAAAGCCTAAATGTGGATGATGATAATCTTTTAAAGAATAGGATTCTCTGCTTTCACAAGACTATGAGATTTACTCCATATCCTTATCAGGCGATATATATCACATCATGTCATGGTGATTAGCATCTTGATTGATTAAAATCTTTAATTCCATTGGATTTTAAAGGCTAATTTGAGAGACACTCATACAAAAGACCAAGGCTGGAGCTCATAACAAGCACAGAATGGGACACTGTGACTGCAGCACTGATATCTGCTCCCCTCATTCTTCAGAACGTTGCAGCTAAAATCATCTAGCCAAGAGAGGTAAACAAAGGTGTGTGTCAGGTCAGCCAGCAAAACCTTTCAAGGCTCCACAGTCATCATGAGAAAGCAAATAAAACCTACTTTGGCTCTCGTTTACTATATATTTAACATTTGCAAGAGAAAAATCAGATGACTGCTTAAAGCTTGGGATGATGCACGCCATATTCAAGCTACTCTTGAGCTTGAAATGTTTAATGTTTTATGTGGTTTGGAAATGGTTTAAATTCCCTGATGAATTTTTCATGCCCATACACAATTTAGCCTTTATCAAAAAAATCCCCTTCAATTATACACTCTGCAGAAATTCTTTGGAAAGATTCTAGGCCCTTTTCCCCCAGTATTTTTGTTTACTGTTTTCGGTTTTCTAAGGTCTGAATAAAATACCCTCACTTGGATATGCCTACTGAAGTTATCTGCACTTCACTCTTCGTGCTACTCACAGAAAATCATCTCCACTTTCTTCCCCCCTCTCTGTCTCTCTCTCTCTATGACTTTATCTTAACTGCAGACAATGGGAAGAGAAAAAGAGCACTGGAGTGAGGCTAAAAGGTTGCAAGCTTCTGGATGGACCCAGCTTTTTGCCGTGATGCACCACGGGGAGCTGTAACTCCGCACAGCCGCAGAGCAAGCCCGGGAGAGGGGCATCCTCTGGGCAGCAGAGCTGGCAGCAGGCACGTCATTCCCAGCGCAGGAGATGCGGCAGGAAAACAAGCCTAATTAGAGCACTGCCATGTGCCAGCTATTCTTGGAGGCAGAACAGCCCCTCAGGAGCTGGTGCAGGAGAGCGAAGCGAGGACAGCCCTCAGACCACTCCAGCCCACGTCAGAGGCATCCCCAGGAACACAAAAAACACTCCTGTGCTCTGTCCTGCCCCACTGCTCAGGCTAAAGACACTGAAATGCTGCTGCCTTCGTTCCCTGAACACCTTCCTTATGCTGACACACAGCCCCTAAGGTTCCGGGAATATTAACATAAACCACCCACAAATATTATTTTAAAGAAGTGATTCCCATAGTCCTCCTATTTTTGGAGAAGCATCTGAAAAAAGCTTCCCTAATATACTGGAACAGGCCCCATATTATCTCTCTGTGAAAGGAATCCAACTTCTACGCTTCTAAATTCACTTGTAAGCAGTTCAGACTTCCTTTTATATTGTAAGATTTCCTTCCCATAAGATGCAAGATATATTGCCTCAAGGGAAAAACAGCTTTATGAAGAGGAAGCTACGTGTGCCAGAATTGTTCTCTTCCATTATCTGCAACATCCTTTCTCCCTCCCATTGTTTTAATAAAGTTGGTCACCAGAAGAACCTGCAGTAAAAATGCCAATACCCTCAGCAGAGTATCTACCTGCCAAGAGCCCCAAAGAACATCTGCTGTTCTGCAGCCTTCTTGATGCTCAGAAAACCTGTTTTCTATGCATGCCACTTATGCAGTGCTGATAGAAACGTGACTTTGCCAACAGACTTACTTTTGGCTGTTCCCACCAGAAAAACGTTTGAGGAATGGATGGCTCACAAGTAATCTCCCACCTACATGTGTTTTTGTAGCATTTTATTGAATAGAAGGATGAAGAAGAAAAAAAAACAACCAACCAACCAACCAAAAAAAAAAAAACCAACAAAACCACACCACCAAAAAACAACACAAAACAAAAACAGAGAGAGAGGAAACACATTCAGTGACAATCGGTATTACAGGGAAAAAGAAATTTTAAAAAATTTTAAAATCTGCTGTCTGATGTTCCTACATGTGATCCAGAGAAACATTCCCCTCCTGCACACACGTGCTTCCATGCAGCAGGGGCTCAGTTACACTCCTAAGTTCAAGTGCATTCTTAAATGTTATGTCCCATGGGCCTTCACAAAGCATGTATCAAATTAGGCATTTGCTGGAATGCTTTGCTAAGCAAAAGGATCAGTTTACGTACTTTCCCCAAAGATTCTGCTGAAACGAGGCTAAATGGTTGCAGTGGTAGCTCTCAGGAGATCCCCAGTTCTTCCCTGAAGCATTCATTTGCTAGGATTTCCCTGTTGTACATTCAGCTTTGGGGAAACAATATGAAAAACAGGGAGCAGGGAATTCTCAGTGTTAGAAATTACTTTATTGCCCAGGGTACATAAAGTAACCACAAATCCCTCCCCACTGTTGCAGATCCCACCAGGGCCACTGACATCTCTTCAATTTCCATTAAAAATCTCCTCTAGAGGGTATAATCTCCCCAAATTTAAGCAGAGGGAAATCCAGGGTTCCCTCAAATCAGAATCCACTTTATTTGGGACAAAAGGAATCTGCTCTCAGGAGAACTAGAGCTGCTAAAAATAAGCAAATATTCCCAGTGTTTCTGCATTCCTCTCCCTGAAGTGAAATGATCAAGAGGATTAATTTTAGAGTATGTACAGTTTTTATGTGAAAAAACCCAAGCTGCATCTTAGCTTTTAAGCAAAGACCAGATGGAAAGTCTATCATTAGAAATGCCAAAGGGAGAATACACTCAAAGTTCGCTTCAGGATGGAAAGGTCATTTCTAGTCATCCTTGTTTTAAATGTTCTCAGAAGCACTCAAGCTTTTTGTAATAAGATGGCTTTCTTTTAGTTTATCAACTTGATTTCCTTCAAAATAAAATATAAAAAGATCTCCAAAACAAAACAAAAATCACCAAACAATACAAGACAGAAACTTTAAAGGCAGGCGCCAGCTCTCTTCCCCCTCCAGAGCAAAAGACTCATTAAATTTTTAATGAATTTTTGTTTAGTTGACAAGAAATGCCACAAAAATGACCTGCTGATTCCACCCAGGGGTGTTTACTTAGAGCTTCACAGGGAGATTTATGACACGACAGGCAGCAGACAACATGTCAATGGAGTCCGAGAGGCAACACCTCATTCACCAGGTACCAGTGTCAATGAGGAACATGTCAAGATGATGAGAAATGGATCAGGTTTCTCCTCTGTGTTCACAACAACATCCCAAGCCCCCAGCGAAGACCACGTGCAGCTACCCCACACAAATTCACAAGCCCATCTGCATTGCAAGCACCATGCTGCTGGTCCTGAGGTCTAAGCAGTTCAATAAGGACCTCCTTTGGGCTTAAGATGCATTCTTAACGTTTCTTACACACACAGGATGACCAGGAATTGATAAAATTGTGATCAGTGACATTCACTGGAGTCATTAGGGTGACCTGAAGATAATGCAGTGCTTCCAGCTTTACTCCACTTGCTAACTCATATGAGAGCTACAAACACAGAGCTCCCACTGAGATTCCAGCAGTCCCTGATCTCCACACGGCAGCCAACCATGAAATAAACCCCCTGCCCAGGAAGATCAGCCCACAGCTGAAGTACAGTACGTGAATAAGCCTCCTGGGACACAGCTTCCAAACCTTAACAGGAAAATATTTAATCAAAGACAGAAAACTCCATTCTCTTGTTTTCCAACAAATATTAAAAAAGTACATAGATACGGTGATATAAAATTGACATTTTCTCAGTAAACATGTTTGTGCCCTGGTGCAGATTATTCCCAAGAAAAACTGGAGCTACTGGATAAAGACAAAAGTGTTTATTAATCTTGGAGGCTTTGCCTTTTCTCAGCTCTAGCGGGCCACCCCTGACAAGAAGTATCTGGCTTCAGGTTTTCCTCTACACAAATCCCCTCAAAGGAGCCATTGCTAACTGAGCAGCAACTGGGCTGTGCAAGTGTCAGAGGGAAATGTGCCCTGCAGTACCACTGAATGAGGGACAACCAGACAAAACCAAGATTCCATTCTCAAACAGCATACTAAAGCACTGGGAGCAGCAAACAAATGCATTGTTGTTTCTTGGCCACTTACAAATGGTGATTATTCCATACAAAATAATTAACAAACAAGGACAGAATCCTCCATGCTCTCTTTAGAAATCTTCTTTTCAAAACACACCCTCATTTTAATCATTTACCGTTTGCAATAGAGAAGGAAAAACAAGGAGATAAGAAATCTGACACGATCAAACCATCCCTAGTTCCCACAAATAAACATTCGCTGCCTTCCAATAGTCTTGACTAACCATTTTAATAAGTAGTGAAAAGATTTTGCAATTAAATGCTTAGAGAAATAAGATGCATCTTCCTGCTCCTTCTGATGCCTCATGAGTTTTCCAGCTCCTCTCATAAAGAGCTTTCATTACTCTGGGCATGACGGTGCCAGAACTGTTACAAGAGAAAGCTCTGATTTCAGTTTCATCACAGTCACTGTCCAAATGCCCAGAAAGTTCTTCACAGCTCTTGGATCACAGGGGAAAAAAAGGGAAAAAAAAAAGAGGGGGAGTTTGAGTCCTAAGATCAGAACCACATTTGCTAGACAGGTTTGTCAGGAAAAAAAACCCCTCTGGACTTATTGTAAACGAAGTGTATTTGGTCAAGTAGCAGTAGATCAAATAGATGGGGAGCCTCACTATTCCTTTCCTGCAGCCCCACATTTGTGGTGACAACTGCACTTTGCTCTGATGAAAAGTGACCTTTAGGCTCTGACATTTAGGTCCAGATTCTCCAACTTGTGCCACCTCCGCCTCCAGTTTCACAGGTCGAATTCACAGCACTTTAAATAGTTGGCGACATTCATCAAACATGTGCCCATGTCTTGCCCAGCTGAGTCTTAAAATGGAATATTCCCGATCCACAGTCCCATGCCATGCTGGATGGTCAACTTACACGAGGTACTGGATGTGCCATATCTCTTTGGAAAATCAACATACCAAGTGAAAGCTCATCTCCCAAAATAGTCACCCTGATACTTTATTTCTCTTTTATTTGTTTGCCTACTGCAGTTACAAAACACATTCTCACTGAGGCAAAAGGGATCATTAGCCAGAGCACTTTTGGATGCAAAGAGGCAGTGCTAAATGTGCACCAGAAACAGGAATATTCTAATGGTCTTCCCACATGAGAAGGCATAAAAAGACAAATGGACCCTCCATTAACTTGTCTCCATGATACCTCAGGAAAACACCATATACTCAGAATGGAATCATGGTGATTCAGAGATTTCTTGTTTAAGAAGTCCAGCTCTGATTGCAGGGAAATAGCTCAGCTGTGGTCATGCATCATATCCCTTGTCTTGGATTAGCTGCTAAATTTAAAGTATTTTCTGTCTATCCAATAAGAGTGATTTACTGGCATGGAGGAATGTTTTAAATATAATGAGTTTTCAGGCTCAGCCAAACCAATCGTTCCTGCAGCTAAATCTGAAAGTCTCTTGACACTAATGAGGGATGTAAACAATTGAACAAAACCTAGAGATCTGACAGCTGGAGATCCACCAGCCCAACCTCCTCCGGCTGCCACAAGGTCATCTCTCCCTCTTGAGGGCCTGTGTCCCATTTTTATACACACAGGCTGAGTGCCTGATGCACCAAGAGAAGTCGGTCAAGTATTCTCCTGTTACAAACCCAACTGATTTTTCGGCTGTAGGAAAGGGTTACAGTGTCAGACTCTGCAGGATCACTGTTGGCAAGGATGGGTTAACAAGAAAAGATCAATTATGAATTAAATTAAAATCTAAGGTATTGAATGGACTAAGCAGAAGATGAGGAAGATACTGCAATACTTCATGCATTATCTGGTAGAACTGCATGGTATCCTATCCATGCTGATACCAGAGGAGAGGTAGACCAGCTGTGATTTTACCCAACTCACACTTCCCTCATGTGTTGCCTCTTGTCTTTATAAATTGATTTTTACGTAAGACAGCTGTGTCAGACCTGAGCTCCCAGTGTAATTTTCCCTCTATGCCTGCAGAATTAATTCAGTCCGCCAGGTTCTATTTCTCCTTGGGCACCACACAAAGAATTACAAATGGCTCTATTTGTGTCCAGCTGGTACAAAAGTGATGTCAAAAGTGTAATGGGAAGGAAGAAAGGACCCAATTACAAAAGCAAGGTCTGTGAGATAATCTTGGTCCTAGGACAGCGAGATATGGCAATTAGGAATATCTCATCTCTCTGTCAGTTGGGGTCATTCAATGAGCTTGTTATCAAGAGGAAAGGTGGCACCTCGAAATACCAATTACAACTTTTGAAACTCAAACTGTGCTTCAACCTCTTCTGCCCCTTGTGCCACCATCTCTAAAATGACAGGAAGGTCAGAATGAGCAACAGGAATTCAGTTTTCAAGAAAAGGTCCAATTGTGCTGCAGATTAACAACCAATTAGCAGTTTTGCAGAAGTTGTGTGCTCTGGCTGGGGGGCTGCCAGGCTGTGCTGAGGAAGTGCATGGTGTTGACTTCCCAAACTGAGTCACTGCTGTAAGCCCTGGGGTGGTATTTATAGAGCTGGGGGAAAATTTCCAGGAAACATCACTTACTGGTACTCACAAAAATAGCAAGGAAAGTCTTCAATTACTAAACTTTTAAGGAAGAAAGTATTTCTTCTTTATGACAAGATAGCAAAGCAGCAGCCTCTATGATTTTCTTGGAAGAAGTCACAATTAATGGTGTTCCTTATCTCACTTTCCTCTGACAGTAGCAGACGTTGCTCCTAATATATTCATTCTATATACCTGCAAGGTTGGGGTTTTTCTCCTCTGTTTTACAGATTATTTCCAGGATAAGACATTGAAATCAGTCTTGCCTCCAAAAACCTTAGGAAAACTTGAATGGACCCAGGTACCAACAATAGTTCAACCGGGGCAGTCTAGATCAGCCTGAACTTTTTACCCAACTGTCCAGAATCCCGATTTGGGGGAATGGCTGTAGCCTTCAATAAACCACATGAATCTGCAAGGAGACCTGTTACTGAGAGTGAAACTATCACCTGCAGAGGTGAGCTGGTCCCTCTGCACAATCCAGATGTGCCTTGGTATCCCAGAGCACACAAAAGCAGAGGAAGGGCACAGACCAGTAGCTGGATCAGTGCCTGTTCACCTCCACATATGCAACAGTGCCCTTATGTCTCCTCAAAGTCAGGGATTAAGCCAGTCTTTCAGAAACATTTTGTCCCTGAAATAGTTTTAGGGATGCAACCACAAATCTGGAGAATCTCAACCATTTTAGAGTATTTCCTTTTCTTTCCATTAAACACACGCAGATTTACATTCTTGCTTAGCAAGGGTGGGCAGACCATGTCAGGCTTCGTCTCCTTCCCTAAGCAGCCAGCATCCCCCATCAGGGAGGATGTAGACTAGCTGACCACAGAAGTGCAACTTTTGGAATGAAAAAGAAATTTTTTAAAGCATAAGATACAAGCACACAAACTTGTCCCCATCCCATACACAAACTGCAAAAGCTTTAATTTGTTACTGTGACTTCCAAACTCTTCCTACCACTGCCCCTCCCTCTATCACCTGGGGTCATGGTTTTGGAGAAGGCATCAAAGATGTTTCCCTACATGTCTTATACAAACCAGTAGCTTATATGAGGAAAAAAAGACCAGGATAATGAGAAAAAGGCTGCTGGTAGGAACTCAACCAGTACCTGCTCTGCCTGGCCTCTCAGCCAGGCTCTCCTGGCACGGCCACAGGGAGGGCAGGTCGGGTCCAGCTCTCTGTCAGGCTGTCAATCATCACAGCACAGGGTCTGTGACACTCATGAGACACGACACCCTGTGCAATGCAATGGAGACCCAACAAGTTTGTTTTGCACATGCCACTGCAGCGTTGGCAGATACAGCAATGTGCTTTGGCTCGCACTGACATGGGAAGCATTCAAAGCACTCGTGCAGAGATAAGAGACCCCCCCTCGTCTCCTGCCTGAGACACACTGACCTCCCTCCCTCCCTTCTCCCTGGCATTGTCAAAAATACAAAAATCTCTCCCTTATGTTTTTAAAATGTCTCTGTTTCACAGGGTTTTCTCCTTTTTTTTTTTTCTGAGGCCAATTAAAAATAAAAGTTTACCAGAAAGACAACAAGAAAAAAAAAGCATCTGATACCATTGGATCCAGCCTGTAAGGATCTCACACATAAAAGAATTATGTCCCTGAGCACTTTCCAACAGACTTTCAGAAAATTTCATCTTTCTACTTCCCTGGCTGGATAGTCTGTTTGAGTAATTTTCTCTTTCTCCTGGGGCTGGTTGCTAAGAGACGCGCTATTACTTCTCCCTCTCTTATGACCCGATTACAGTGATCAGCAAAGACAGCGTGCAGACAACAGCCTGACACGGCTCATACAAGAACATCGGGCTCGTTACAAAATGATGGACTGTATTAACACTCCACAGCCCCTTCGCTCGCCATGGCCTTTGGAGAGTCTCCAGGCACAACTGGGGGCTTTTACTTCCCCGGCTTCTGAAGTGCACATTCAAACATTTTAAATCACAGGACTGGGAAGGGAGAAGAATGGACTTTTACCTCCTGTGCTTCGCTGTCTGACAGCCAGAACGGTGTTAATGGATCCTCACTGAGCAACCTTCCTTTTCTTACCCTTCCTGAGAAGTGGCCTAGGAACTATGATTATTCCCTTTCACTCCCTTGAAAAAAAACTTTGCAAATACGGAGCATAGTTTGGGTCAGAACATTCCGCTGAAGGGTCTGACAGCACATTGTAAAGCTGATCATGACACTTCAGGGGCTAAGAGGTGACCTGGTCCAGCAAAGACCTGAGATGGATTGCTCTGGATAAGGAAAGCAGCTGGAAATAGATCCAACTGTAGGAGTCCAGTGGTCCCAAGGAAGCTACCAGGATGCCCTTACAGGCTCCCAGTTCATGCAGAAGCAGCCACAGCCTGGCACTGTGCCCTCTGCAAAATAAATAGGGGATAGAGCCAGTGGAACAGATAGGAAACTTGGAGCACGGATTGGGAGCTTGCACTGAGGGGTACACAGGGCAAAAAGTTAAAGGAAAGTTGATTTTGTTGATGTTATTACCAAAGAACTGGTCTTCTAAGGAAGACCAACCTCGGAGACCATCATTATCCACTTCATAAGAATCCAACCCTCATCCCATTCACTTTTTGTAACATAAATTTCAAACTTCTATACTTCCTTCTATTAAACCTGCTTTTGAAAGATTGTGTTTACCCACACTGTTTTGGTACCATTTTCCTACTCTTGAGGGCCTCCTCTCCTCCCACCAGCTCACTTAGGGAAGCTCCTGTGGCAGGACACCTGGGCAGACCCTCACACCATAGGTAGTGCAGAATATCTATAAAAGCCAGTTGCTAAATCTTCTCAAGTGGGCTTTGTAACAGAGATGAATGACCCAGAGATGAATGACCTCACACCACAGGTAGTGCAGAATATCTATAAAAGCCAGTTGCTAAATCTTCTCAAGTGGGCTTTGCAACAGAGATGAATGACCCAGAGCACAGGTCCCTTCCTCATCTCCATGTCATTTCCCATAAATTCAATGCTTGGTGCAACAAATGCCAGCTGTCATGACAGTGCAATTTCTACCCACCAGCCATTAACACCAAGCTTGGCTTTATGATTTGGGTCATGTTAGATGAAACCAAAACCCTTGCTTAGTCATTGTCATCACAGGAATTAAGAGTTGGAAGAGACATGTGAGCCTTTTGCACTTCAGATCCTCAAATAGTTTGGGTAAATTCCCAACTGAGCCCCTGGAGCACTTTCTGCCACGGCTGTGACTTTGCAGGGTGTGTGCTGGTTAAAGAAGAAGACAGAAGGGGAATTTTCAGATAGTGGGAAACTAACTCACTGCTTATTAGGAACTAGAGCAGATCCCTGCTCATCTCCTGCAAAATCGTCTTCCCTGGGCCAAGCAGAGCCTCAGGACTGAGTCCTGCTCATGGACCCTCAACTCCTGTGCCAAGTCCACCTAAACATGCTTTGCTTAGCAACAAACATTTCAGGCCTTGTATATTTTGTCCAAATCGTAATTGTGTAGGATTCACTGCCAGAAGTGCCTGCTCTTTGGCCACAAGTACAGCTTCTGTGGCTTCAAGAGTTGCTCATTCATTCTTCCAACCTTTTATTACACCAACCTGTAATATAATCCAATAGACATTTCCTGGTTGCTCTGATTTAGCAGGACTCAGCCTGGCAAAATAAAAAAGCTTTAGGCAGAGAAAAGGAGAAGCATCCATATAATCCTTCACTATAATAGTTAGTTTTCAGTGTGTAGAAAAAAGCATTGTGTGGAAAAAAGGGCAAAAAATTAAAAAAATATTACTTGACTGTTAACTGTCGTGTAACAATTGTTATTATTTAACAGACTAGCATCTGGAGGATGTTAACATTTCGGATTAAAATAAAAGGGACAAGTGCTGCCTGCTTGAATTCAAGCTATTTCTGCATGAGCATTGCTCTCTTGCTTTGACTGAGCATCACAGCCCTGTAAAACTACATACAGGACAAACATTATCTTTTTAACAGCAGGTTTGATATGGTCAGTGACAGATGTTCGCAATTCAAGTTATAAAACGATGGTTCATATCCATTTCAGTGTGTCAGAAATGTCTTTTCTTTCTCTTTTTCCCTTCCCTTTTTTGCCCTTTTTCTTTTATTCTACCCAAACCATTGTGGTTCACAGAACAGGCCACTGCTAAGATGAATCACTATTCGATGTTTGAAATAATGAAGTGGAAAAATTAAATATAGTATCTTGGAAGAACAGACAGACAGGAGAAAAAGAAAATGAGAAAAAATAGTCAAGGCAGAAAAAAATTAAGAATCTACCTGCTGAGAAGTGCCATGTTTGCTTTATGATACCAAATAACTGAGAAAATACAAGCTCACTCACCAGAATGAAACCCAAGGCTAGGCACTACTTCAAGTACTTCCCAAATAAGAGGCAATGTGTTCCAGAGCCTGTGAAAATTTAATATTTGTAATTCTAACAAAACACAGTCAGAATACTTAATAAAACCTGGTGGCTTGACTTGACATTTTGTGAACCACAGATAAGTATACTGGTTCAATAACAGTTTTTATACACTTGTTTTACAGTGCATTTTTCCCAGGGCCTTTTTCTGAGGTGATATTTCAAAAAGAAAATGCTCACCTTGAGAGCAAAGCCAAGACACAGCTCTATGGATTTGTCTCTGGCAAAAATAAAAAAAAAAAAGCAGATGCAGACACTGTTATCCAGCACAACAACTTTTGGGATGACTGCTATCAAGACAGAAGGCCCCACACAAAGAGAGTTTAGTCATACTGGTGGGAATCACAGGTCCTGACACTGGTCACTGTGCTGTAGACAACTGGGCAAAAATCCCTTTTCCCCTCACTCATAAGTTATTGAGTGGAGTGACACTGCCCAGGCACAAAGGCACTAGCTTGGTCTCACGCCTCTTCAACATGGCCCAGCTTGCTTGGGGCAGTTTAAATCCAGTTTTATACAAATGAGAACCACCACTCGTTCCCAACTGGTTTTACTTGGTTCTTAACCAACGGGAGAGAGGATGTCCTTAGAGAGAAATCAATGGACACTTCCAAAGGGCTGCCCCAAACTGGTTCACAGCTACTCCTTAACCAGGGACCCCACCTTCCCACTCATTCTGCGTGTTCAGGGGCTTTGTTTGTCCTTTAAAGGCTCTTGTGTGAAGGTAGCAAGCCCACCACAAAGAGGCCTGGAGCTTCAAGATCATTTTCACCGGCTGGATTTTTTAAGAGCCTGTGGATGATGCAGTTCTGACACTAATGAATAAAGTATTGCTTCATCTGCTGCATCTCATTCAGTCCAAGAAACACATGGAAAAATGAGAGAAGGATTAAGAAAGACTTTAGAAGTGTATTAATACGCACTTTAAAAAGCTGTTTCTAAGAAACAAGCCCTAACTTGGGGGCTGTGCTCAGGCACAGTCAGGATGATTTGCAACAGTAAGGTCACCTCTTTATTCACACCACATTTTTCAACTCCACGAGCTCAATCCTGTGAGGGATGGGACCACAGCATCCATTGCAATTGATGGGACCAGAAAAGTGTTAGAGCACTTCTCAGCCAATGTTTTTGTCCCACCACTGAGACATTGCCTCCCCCAAGAAGCATCAATGACTTTTTTCCAGCTGGTGGCAGAGATGAGGAGCAAGAGAGGGACCAGCAGATCCCACTGGAAATACTGTGGTACTGCCAGGACTCAATTCAGAGTATTGTCTTCCCATGCCTCATCGATGCAGCAGCAATGGTCCATAGGCATAACTCCTGACATGTGCAAGACAGCCAGCAAGAGCTGGATAATTGCATTATCTCATGTTAGTGTTGAGCTATGCACACACAAAACCGCCACAGGAGCATGGCTGAGACAGCTCACTGTGCCTGCATCCCAGCCTCCCTCCAACAACCAGCACAGCACTGCAGAAGCTCCTGAGATACTCCAAGGAGCAGGTACAACACCCCTCTCCCTCTCAGCCTACACAGCCCTTCCACTAGTGAGAACTCCTGCTATGGAACAGAACCAGCACAGACTACCAGGAAAAAAAAAGCCAAACAAAAACCACAGAATCTTTCAGGTCAGCCTGAATTTATTCTTTCAGGGCTCTCAATGCAAGTAATGAATAGACTCTGAACCTTGTTGGCTTCTATGAACTGCCAAAGATTGCAGAGCAGGGAACAGCACAGCTACAACACACGGTGTCTAGTCCAATAAATCTATACCCAAGCTTCAAAAATTAAGACAGAGCTACTGATAGCAGCTGCTGTAAACAAAACCCACTAGGTATATAGGCCTGTTAAAAAAAAAACCAACAACAGCAAAACAACAAACAGCCGGACAGTTCATGCTCCCAGTCCCCTACAGACATAGCAGAATATAACATGCCATTGCTCAAAAGCCTCCACATACATGAAGAAGAGGAGGGCACAGAGAGTCAAGCCCTGGGCAACCTGGATCAGCTGTGTTCAAGAACACACACTGGTGTCCATGACACAGCCTTACCCTGGAGCTGGTCCTGTTCATTTGCCTTGGCTCATGAGTCAATTACCCACTCCTCCAGCCACGGTAAATGGAAGGAGATGGTTTTTAAAAAAAGTAATTAAACCTCAAAGACCTTCACATGAGACCTGTTGCTCACCATATCTGAAAGGTAACCAATGAAAGGAAGGAGAAGGGAGGAGCTTACTTGGAGTCTCGTCCCTTCATTTAGTTTCCATTATTAAATTCATATTAACTGTTTCTGCAGATATTACATTCACCAAGGACGGCAGTTACAAGGAAAGACATCAGTGCTAATAAATACTGAATTTAGAAGTACCCAACAGCACAAACTAAAGTGGCTAATTTTGTAAAGCATGTCCTGAGAGCCCCAGAGAATGACAGAGAAGCACCTCCAAGCACTGGGCAGCCAGTGACTGCCCAGTCAACAGAGTGACTATCCTGTGAGGGACGTTGCCTGAACATCCCTTTCTGACCAGGGCTGGCATTGCAGCATCCCAGTCTGTCTCAAGCAGCTAGAGAAAAACGCACGGTCCTGTTCATATGAACAAAAGGCATTGCAAGAATATGCCTGACAACAGATTTTTACACATTTCTGAAGCCCCCTGTTCTGGTCTGACAATCCCCAGTGCCACCCCAGCAGCACCAGCCCCATGGTAGCAGGCACACAGCTGACAGGTCACCAGTCTTAACCCACACCAGATGCCTCCTAAGTTTGCCCTGAAGAGTGAGGCCCCATTTTCTGGAACTAAGGCAAAGATGGAATTTGCTTCATCTGCAAGCTATAAATCCTTTCCATCTTCCTGAGTCCAGCATAGATGGAAACAGCTGTGTGGCAGCATTTCCCTAAGGCTCCAGCTCTGTTGAAGATGCTGGAATACCAATTTAAATCTAAAAGCTGGAGAGCAGGAAAGAAGTAAGTGGCAGGGAAAGGAGGAAGGGCAACCACAGAAAGGTTTGGACTGAAAAGACTTTGAAAAATAATCCAATCCAAACCCCCTACCATCAACTGGGATATCTTTCACTAGATCAGGTTCCTCAAAGCCTTGTCCAACCTGACTTGAGAACTTTAAATGATGAGGCAACCAATGCTTTTAAAGGCACCAAAATTAATACCGACTCCTCAGAAAAAAGGCAAACATTTGTTTAAGAAATTTTTTGTGTAGGACAAAACCCATTGTGCACAATGCTGGACAGGGTCTACCGAGGAACAGAGGGAGGGGGCAGGCAACACCAAACACGTGAGTGTGGAGAAAGAAGCCAAATATGTAAGAAGCAGACTGTCAGGAACCATGTCTGGTTATGCCTCATCCATCTCAGAACTCATCTTCTCACAGCGTGAAGAGAAGGTGCTCTCAAACTTCAAACACATCTAGCTCCATCCAAGAACCACCCCTGGCCCCAGTTAAACTCTTAGAGCTACTTCTCAGATGTCTGGACATCTAATTTGGATTTCCAGCCTAATTCCTCAGCAGCTACATTTCCTCCCAATGCACAATTGTTCATCTTGTAGATAAACAGCTTCCCCAAGCTTGAACAGCTCTCCTCTCTCTGTGGGGTATATAGAGAGCTATGTAAGGTGATGAGCACCAGCACTTCCCAGGAACTGTGGTGCTCACACCTCCCAGGATCAGGCAAGGTTAATCCCCTGCAACCATCACAGTGGGAGGGTGGCAGCACTAAATCCTCCAGAAACCCAGCCCAGACCACAGCATGTGTTTGTAAGACCTATAAAAACAGGCTGTGCTTGCCTCTTGGGCTGGCTGCATGGCAGAGACCTGTGCAGAATACTAAGCAGAGCTGGGGTCATACTGATGATGATTACCATTATGATCATTACTTCTACCACTACTGCAGTCATATCCAGGGGCTCCCAAACAGATCCCTGCAAGAGCAAGACACACTCTCTGCTTTGATGAGTTGATAAATCTGGTCTGAAACAAGCTGCAGCAACTCAGCATGGCAAACAGCAAGGAATGGGGCTGGCAGCACCAGGAAAATTGCTACTTCACTGGTCCAAACACATGCCTTGAGTGCTTCAAGTCACAGTAAAATGCTTCTGGTTTATAAACTGTTGGCTGTTGCCTTTTCACTTTTTTTTTCAGTCATGTAACCATTTCTAACTCCTGTTAAAGTTCCACTAAGTAGCTTTTAATTAGCACCTTCTGGCTGAGTTTCCTGCAGGCGTCAGGAAATAAAAAATAAAATCGAAGTCAAGGTGAGACCAAGGAAATGCTTTGGTGGGAGGTGGAGGGAGAGGAGGGTACACACAGCACCTGCTTCTCAGCCTGTCACTCCAGTGTCTTTTCCCGGTGCTTTCAATATGATCAAGAAATAAAACCACAAATGCTGTCTGCTGGACAGACTCTCTACATGTGAGCAACACACCTACAAAATAATAACAAAGAAACACAAGGCCAGAGGATGCCTATTCCCAAATGTTAAAAGCAACAAGCTGGAGAAATAACCAGGAACAGAATTTGCCAGTCTCCCAAAGAGATTCCAGATACTATGAAGACTGCAGGGAGCCAACTGCAGTGACAATGCTGGGACCAGCAAGGCTGTGATGAGCACGGCCACTCCCTGCCCCATAACAGCCTGAGGACAGCCCTTCCCCAGATCGGTGCTGCTGCTCCCACACTCATCTCCAGCAGAAGGATGCATGGGAAGCCCATGTGCCTCCAGGTAAGCAGCTTTAGCAAGGTAGGAGGGATGAAAACACACCAGGATGCAAGGGGATGCTGCAGGTCCCCTGCCTACAGACTCACAGCAACCAGGTGGGAAAGACCTGTGTCCAACAGAGGACAAATTTAGGCAAAATGACAGTGTCCCTGTAAGCAGGGAACCAGTGGGGCCTGGAGCCATCTCCCAGGCTGAATTATAGCTGCAAAAACCAGGGAGGTAATTGAAAAAACAATTAGGGAGCCAGGAGGAGAGAAGGGAGCCATAGAAAGTGAATGAAGCACACTGGGCTAAATATTTCTCACTGCCCTCCCAGCCCTCGCCTGCCAGATCCCAGAAGCCTCATGTTCTCAGGGTTATATATGGATGGGCAATGGCTTTGCACAGGCTGCTGACAGCGACCAGCAGCGTGTCACCTTCTGCAAATGGATTAGCTTAAGCTGCAGGCATGTTGCCACATCACTAAGCCTATCCCTGACCAGGTCTGGGCCAGCCCTTAGCTCTTCCAGGCCTGTCAGATAATGATGGGATCTCTAAAAGCCCAGCAGCAGACAAGGCAAGGGCCTGGCACTGACAAAGTCTGCTGGGAGCTCCTGACTGTTTCCCGGTTTCCAGCAGTGCTGGCAATGCCTGACTGCTTGCAGGACCAGTGCATGAGAAAGGTTTGAGGGTCTGGTGTCCCCTTCTGAGCCTGCAGTCCCTGCTCTGCTCTTTGGGAAAACCTCCCTCCCCAAATGCTAAGGAACACAGGATTTTTTTTAGAAGGTGATAATGTTCCTGAGTCACATATAATCAGACCGACAATAACTAAAGCACTGACAATTAAGACATACTGACCTTTTCCACACAAAGAATACTGATTGATCAAGAACAGTTTTCCTAAGAAATAAAGGGTCATTTTCCATTATTATTTCTAATTGCAAGAGAACTAGAAAAATAAGAATTTCCACTTGACTTGAAGGTGACATTTTCTTTGCATTTCAGAAATGGATAATTTTTTACTTTTTAAATTCCAAATGTCTTTCTCTTACTATTTCTCACTAAGTTTTGTTACTGAAGGCAGCAGAACAGGTGCATATGACTTCGCTTTTCCCCCTCCAACACATTTTCTTTTTTCGTTCTGAATTCTCTGAAGTTAGAGTGGCAAAGGAAAAAATGAAAACACTCATCAGGCTTTTCCAACTTTCCTATAAAATGTCCTTAACTTCAGAAAATCACTCAAGTACAAGATTTAATATGCTGCTTTGTTTTTCTTTCTCCCTTCCACTACTCTGTACTCTTTCTGAAAACGCATGCACTTTCAAAAGATAGAGCTCAAAGAGGAAAACATATACAGGTGATATTTATCTTATTGTACTCAACATAAAAGAGGAAAAAGTGGTGAAGGAACAATGTAGAGCATCCAAAACCAAATACAAAAGCTGGTTTGGCAATTTTCTTGAGTACAACTGAGCTTTTCTTTGGAGAGAGGTTGGAGAGGAGGGGGGAAGAACTTCTCCCCATTTCTACCGGTAGTAAAGCACCAGGAATGGAAATATCATGCTCTGCCAAGAGAGCTACCACTCTCTCCTAAAATCCTTGGCCTTCACCTTGTTTCTGCTGCAGTTCCATCACAAACTCTCTGTTGTCAGCCAGGAGTATTCCCGGTGCTCCAACCTGCAGGTTTCCAGCTGCCAGTTCCAGAGGTGCCCCCACCCATGCACTCCTGCTACTGGGAACTCCCTCTGTCCATGTGTCCACAAATGGAACCCAAATCCCACACTACGTGAAGAGAGGAGGATTTTTACAGCAGGAGGTAGAGGAAGGCTGACACACAGTGACTGGCAGGCGTTTGTTTTGCTGACATAACAGCTCCAGAGGCCATTGCAATAGTAAGGCAAATATTCTCCAAATTATTTCATATTCAAGAGTGTTCCATAGAAGAGGGAAAAGAACAAAAGTAAAACAATCCAGCAAGCAGACTGGAGAGAAAACACTTTTAGATTCATTGGCAAACTTATGCCCTACCACCCTCAATTATGCTCATATTCCCACAGATCAATTCCTTCTTTGTAAAGCATTCCCATTTTGCTGGGGTGAAAGAACCAATACTGAAAAGGGTTGTTTGAACCCAAGCTCCTTGAATCATCATGTGCCAGCAGGGACCAAACAAGCAAAACTCCTTGAAAAGTACCAGTCTCAGGTATAGGACAGCTGCTTTCAATTAAAACCAAGAAAGATCTATCGTGTCCTCTCCCAGCCCTGCACCTCTCAAGAGAGTAGCTAGGGTAAGAGAACCCTTCACATTCTTCTTGATTTGAATGATCTGAAAAAGGAAGGCTCCCACATATTCACCAACAAAGAGCAAATCAAGAACAGCCTGTGTTAACAGTCAGTTCCTCTGAACTAGGCAGTTGTGGCTCCTTTCTAAAAAATAAATACTCACCATCACCTCCTGGTTGCTTGTATGGGTTGTACTTTGGTTTGGGGGCAACCACAGGTGCAAATTTCTTTGGGGTCTGCTGGGTGGACACGGAGATGCTGGGAGTGCCAAAGGTGTGTGTGGTCTCCATCCTTGCAGTAACGTGGCCAACAGGCTCGTTGGTGCTCTTGGGTGGCAGCCAGGACGGGTGGGACATGGCTCAGGTCTGAGAGGAGACACAAAGAGAGTCACATCCACATTAGGAATTTAGGCTGAGGAAGTAACAGTTGAAATCCTAGTATTTTGCTGGTGTATGAAATCAAACCTACAAAACCCTTTACCATGCTTAACTGGTGCATGCTTAACTTTAAATATGTAGATCCCGATGTACAGGACTTTAGATACAAACTTGTCTTTCTCTCCCCAGCAGGCCAGAATTACTGATCAGGTTATTGTTGGTACCTGCAAAAATCACTGCTATTTTCCTCTGGAAACCAGAGCAGAACCAGGCTGATGCCCTGAAGCAGCCCATCAATCCCACCCTGCATTCAGCACAGTAGTGACAGATTTGCCTTTCCATGTTAGGCCTTTTTGAGTACATTAATGTTCAACAGTGCAGGTGCTCTGGGGACGAGTCTAGTCACAGATAGGCAGACACACTTCCAAAATACACTTTTAGCACTTTTTCACATGTCATTTAGGACCCCATGCCCCAGTGATTTTCATTCAGACTTTTAAGAAAACAGATTTCAAAAGCAGCTAATCATTCTTGATACCTCCATTTCTGAATGCCCAGCTTAAGACATTTTAAAAGCATGTCAACTTTGAAAAAATGCCAGAATCCCACAATCGCTGACAACCAGGCTCCTTTTAGACATTTTGAGTTGTGTAACAGAAAACAGAGGCAGCCTAAATCATTACTTATTTATGAAAAATCTTGGCTTTGGCCTCTTAAAAGCCTACATCACTTTTGAGAACTGGGCTCAGATGCTGCTGAAAGTGTTGCCCATAAAAATCCTGTTCATTGCAAGGAACAAGTGCTTTTCACCACACACAAACCACACTTGCTGGGTAGCAATGATAGTCCTACTGTACCATCAGATGGTCCTATGGACTTGGATTTGAGCTGTGATGGAGAAATTGAAGACCCCACACAGACAAAAGTTAATGCTAGTTTTGGAGCTCTTGAGCACCCTGTCATTTCTGCCTGGGCGCTGCTTTGGTGTCAGAACCCCTTAAGGCTAACTAAACCAGCAGGTACCTGTGACTTGATCAGGAAAGAGCTGTTTTGATCATGGAAAAGAATCAGTGCAAGAGACAGGATCAAGGTCTCCACATGGCAGTGCAGGGACAGCACCTTCAGCTAAGAGCAGTGACTGCTAAAACTGATGGATATACATGTGTCTTATTCCAACCAGTAAATTTACTACAGGAAACAGGTTCTCTACTTGAGGAAAATAGAATAGTAGGAAAATTGAGGAGTAATTTCTACTTTAGCCCCAATGTCTGACCCAACACTATGAGATAGACAATTTTTGGTTGCATTCCACCTCCATCACTGTTTGCATGAGAGAAGAACTGGCAAGTGTCAAATATCAGTCCCAACACTTTTGTCTCTTCCTGCCCATGCAGTCTAACTGCTTGACATGCAGACGGTGGTTTCACAATTCTACCACTAGAAAGTGAGCCTCCTGCACTAGAATCCAATACCAGTGAAAGGAAGATGATGGAGCTGGCTAGAAATGAGGTAGACATGGAAGGAAATGAGGAACATGGAAGGAGCAGCTTGGAGATGTACCCAGGGCTGAGCTGCAAGGACATGACTTTCCTCCCTCACAGGGCTGCTGTCCAGCCCTACAGTGACAGTGCAGAGCATAATTCTGAAAGCAAGAAGTGAAAGGCAGGTCCTCCCCACAGGGCTGGAGAGGAAACCAGTCACAGAGGGTGGGGGCTGAGGACACACAAACCCAGTCCCACTGCCTGGTACTTCCCATTAGCAACACCAGCCCCAGTGGACCTAGAAAATGACTGTGAATCCAGCAGTGAGATTTACCTACACTGCTGCCTCCTCCTCCCACACCCTTCAAAACTGTGAAAGCAGCAATAAAACTCAGGTAACTATCTAGATTTTAAGAGCAGAAAGCAGTGAGGGTAGTCAGCCTTAAGAGCTAAACAGGACAAGTCTGCACTCTGCAGAGTTATTACATCCAAAGATGACTGCACCTTATCCATTGCTAAAAGCATGCTGGAGTTTAATTCTGACAGGTTTTCAGCCTCTAGCTTCACATCTCATGTGAAAGAGCATCCTGCTGCAATGAAGCACCCTTAGACCCTGAACATTATCTCCATACTGATTCAAAGCAAAAGAAAAAAGAATTCCCAGTACTAACTAGATTATCACCATTCCTGCTCTGGAATGTTCCTTAACCACCTCCCAGGCAGCATGCCCTGGTCCCACTGAACTCTCATGGTCTGCTAGGCTGATGACAGGGATGGGCTGTGTGATGTACAAACCAAGAACATCTGCTTCAGTAGCCAGGTTGCACAGCACTGAGGATGGCTGAAGACAATGAGAGAATTTCAATGAATGAGCTTAAAAAGCAGACAGCTCCTATGGACAGCTTGGGAGCAGGGAGACCACACTGCTGACTGTAAGCCTGCACACAGCTCCCTCTCAGCTAACCTCTAACGCCTTTGTTTTGGCCATGGTGGTATTTTTTAATTGTTTCCCTGTTAGCCTTTTCTCTTCCTCTTTCTCCCCCTCTCATTTTCTGTTATGCATTTACTGCCACTCATTTTTGCTATCTGTGTCCTGACAGTGTTTTCAGCAAGTTCCCTTTTCTTCATCTGTTTCAGCCCCAACTCCCCAGCCTCAATTAAATTTAGCCTAACTACTCTGCAAGATCATGGAAAAAGAAAATGAACTAATTTCTTTTTTAAAAGCTGAAGCTAAACTTCTGGGTTTGCTATTATTTCCCCCCATTTTGTAAGCTGGTAAAAGGCCAAAAGCAAGGAAAAATGTAAGAGACAGTGGCCTGCAGACAGGCACAGGCCCCTACCTCTCAGCAGGCTTCTCTACGGTGGAGCATCCTGGCTAATTCAAATAAGGCCATTAGTGCTCCCTCTCCACTCCCTGCAATACTGCCTGGTTTTCCATCAGAAGCTTCTTTGGAGCAGAACATTTTGTGATGTGGACAACTAATCAAAATAGCACAGGGAAACATGGGCCTGTAACTAATCACCTTATTCTAAACTTATTCTAACATATGTCCCTGCCTGTGTGTCACTGTGGTGCCTGCACTTGTACAAGAAGCCCCAAAAGGTAACAGCAGTGCTTTTCTGGCTACCCAGCAAATACATGTTTCACTTTTGAGCTATTTCCTTCCTTAAAAGTTGTTTTTCACTGAAAAATTAACCTACAGATTAAATCTACAGCTGCCCCCACATTTCTGCTCCAAGCAAAAAATTCTTCAGGCACTGTTTGCATTGAATGAGCCCCTTCCTGGCAAACCTGAACACCTGAATCTAACCCTAGATTGGAGGAGGTTGATTTAGATTCCAGCAAGGTTGGAAAAACCTTGTCAGCAGAGCCTGTGTCCCTGGGAATCCTCCCAGAGGGACAGCCACTGCTTGCTTCCCTGTCAGTGCCACACCTCCTGTCTTGGCTGAAGCCATCTCATGTCTGCCTGCCACTCTCCCACAGCCATTCTTGGTCAGCAGTAACTCACAGCTCCGCTCCTGATTTGACTGCTAAGAGCTTCTCCTGTGACTCCTTACTCACTGACCACTCTGGCAATACCCCCTTCCCAAATTCACTGCCTCATCCCTGAAAAAAATCCCTTAAATCTTCTTTATGTCACTGCTTTGAAAGCTCTTGTTGACCATCTCAACTAACCCTGAACTGCCCCAAACTACTGCTCCACAAAGCTTCTGCTGAGCTGAAGAGTATTTATTATAAAGCACACATAGCTTAAACTGAAACAATGCAAGTGTTGGAGAACCCAACACAGCATCAGGTAAATTGTTTGGACAAGCAATTAAGCACCATAATTACAGCTTCTCCTTCATGTCTGGCTTAAAATTTAGCTAGCTCCACTTCCAACCATTGCATTTTGCTATGCTTCTGTCATCTGCATTACAGACCTGCCTCTCCTCCTTATGCAGATCCTTTCAGAATGCAGCCAGATCATTGCTTAAATCAAACCAAAGCATTTAAATTAAGTATCAATTAAATTGCCTGTAAAGGGCAGGCTTCTCTTGATTCTTTCATGTATGTTTACTCTGAACTCTCTTCAATTTTCCAGCTACCTTTCATGAAATGGCGGCTGATGGCATAAGACCATTTTTTCAAGAATAGGTAACTTAAAATAGAAGAGGTAAAATGATGAATAATATCAAAAACAAAAACCTGACTGAAATCAGCTGTGGATGCCTGAGGTTCTGTTATCCTTCCTTCCTTGGAAGCATTAGTCATCACCTACTTTTGGAGGCAAAGGATAAGACCAGACTAACCATGATAAATAGCATTAAGAGCAAAGAGTGAAATCACGCTGCATAAATAAGGCAAACAGTGTTCTCTGGTTCTATCATTAGGACAATCTTAATGCTGTTAAGTTCAGAAAATTCTAACCATGAAAGAATACACCACAGCAGAGGAACTGGAATCCACGAATCCCAAGCTGAGACCGCATTATCTAAAAATGTCAGACCAGGAATATCAATAGCAGATAATACCACGCAGTAATAACAACCTGACAAGGTTTTTTCATTGCCTTTTTCTTTTTTCAAATATGTGGGCATAAGAGCTTGGTTTTGCTTTTAATTACAGGATGTCATTCACCTTTGAGAAGCAAAGGTATAACAATGATGGTTTCGAGTCAATTCACCCTCACATCTGATAAGCAATGGAAGGGTAGAGTACCAATTTGTCTACTTTTAAAATTGTTAGTACATTCATCTCTGAGACAGGCTGGCTTTTCTGTGATTAGACTGTACCCAAATAAATCTTCATTTCATTTTCATATTTGTAACATGGACCAATACTCCTTGGATGTTGATGGACTTCGCCAAGACAGAAGATTCTGTCTCTGAGTTAATTAAGCTAATGCTTCGTAGCAGGTAGCAACAGTATTTAACAAAAAATGAGCAACAACCGTCTGTGCTTCCAGACAGTCTGCTCTGCCTTCCATCCCACGCCTTCCTAAATTCACTGGCTTGATATAGGTCTATGATGTTCTTAGTATCACCCATGCACAGTGAACTGTCACTCCTAAGGCCAAGAGGCTGACCAGATACAGGGAATTAGGGTATTGTTTGTTGACAATAAATGCAAATGAAAGCTGTGTTGGGTTTTCTCTGATATACAATACAGACATCACCTTCCCTCGACAGCCCATGTTTGTCTCTAAGTGCAGGAAGGCAAACTGCATCCTCCCCACTCTCTCTTCTCTTCCATCCATGTAAAAGAACTCAAAGAGAAAATTTCTGACTTTACATCGCTTTCCAACTGAATTTTAAAGATCAGGTGTAGAACCAAACCAAGGCGACATCCTTCACAATGTAAAAATCATGTCACTCATTGTCCCTTTCTAGGGAAGTAGAAGTGCAACCTACATGTCTGGATGTTTCTCCTCTAAGCCGATTTGTCTTCATTTTTCTGCCTGAAATTCCCCAAATCACAAGCCTCAAATGCCCTGCTAAAATACAGTTCTTTGCTTTGTCCTCATCACCTCAAGTCCACTGATTAGTTAAATGCAGTAACTGAGGCTGACCAGAGAGATTTGTTCTTTACAAACTGCAAAAGCTTCTTGTTTTTCTTGGCACTGTTCCCCTCTGAAGGTTAAATGAATTTATTTCTCCATTTATAGCAGATGATCCCTAGCTTCTACTTCCCTAGAGTAGAAGCTCTCCTTGTGGCCTTCAAAAGAGGGTATAATGTCAAAATTCTGGTCTCATGAGAGATCTTTAACCAAACATAGGAAGTGGCGTAGGTACTTATAAACTCAGCACAAGCTCTCCGGGGATGCCTTTCCCATATGGTACTACTTATTCTCATCAATTTTACATCATATGGCAAATTATGTGATTTGGGGAATTGGGAGTCCTTTGGAACTCCCTTAATCATTGCTGATCGGCACAACATCTCTCTGAATTTAAGTCCTGTAATATTAACCAATCCAAAAAAGCTCCTCCTTCAAACACCCCTAGCAGCAAATTGACTCCAAAACTTCGTTACACCAACAACCAGAACTTCAAACCTTCAGGAACAACTCTGAGCACTGGGAATCCTGTGCATGGTGCTGATAAGACCTCTACCACCAGTGAGCAGTGAAGCTCTAAGAAGAGTCAACTGGGCCACCAAGAGACTTCAAGAGGTGATGAAGAGGTAGAGAAAACACTATCATCCTCCAGGGACTGCCTCCCTGACTACAGGCATGTAGTTGATGCTCATGAACTCAGAATCCCTGGAACAAATCTCTCCCCAAGATCAGGGTTCTTTGCTTGCACCCATTTTACATGATTTATGGACATTTCCCGATGCTTTACTTCACAGATATGCAAGTTTAACTCTGCCTCTGCACAACACTCTCACACCCCCTCAGATGCAGAGTTTCTTTCAATGGCCTGGATAAGGCATGGTTTTGTATCTTCATCCCAATTCCCTCAAAGTAAAATAAATAAATAAGTAAATGAAATCAAAGTCACTTCTTCAGTTAAACAGGACTGAGAGCATTCACCTATTTCCTGCTGTGGGAAGTCACTAATGTAATCAGAGGAATTAAAGGAGAAAGAAACCTAGTTAGAGCACTGATGAATTATTCCTCAAAGAATATAATCTGGTAATATTTCATTCTGGCTTTAACAGCTTCAATCAAACTTCCATGGGATCCTCCAGAAGACCGGACTTAAATTCAAAGAGCACCCTGGTTTGAGTAAGGGGTTGGCCCAGCTGACCTCCAGAGATCCCTTGGGGGATCAAAATCAATTATTCTGTTACTCAAAAACCCCAGACCGCCAGCTCCAAAGGGTTTCACGGAATCACAGCTCTGCTGAGTTGGAAGGGAACCACAAGGATCATTGAGTCCAACTCCTGGCCCTGCACAGTACAGTCCCAAGAGTTACACCAAGTGCCTGAGAGTGTTGTCCAAACTCTTCTTGAACTCTGCCAGACTTGGTGCTGTGACCATTGCCCTGGGGAGCCAGCCTACCCCTTGGGGGAAGAACATTCTTCTAATATCCAACCATTCCCTCGGGTCCTGTCACCCATTGCCCAGCCCTCTAATTTATCAAGGGCTTTCTGCAGGGCATCCCTGCCTTCAAGGGACTCAACAGCAGCAAAATACTGTATCCCACTTAAAATATGCCAGCAATATCACCTACTGGCAATGCAACATGATATTCCTTATTTTCTAGTTGCAATGGTTTGCAAACAAACAGAGCTTGTGCCCATTCTTTTAAGTAAATAACCAATACCTGGAAAATTATTTTTTTTCTTAGCTGCATCCACAGTTCATTTATTTTTCAGTATATCCATACCAGTTTGTGATGTGACTTTTGTTATACACATTGAAGTCACTACAACTTCTACAGTATGACTGAGACTCAAAAGGAAGACAGCAAGTGGAGATTGTGGAGTAGTGGAGTAGTAGAGATTGTAAAGATGTGATGGTAAAGAACAGTCTCTCTAGTACAAAGATGCTTGACAAAGGTTAAGTTCTTCATGAAAATAGTTAATCAGATACCAACCCACTGTCACAATCATTCTTACTCCAAAACCCTGCTGCTGGGACAATTTTTACATCAACCAAGAACACACCCTTAGGTTTCCCTCTTAGCTCATTTCTCTTGTATCAGCTTCAGTAGTGGAAAAGGTACAAGGGCAAACTAAACATAAAACTTCTTTTCTTTCCCAATATAATTGCATTAGGAGTTTTGGGATTAGATGCTGGCTATTTGAATTTGGCAGCTGCTGCAAAACACATGCATAAAAGCTGATGAATGAGATCTTCCTTTTACAGCCATGTCACATCCCGGTGTCAGATGACAAACTAGGCTTTAAAATCCCAATAAATTGAACTTGACTGGTCCATGTGAACTGAAACAAAGAGATGGTACTGGCTCCCTGGAGATAGATAGATCTATCTAATCTAATACAACTCTAATGACTGCATTACAGTTTCACCAGAGAGCAAGCTGATTCTTGACTTCTGTGGCATGAGACAATCCTCTGCTACTCCAAACATAATCATATTGGATAAAACATCAATCCAAGGCCTCAGCTACTTGTGGTCACAACAAACACTAAGGCAAATGCAATGGAGGAGGCAGACCTGCTGGCTTATTGAAACACAGGTTATGGCTGAACCTAAGGACCTGAGCCAGGAGGCAGCTCTGAGCCAGCCAAATTTCTTCCAATTGTCATAGCCTCTTTCCCTGATAACTTGACATACAAGGTTGTGAGAATACTGCTGCACCACAAAGAAAAGTTTGAGATGCATGTTTCTGAAGTTCCTATATAATATAAGAGAGGAAATATATTAATAGAGACAGTAAAAACAGGAATGATGCAGAAAGGTTATTCTGGGAGTCTCAGACCATGAGCTGTCTTACACAAATACTATTCTCCTGCATACAATTTATTTTCAAGACCTCTCTGCCAAAAAAAGCTGCCTTTATTCCTTCTGTGCCCATATTCAATGTCTTGCCTATAGCACAGCTCAGTACTTGGCTTCCTACTTCAGCAAGGGACTGCCAAGCAACACAGAGCTTATCCATCAAATAAAAGTATTAAGGGACTGGACTCCTCAATGGATGGAGATGTACTGAAATCAGGCTTATCAAGAGTCTCATGTAAGAGAAAATAAAATAGCACAACAAGGAATGGCAATGTTAAGGCTGCTGGAACAAACTCAGGTACTTTGGATGCTGATGCTGGCTGTAAACAAGGAGGAGCTGTGCAGAACTAACATTCAGCTCAGCTGGGAGATATCAACAAGACTCCAGTGGGGCCAAATGGGACCGTGGCAGCATATTGACACACAGATAATTGTATTAGCTTTGTAGAGCTCTGTGTGTGTGGCTCAGCCCAGGGAGAAACAGCAGGGATCTGAGCTCAGTGGGAAGCTGACAGAGTGAACAAGGAAACAGTGCTGAGCTTGAGGGCCTACCCAGCAAGGCTGTCGTGGGTGTAGGTGGGTTTTCTGTTAATGATGGGGTTCCCTGCACTTCACTCCTCTTCTAAAATAGCTGTGGTTGCAGGAAGAGTCAAATGCTGCCCTCCCAGGATAAAATCTGCTACTGGCAGTGTGAACCCCAAGCCATCAAGAGGATTTCTGTGAATGGAAAAGGAGCTGCAGCCCAGAACATGGACACAGCATGGGCCCCACTCAGGAAGGAAGCGCACGTGGGTCCAGCACCACCATAACCTTCTTTTGACACCTCATGGAGCTTCGACACTGTACTGCCTAAAAAGCAAGCAATTAAATCAATTAATGGGCAGAAACTGTGTCCAGGATCAAAATCTTTAATCCCTGATTCCTCCCTGATTCACTTAACTTTTCCTCCCTCAAATCCCAAGCCATCCTGGAAGTCACAGCTTCAAGTACGACAAATCCCTGGATGAGTTCTCTTTCCTGAGCATTGCACCAACCTGTATCTTGGTTTTGGTAGCTCAGCCCATAGCACTTTGCAAATAATATGGGGAAATAGCATTTTGCCTATGGAAAATCCTGTATCTTAAAACACAGAAGAGTTATTGCTGCCAGGTGACTGGAAATTGATGCTGCAGAGAGATTGCTAACAGAAGCAAGATATTTGAGTGTATGAAAACTGCAAGAAAGGAAGTACACAAACCCCTTTGTTCAAATAATGAGGAAAAAGACTACATTTCTCTGAGTTTCATGACAACAGATGACTTGACATCATCAAGACATGAGCACCCCAATGTCTTCTTGTCTCCCTTCTGCAGCACAAAGCAAAAATAAAGATTTAATTGCTTCCTTCTTAAAGAAGCTCGAAGCTGTAGTACTGTCACGAAAGACAGAAGATCTCTGCAGGCTATCAAGTCCTGCTTTTAGCAGGAGACTGAACTATCACCAATGCTAAGTAAGGTGATAGTAAGGTAAGGCTTGCTGTGGCTTTGTCCTGGAAAACCTCCAAAACGAAGAATCCCTTGCTACCTGTACTAGTGTTAAGCTGCTTTCCCAATGAAAATGCTTTTCCAGCTCTCCAGCGGAATCTCCCAATCCATTATGCATGTTCACGGCACTTTATTTTGCCATCTGGACAGAAGCATTTGGCTCTGACGTGTTCAGAAGGTCCCTGGCAGTAGTCACAGGCTGCATTG
The DNA here is from genome assembly GCA_024500445.1 of Entomyzon cyanotis. NCBI lineage: Eukaryota > Metazoa > Chordata > Aves > Passeriformes > Meliphagidae > Entomyzon > Entomyzon cyanotis. The sequence continues at coordinate 14,523,668 of JAKEPQ010000780.1, forward strand.
GATCACTCCTTCGCCTCCTTTCCATCAGGGACAGAAGCCAAAGCTCTCTCAGCCTCACCTTGTAGGCCATGTGCTCTCAGCCCCTGACTGACCCTCTTCTGGACTCTCTCCCCCTCTTCAACATCCCATTTCACCTGGGGGACTCAAGACTGGATAACAACCTCACCAGTATGGAGGAAAGGTGAGCAATAACTCATCTCAGTCTACAGTCCAGGCTCTTCCTGAAGCAATCCCATATCCAGTTTGCTTTATTGACAATCACAGCACCCACTGAACTAATATTTCACTGGGTGTTCACTGCCTGCTCCACATCCTTTTGTCAAGAAATAAAAAAAAAATAAAAGGCATATTTTGAGACAGTGCCTTATCTGAAGGAGCTCCACAATGGTCATAGCCACATGGATAGGAGGGTAGGTCACAAGGTGGTGTTAACTACCCTTATGCTATTTTCAATAAAAGTGGCATATAGCTCATTAAGACAGCACCTGATCAAAGAAGGGGGGTTCTGGAAGCACAGGGAAATGGGTGAAGAAAAATATTAAAAGCAAAGGCAAAGCTGATCATGACACTCTGGAGTGCACAAAGATAAAGCTCTGGTTTAGTATCCACAGGGCATTAGTTCTGCTCTGAATAGAAACTTGTGACAGAAGACAAGTGCTCGAGATTTGATTTTCAATTCTACTTTGAAACTCATAAAACCACCAAGCACCAGCCCAAGAAACTGCTGCTCTTCCCTTTTAACTCGGTATCCGTCCATTCAAGAACAGTGATACGCAAAGCTCTTGGAGATAATTCCGCAGCTAGTGCAAACCACAGTGCCAGCAATGAAGTTAAGGATGCCCAGCCAGGCATCCAAACTGGCCTTGCAAGTTTGCTAAACAAGCTCAACCTATTAAAAAGCTGACTCCAGTTGCTCCACCACTATCGCACTGCTGCCTTCTGTTTTCAACCACACAAATTAATCTTTTGTTCCCCTTTCCAGAAATCAGTAGGAAGTTCAGTAGGGACAAAAGTGTTTTCATACTAGACTGGCTACATCAGTTCCCTAGATGGGAAAGAGTTCAAATCTGACAGTCTCCAGGAAAATATTTCAATGTTCTCCTACCTTCACGGCACCTTCACAGAAAAGACTGGCAAGGGGTGATGGAACGGAAAAAATGGATCATGAGCAGAGGGTACTTTTGGAGGGAAGGGAGAACCAAACTTTTAATATATCCAGAGATATCTATATGCTGCTGCATTTCACTTGTTTTTGAGCTGTGCTAGGGCAGGCAGCTGGGTCCTGCAGCTGGTAAGGGCACACACAGCTCCATTTATCAAACGCCCTTCAATAGTTGCTACCACTATCTCACAGGTCTGAGGCAAACCATGTTCCCACACACAACCAAGCAAGCGTCTGAAAGGCATTTCAGCATGCCTCTGCTGTGTAATGCACATATTTCTCTTTCAAAGTAACACAGCTGCCAACACCTTAATCATTCCTTGGGGACCTTCAACACATCAGCCCTTAAGTGCTTCATTACCTCCAGCGGCTCCTGCAGAGCTCACATCCCAGGTGAGCTGTACACAGCTCTGTCAGCTACAGAGAGCAGGCTGAGCTGCAGGAGAGCACACTCTGTGCAAATCAGGTCTAACAGCCTATCTTCCACCACTCTTTGTTTCCGCAAGTTTGGCCTCGTTCGCTGCAAAATATCTAGGACAAAAGGCAAGGCAGCATCAAAAAACCACATTTGAGACTAAAATCATTGTGTGTTTCTTTTCATGAGATCCTGTGGGACAGAAGATGCTTGCTCCTCTGCATGGACACTCTAAGGGGCTATAGAGACCAGTCAAATAACCTTCACTGAGGCACCTGAGTTGTGTGTACTTCCCCAAAGCTTTCTTGTTTTTAAGTTAAAAATTGCTGCCTCCAGTCACAAAACAAATGTGTTTTGAAATTGTATTGATATGTTCTTGGCACAGTAGAAAAATAAACTGCAAATGCAACCAACACAGAAACTTGAGCTGCCCTTTGTTTCTGCAGGGCTCAAAATACTAAGGGGAAAACCTAAGCAACAAATTTCATTGATCCATGGAAAGATGCCATCTGTTAGAACTGGTACGCAGATACCTATTTTGAAATTAGCTTGGGCACATGAAGGCATAACCCACCCTTTGAAGCTTCTGGATTGCTCCATCAGGTTCCTTGAGATGACACTGCTGGAGACATCATCCCGAGGAATCACTTCCAAGTCAAATCCCTTTTTAAAACAAGCTACCCCAGGGCCATTTTTTGTGAAGCACCTCCACTAGGGAACAGCTTCACTTGCACTCTTCATGTCAGCCCCATTCTCCCTCCTCTGCAGCTCCCCCACTACCCTGATCCCTTCCCATTGAAGTTATGATCTAATGGCTCAAAATAACGTAGGAAAGTGAATTAATCATGCAATGAATACAAACTTCCACACATAAGTATGCATAGGCATGTGCACATCCCTGATTTTTTTGATTCCACATCATTAGCTCAGGAAACTGGTAGAGGGAAAGAATAAGGAGAGAAACCAACAGTTGCTCACATGGATCAACACTTCCAGGCTCTCTCTTTTGCAGCTCATCTCACTCATACTTGTGGTTTCAACATGTGATTCACATTAGGCCCCTCTGCTCGCCATTTGATGGTTCTGCTGAACAGATGTGAATTTATTTAGTCACAGAGCCTGCTCTTTACACTGCCTCTTTGTAGAACAGATGGGCTTTTTTTTTTCCTGTTCAACAGTATTCAGATAACGATCATACCCAGTGCACAGGTTTGCTTGGCACTTTCATAGGAAAAGGAACAACACATGAACACAGAAACATTCTCACAGGAGTTTTTTTCAGCACCCTGGACACACTGCAAGAGGTGACAGCCCTGATGAAGAATGCCAAACGGCAACATCAGGAACACCCAGACAAGACCAAGGCCTCAGGGATCTGCAAGAACAGCCCCAAAACTTCAGGCAAATGAGTGATGCACACTGCACCTGGCAGGGTCCAGAAGAGACAACTGTGCCATACACCCTCCACAAAGCTCTCCTATGAAAGCTTGAGTGGAGAGTGAGCTGAATGAAGGCGAAGTTCCTGCGACATTCATGGGGGCATGAAAACATGGCATCTCCTGGGACTCTTCAGCATGGTGAAATAGCCTGGAAAAGCTATCCGCTCCCTGTGTGGGCATTCTTCTTTCTGCACTGAGAGTGCCTTTGGCAGTGGATGAAGCAGAACTGCACAAAGGCCCTCTCAGAGCAGAATAAGACTGTCCACATGAGAAGTACGCTCAGAACAGCTCTTGCACTTTAAATTCACACCCTGGCTTTGTTTCGCAATGGTTTCCCTGTGCAGAAGGGCCCTGGGCTTCAGATTCAATTTCTCCTCATATTATCAATAGCTGAGCACTCCTCCCATCTGAGGATGTGGCCTACACAAGAGGCCAAAGTACAGTCTTGGAGGAGAAGGATGAGCTTCCCATTTACTTCGCACTATCCTGTATATGGATGCACCTCTCTACTGCTTCAGGAGCTGAACACTGATGGCTTCACCCTAGGAAATGGCTCTGCTTTGTGGGTAAATCATTTCTGCTCTACCACAGAAACCAGGGATGTGTATACATGGCACATATGAATGCCATGCCCACACTTGTGCAAACATCTAATCCCTTCCCAAAAGCTGCAGTCCTGTCCCTCAGACACAGCTTTGTCCTCCATGCACTGCCCACCTGTTACAAAGATAACCTCAGTTTCCACCAGAATATACTTAGGACTCAGCATTAAAAAAATTAATTTTATATATATATATATAATATTAATAAATTACAATATCTATATATATAAATATATGCATTTTAAATGTGGTTGTATTAAAATTTAGTTATCTGGAGAATGAAACTCCAAGGTTCAGATTGAAAGTAAACGTGGAATTCTCTGCCTGAAAGGCAGTTGGGACATGGCTATTAACACCCTCCCTGGGGGCCCTAAAGCTGAACATTTACAAGAGCAGAAAAATGTGTGCTTTTTTGGGGGGTTGGGGGAGTAGGGGGGGGGTGGATTGTGCTCACAGTTAAGCAGTATTAAAAAGCTAGTAGGTATTAGGCAGCAAAATATTTTCAATAATAGAAGACTGGGACTGAAAAGGACAGCTGAGTCCTTGCAGGGCAACAGGCACTTCCAGCTACAAAGCACTACGTGTCTTCTGAGAGTTTCTCCTTTCTTTTTTCTTGGCAAGCTCTGAGCCACCACAGTATAATTTTCATTCCTATTAATGACCGTGCCATCCAAATACCCTGTGTATGGACCATACACCAGCACTTCATTCTTTTGTACATCTTAAAGAGAAGCAACAAAGCAAAGCACTGTGAAAGAGACTTTCCTAAGCACAGAGCAAATTTATGTGCCCAATTCCCAGAGGCTGGTTGCTTAACCTTCAGTATGAGCCTTCAATAACTTTGAGCAGTCAGACAATGCAGTTTCTTTCCTCCATGTGAGAGAAATTAAATCCCCTCCTGCTTTGTCCCACCTGCTCTGCAGACCTGGTGGGACTGATGCTCCTGCCAGGGCAGCACCAATAACAAGACAGAACAACAGGGCTCCCCTGCCATCCCTTCAGGACGTGTGAAAAGCCTTTCCAGGCATCACTCTCCATATGCCTCCCACCTTCTCTGTCACCTCCACCAGGGCACTGGGGACAACATTTAGCCCCTCCTTTACAACATTTTGAGCTCAGAGACAAGGCATGCTCTATAAGAACTGTCCCACCACAAAGTGCACAGGGCCAAAAGGCATCCAAAATTCCAAGTACAGATATACAGATTTCAGTGGAGGGTTATAAGTGAGGGGGGAACAGAGCTGGCAAAAGCTCATGACGGATAGCAGTGAGCTGTTCAGAAGAAAATTAAGAAAACATTTTGAATTCCCTCCTAAAAGGGAACAAATAGGTCCAACACTCCAACAGAAGGGGATTTTTTTGCATCTCTGAACGATAGTGCTTCGCTTTTATGGCCTGCGGCTGCTTGGGAAATTCAAAACTATTTCTCTGAAGAATTCACTTGGACAAGCTTTATGGCTTTGATCAGTTAACTATTTTTTAATGCTAATCCAACCCAGTGATATTTGTCCTCCTTTTCCCCATGTGCACAGAAGCACAGACACAGACAAACACTATACAAAAGCAAACATTAGCCAGATGAACAGTCAGGAACAATGACATCCAGGGCCCATAACCAAACACCAACTCCATTCTGTTTTACTCCTGTCTATTCTAGTGGTTCAAGATCCTTTGGCCCAGTATGACCCGCTAATGGAAATTTAGGAATCAAATTTCGGAGCCCAGCAGGTATAATGCTCAAGCAGTGATTTGGCTACAACTACTCTCACTCAAAAAATTCAAATCATTTCCCCTAAAAGTTGGAATAAAACACATGGTTGAAAGGCCTTTTTAGAAACATAACACAAATCCCAGCAAGTAACCCAAATGCTGCCCCATCCTCCAGATAACAAATAAAGGTGCAGAAGTAGTGATTTGCTTACATTAATGAAGCAAAGATTAAAATGAGCCAAGAGCAGGACTGAAATTACTGGACACCCATCACTTCACTGGAATTGCTCTAAGCTCCCCCACAGTCTCAGGTGTAAACTCTGAGCACCAGACTAAGCAAAACTCCATTTACAACCTCAGCATACAAACTTGTCTTCTTGTTTAGGGCACCGAAGTCTAACTATGCACCAGAATACGCTGGATAAATAAGCCATTATTCAATTATCTGCCATGTTAGTTGCACCATTGTCATATGCCCATGACATATACAGAAAAAAATGACACTACACCAAAAACACCCTGAGTAAGGGACAGTCCCTGCTCTGCAGCATCTTTGGCATTCAGGCTGCTACCTGAACTTTGCTTGCTGTCTTTGAGTAACAGATTCAGGCAGTATTTCCTGTGGCAGGGAATTACACAGGCTGATTATTCTCTGTGGAATAGTGAAGAAATCCTGGAAGCAATTTTCTGTCTCAATTGTTCCCAGAGTGCAGGAACAATCTCTTAGCCCTCTTCCTATTTTCTGCTCAGTGCCATCCAGGCTCAGTGGGCAGAATCCATCACGGTGATGCCTCAGGTCTGGGTCCTGCAAACACTCACCCTGGTGAAATTTACACATGAGCAGCCCAACAGCTTCAACCAGCATCAGCCTTGAACTTGGCCACAAAGGTTTTAAAGGACGAAATGAATGGAATGAGATAGGTGAGAAATTCAGAGTACCTGGGAAATGTTCAGTCCTATGTAGGACCAGGCTTTTCTCACAAATAAAGTGTTTCTGATGCACACTTCTTAATCTTGCTCTTTTAAAATTCACTGCCAGATACTCTCAGGCACATGGTGTGATTCTCGGGGTGTCCTGTGCAGGGCCAGGACTTGGACCCAATGATCCTGATCCACCCTTCCAGCTCAGCATATTCTATGACTCTATAACATTTAAAAAAAAATCAAGGAAGAGCAGCTGTACTTGAGAATTGCATCACAGGTAAAGCTACTAAGAAAAAAGATCATTTTCTCAAACTAAAAATTTCATTATCGTGGGGGAAAATAAATTTTAAAAAAGCAGATATTTTCTATGACAATAAACCCCCACGCTTTTACAACAAAAATCTAAGTACTGATGGCTTTCTACCAGAGCCTGAAAGCATTCCCATGCAAAACCACTACAAGATTGACCCACAAGGAGGGGAAAAGAACTGAATACCACACACTAATCTGCACTTCTCTGCAGATGCTGCTGCAGCAGCAGCTCCAAATATGAATTATTCCACATTTTGGCAACAAGTGCTATTCACTCAGGTACACGCCCACACTCAGAATTATTCAATCAGAACCTTATTTTCCACCCAAATGAATTTTGATATAAAATATTCAATTTGGCCTAATCAGTGGGGCTTAAACATCAGTCAAAATATTTTCTTGAATTGACTCCATCAGTGCCAGAGCAGGAGAACAACCTCTTTAAATAATCTACCTCCAGAGGCAGGTACCGACTTTTCATTTATGTTATTATTTTTTTTAATAGAAGTAGTATTAAAAATATTGTTATTTTTCAGCCAACGCTGCTGGGAAGGGATGGACAGGGAGTGAGAGCCTGCTGCAGAATCGCACGGCCAGTCTTAGTATCACTTCATTTTCAAATGAGGAATTTGCTAGTAAACAACCTTTTCCTTGTACACAAACATTTTTAATTTCATGCCCTGCTAATCATACATCTGTTAGAGCTCCTTTTCCATCCATTGCACTAACGATAATAAAAGAAAAATCATCGCACTAACAATGTGGTTTGTCTAAAATGAAAATTGAGTAATAACCAATGCTCCTCTGTGGGATGAGGAAATGCAGCAGCACTGGTCTGATGGAGGTGACGAAGACATGGTTTGAAAAGTGACGCCTTCACACATGCCCTGCCAGTGGCCCTCACTGCTGGCAGCCCCTCTGCACCCTCTGTGTTTGTGTAAGAGCTTCACCCCACAGCTTCTCTCAGGCTGCCTGGTGGTCCACACCAGGCACCACCACCAGCAAAGCCCTCCTGCTGTCATCACCTCACTCACCAGCCACCTCCTTCCCCTGCTTTCTTCCCCTGTGTTTTTTCCTCACCTCCTCTACCAGCAGGATTTTAATGTTACAAATGCTGCAGCACTGCCCTCACCTTCCCAAATCTTTTTCCAGTGATGAGACCCAGTGGGCCTCAGTGTACCAGACCTAAGATGTGTGCAGTGCCCTTACCTGGGCCTTCCACACACCAGAGATGGCTGATGTGCTGCCCAAAATTGCACTTAAATATGTGACCACACCCCTGAAAACAAGTTCTTATCATCTCTTCAGCAACATTAGTGAAAGTGTTGAAGTTGTTATTTAATAGACATGCCCAGCTGAAATTCCAAGTTAATCAGGCCCCCAGTAACACCCACAATCTGGCCTTAGAAATAATTTTTTTATGATAAGACACTGGAATGAGTTGCCCAGAAGAGCTGTAGATGCACCATTCCTGGAAGTGTTCAAAACCAGGTCGGACAGGGCTTGGAGCAACCTGGTCTGGTGGAAGGTGTCCCTGCCCACGGCAGGGGAGTTCAAACTAAAGGGTCTTCAAAGCTCCTTCCAACCCAAACCTTTCTATGATTTTTGATTCCAAGATTTACTGTCTTGCACTGCCCACGCGCCTCTTTTCTGGACTGCTGACACACAGCTTTTGCCTTTTTAGACTCCTCCTATTCCCATAGCTGTGCTGGGCCAACTCCAACTCAGAAATATTGCACTTGTAAGACCTACGCAATGGTAACTGAGAGTTTTAACAAGCAATAAGAATCCATCTGAAGCCTCAGGCAATGTGGCACAAAGACATTCTGAGCAGAGGTACACGACTCTGCTACACCTGGGACTCCTCTCTGGCCTCCAGTCCCCACATTAGCATGCTGAACCCTCTGCTCCTTCCAGAGGCTGTTTTCAAAAGCACGATTATCTACATAAGCTCTCCCTTGTCTTCACCAGAAGTGCAGTTGTTTGACTAATCGGCTTTAAGGAGACTTGTGAGTTAACTAATATCAATTAATTACTCCCATTTTGCAGATAAGCAAACAAAAGAATAAAAAAAAGGGAAGCACCCCGGTCTAAATTAATGGAACGAAGTTCAGGGCCCAAACCCACTCCTTCACCTGGGGCCAGAGTAATGAAAGGCACTGGGGAGAGGACCTTGGCACCCTCAGTCCCTCCCTCCTCCTCGAGAAGCAACACCAGCCCTGCCCTTAACAACCAGCCCTGCCCTGCACAACCAGCCCTTCAGCTCATCGAGGATGCACAGACAGGCTCAAATTCTTTTTTTATTTGTGCCTTCATGCTAAAGCTATGGGGATTAGAAATGCTACTGTATGAGCCAGCTTTTTATTACGCAACAGAGAGTTTTAGCCCAGCTGCCCCAAACGCAGAGTTACCCCAGAGGCATCAGCACTGCTCCACCAGCACTGCTGCCTGAGCCCTGCTCACAGCAGGCTTGGGTCAAGCCTGGGCACACAAGGGAGAGATGGTCCAAACCAGGCTGTACTGAGACTAGGTGACCATGGCCAGCAAGAACACAGGCAGTGATACACCTTTTCTGTCCCTAAACAAAAGCATTCAACTCTGGATTCTTCTGACCTTTAATCAGCATACATTCAGTCAAACAATCCTGCCAGAATTAACAGGGAAAAGGGAGGAGAAAAGAGTAAAAAAAGACTTTGTTGAGCAAAAGTACTCTTAGACACATTTGATGTAATAGTCATATGATTAACAAACTGTCATATCAAAGTTTTCTGCGAAGTAGGAACACTCTGACAGTTCATATTTTAAAAACTGACATTTTGATTCATTACTGTAAATAGCACTCTGTATTAAATATTGTGACAAGGCATAGAGTGTATTTTTTGAGCTCTATAACATTTAGGAAGTACTGGATTTTTTTAGCTTTTTTTTTTTTTAAGCATGTGTAATATCAAAAGCAGTTAAAGCAGAACTCCAAGAAAGCTTCTTGAGGAGAGAATCATGATTTCTGAAATAACCTACTTCTCTACCGTCATCTCAAGCACTGTTGGGAACTTAGGCTCACAAGGATCTTAATGTACTGTTTGCATAATAAAATAGGGAATTGTCTCACAGAACAAAAGAGCTATAAGGCAAGTGGCTACATTAAATAATGTAAAATTACTCACCAGCAAATCATCCTGAAGCTGGCATAACAGGGAGAGCACTAAAAGGTGCTGAATTACCACTCAGAATATCTGAGTGCTGGTTCATAACTGAGATAAACAACGCAACATCCAAATGACTGCCCAAATGAGCATCTTGTTTATCCCCTCAATCTTTAGGCACATCTTTTGCCCCCTTCTTCAGCCCAGCACAGCAGAGGCAGCACTCCCTTGCTGCTGGGGTGGGCAGGAAGAGCTGCCACATCAGAGCTACCCAGGACCTCTTGGACAGGGGTCCACAGCAGGGCAGCTCACACTGTAGGGATGCTGTCAGCTACCAGGACCCACTATCCAAGAGCACCTAATCCCCTTATTGCTCCCTGCAAAGGTCCTCCCTGCTCATGGATCCCTTTCCCTGGATCACCAGTATCAGGGCAAAGAGGACTGGGACAGAAACAATAATGCAAATGTTCTGCATTTCCTCAAAAGCAAACCACCTGATGGAGAAATTAAAAATAAGAGCCCAAGCTAACACATGAAGATCTTGCTAGAGCAGCAGAGGAAAACCAGAAGCTGCTTGTCTGTTTGAAAGAAGCTCAGGTGTTATGAGGACTGCAGTCCAGGGCTTCAGAGAGAAAAATGGTTACCATTATCATTGCTTGCAGCCAGCTGCAAGTGGAGCTCTGGGCTCAGCCTACTGACACAATGGATATGCTGCCATAAACACGAGCCCCGGGCCTTCCCCAGGACATGATGAGGCTGTCACGCAGCCCGACGATGGATCACAGCACTGCTTCAACAGGGGGTTGATCCAGCACAGCCTGCCTTTCCCCAGGAGCAGCTACACACCATTCACATGCTGGAAATCTTGCGGATGTGTCTGCATGCCAGCAAGTGTGGTAGTAGTAGTGGTCTAGCCAGACATCCAAAACATATTGGCACCACTATAATTTGTCCATTCACCAATATGTTTTCCTAAAGACGCCCATATGCTTTTCCTGCAGTTCCCATATGCTTTTGCAAAGAGAAACAAAAACATTTTGTTAGTCGCGAGCGATTGATCGCCACATATTTCACAGAAGTCAAGTAGAAAACAACAACAACAACAACAACAAAAAAAAAAGCAGTCAGCTGCTTCCCCCTCCTCCTCCTCCTCTCTGTTCATGGAGGGAACTGCGAAGAGCAGGAAAAAATTCAGCCCACAGCAAAATACACACACCACTCTTTTTTTTTTTTTTTTTTTTTTTGCACTGCAAGATATTCTAGGAATTACAGGAAGAATCTTCATTAAAAACAAGCTATCAAGGATCTGGCAGCCAGTGGCATTCCAGACAGTAATTCAGCATCGGGTGCTCGGCACAGTGCTCCGCGCCGCTCGGGTCCTCGCCGCGGGCAGCACAGCCCACAGGAATCCACGCTCCTGGAGACGCACTTTAAACAAGCCAGGGGGTGGGAGGACAGGGTGGTAAAGAGGCTACAGCCCTTCCAATTCACAGGACGGCTCATCTGAGGGCAAGCCTATCTCTCTGTGCAGGTATAAAGCCCCCTCTCAGACACAGGGCTTCCCAGGGAGGCGCTGCCTTGCTGACATGAATCCCAAAGCAGCGGGCAGGCGAGGGGAGCAGGCAGGCTCGGTTCAACTGGGAGCAGGCACGTGGGTGTACAAGTATGTGTGTGTCAAGGCTGGAGCATGTGGGAACTCTGGCTGTTTAGTTAAAGACTCATTAAGAAACAGCAGACCCAGGGCCGATGTTCAAAGAGGAGCAACGCAAAACATTCCTCTGGAGAAAGATTAGCGTGTGTTCTTCTTTTCACAAATAAAATTAAAGAGAGAATCATAATGTAGACAAATCAATTAACTTCTGAAAAGCCAAGGGCATTGCATGCAAGAGCAGACAAGAGGGGAAAAGCTTTGTCACAGGGCCACCAAAGCAGTGCATAGCCTTTCTTCCCTGGAAAATAAATTCAGCTATTGCTGCACGAAGTTCTGATGTTAGTCCCAGCTGCATCACGCTCATTGTTACAGGCATACAGCTGCTTCCTTCCCAACACAGCCATACCAATACCTATATATCACTATAACCTTAAGCACTGAGGGCTGGGGGTCATCCTTGCAAAGACTATGGAAAACACCTGAGGGCAGAGGTCAAAGGACTACAGGAGTGCTTGACTCAACACTTCCAGCCTTGAAGGAAGAGTTTGAGGCTGAGTTTCTATATAGGATACCCAGAACAGCATGCACCCTTCTATCACAATAAAACTTGCTGTGACACAGTCCCACGTTCTGCAGTTCTCCTGCAATTTTAACCAGGAATGCTCTTTGCAAAGCTAGTGTTTTCTTGCAATGATCTAATCTCACACCAGACCTAATGAGAGACCAGATGCAACAGGTCAAGCGCCCAACTTTTCACAGAAATGAAGCTGAAAACCCAGTCAAGAGAAGAGAAATCAATCTCTTGCACAGGACATAGAGTAAAAAAACCAATTTGTCAGACACAGCTTGCTTAGCAAGATACATTTTATGATATGCTTTTGTCTGGAGAGGAGCTGTAAGCACGTGAAAATCCGACTTCACCACTCACAAATGCATTGATGTTGTTCAAGCGCTGACTAGAAAGTAAAACTAATACTGCCTCATTTACTTACTACAAGAACATATTTAGTTAATGTAACAATGGGTTTCTTCCTAGATTTCATATTTACAGCTACCCACTGGGATGGTTTATTAAACTTAGCCAGGAAAGCTACCACAGAAAGAGTGAGACTAACAGAAGAGCTGCCATTAATCTTCCATAGCCCAGCAACTGGGAAGATCAGGCCTTGAACCAGATTCTATGCTCTTGCTATTAATCTCCTGTCCCCTACTTATTAATCCATGGTCTGTCTTTGTCTGTCAACATTTATTAATGGCCCCAACTGTTTGCAGTAAACAGGAAACTGAAATCTCATCTCCAGCTAGACGTAATTTACACACACACCAAAAAAAAAAAAAAAAAAAACCCCACAAAAATTAGAACGAAGAAGAGGGTGAAGGAAGAAAGGAGGGATGTACATTGTGTATCAAAAGTGCAGAATGAAAGTGCAGTCAAATTCAGTGACACAACAGAGTGAAGATTCAGTGTTCCTGATTTTGGCCTGCCACACAGGCATCTCATGGTCCTAAAGTCAGGTTAACATCATGGCAAATAAAGAAGCTCCACTGGCCAAAACCACCAGGGCAGTGGTTCACTCAATATCCTCTTCTCAGCAGGGCTGCACACATTTCCTTCTTCCCCAGCTGCCACAATTTTGTAGCACCTTCAGGACCCTTCTGTCTCCTGGGATGGCACAACTGAGAGAGCCTTGAGGACAGACCAACTGGCCTGACACTGCCCCTGTTCTACAATCCTACCCTTCCTGAAACCAAACCATCATCTCATGGAATGGGCACAAAGCACGGTTTATGTCCTACACATAATCCAGCACGGGATTCCTACAATACTTTGGCGTGGTTTATCAAGGTGATCCTTAAGTCACAGCTAAATACCTCCAGTGAATTTGACAGAACTGGCAATTCTGAAGAACAAATTAATTTGCTCCTCACATTAATTTCTATTTGTCCACTGAAAAAGTTAGATTCAGCTAATAATATAGCCATCTCTCCATCACCAGATGGGAGCATCTACACCCTATAGAGAACTGTGTCATGCATAGGGAACAAGTTTAGGTCCACAAGCAGGAAGCTTTGTTCAAAACAGTGGTCAAAGCAACATGACCCACAGGACCAAGCAATTGTTCCATGCAACACTCCCATTTGCAGGAGAGCCTGCATGTTTGCTACTTCCAAACTTGGACCCAGAAACATTAAAACCACCTCAAGCCTTCTGAGCAGGCTGGTCTCCCACCACCCCAGGCTTTGGAGAAATGCCCATCAGTTGCTGAACCACCAAATGTGGTACCGAGGTCTTCCCACTCTCCCTGAACTCAGCAGCTGGCAAAAGCCCTGGGAGTTGATCCATTCCTCACCTGGAAGCAAGGCAGCCCCGTCAGGCACCCAGTCAGACGTACAGACAGGCTCTTCCAAGGGACCTCTGCGGGTGCAAACAGAAAGGTCAGAATCAACATTTTGCTCATCGTAAAAGCAGAAAGTAAATCAAGCGGGCTGTAACACCTTGCCAAGAAAACAGCCCCAAAAGGGCACGTAAGGCCAGCTGCCCTCCTGTACAGAGCAAACCATAGCTTTTTTCCTCCCCTCTGAAACAACTCATGTATCAGTCTGTCCCTGTTTTGACCCATATAGGAGTTTTTCACACGTTGGCAGCATAGATTACATCTGAGCAAGTGTTGGAGTAGCTGAGGTTTATTTGGAAGAGAAGCTACTTGTTTTAAATCACTGTAGAGCTGGTGAAAGGCACTGACGTAAGGGCTGCAGGTAACAAAGTCTCTTTCAAAACCTGACCAGACGCCCTTCTGCCTCTCATGCTTAAAGGGCTTCTTCTTCCCAAGCCTCCGCCACCACTCAGGCCAAGGCTGAGTCACTCCCACAGCATTGGCTTTGCCATGTGAGCATCAAGGAGCACCAAAGCAGAGATGGGATGCATTAAACACACAGCTATTGTGGAAAAAGAGTCAGGGTGGGACAGCCCAAACCCTGCCTCCACCTCCAGCCCTGCTTTCCTTTCTGGGTGCCTCCAAAGACACCCAATTAAAGAGCAAACACAGTTTTTTTAAGTGACCACAAGTTTCTTTCAACCAGCAGTCTTTCATACTTCCAGCTTATTGATATCTGAGCTTACTCTGATGTTTTCTATTTCCTTTAATCTCAGTCCTGGAGAAGAAATGAGCAAATTTAAAAAATACTAGTGATGATTAGTGAAAGGTTCACCTCAGCCTGCTCCAGGTCTCCCAGCCCACCATGCTCCTGGTTGCACCAGGTGACCCCCAGCTCCTCCTAACTACATCCTCACCCCTATTTTCCTAAGATCAGCCAAGGATTAAAAGACAAGAAGCAGAGACAAATCCAGTCAGTTGCATACATTATTTTTTTAAGGAAGCCAGGCTAAAACTCATTATCCCCACCACCAGCTGTTTTGCTCAGGAGAACCAGGTCTGGCAGGGCAGCAGCTTTGCTCTCCTGGTCTGTGGTGAAGGAAGGGGAGCAGGATTTCAGCAGTTGGTTCAAATCCACACCAAAGCACAAAAAGCAGAGAAAAATGTGCTGAGGACCTGCCCACACAGACACTGGATATTCTTTTCATATTTGCCATGACAAAAAATTCACGTTAACATTTTTGCAAGCACTGTAAGCCTGTATCAAGTATCAGCAAAGAGGCAGACAGGTGTCCTGACCACAGAGGAGACAGCATATGCAAACAGTTTGGAATTTATTACTATTATTTTTTAAAGGGAGAAACAAATCCCAGAGATTTTTCTGTGCATGATACATTTTCTGCTCCCTGTTTGATGTTGCTTTCAGACTTCAGACTTCAAATAGCCAACATTAACCTATGCCTCAAGCCTGCTTTAAACTGATGCCCCTTATGTGACCAGAAATGAATGCATGGTGAATCACTTCTGCCACACACAGTGGGGGTGATGAGCAGTGGTCCATGTCGCCTGACTGCTGCATGGACACAGACAAGTTGGGGGAAAGGAGATCCCAACTCTCTCTGCATCCCAGCCAGATAACTCAGCATAGTGCCTTTGCATTTTTGGAGCTGAGAGCACAAGCTCCAGGTCAACAGCCCAGCCACAAGTCAGAGAGAACAACCCAAGCAAGCACTGGCGTTTTCTCCAAGTGCAGAGAGAGAGAGACATGATCTGCATAGGCTGCACTTCCACTCTCTCCTGCCTGCCTTTAGGAGATGCTTAAGAGAAGCTGCATTTTAATTAGTAGCCCCAATCTGATCTCGACAGTAAGGGAAAGGAAGCAACACAAAGTTACAGACTTCAGGCTATGTGGGTCCCAGCTCTTCGCTTCTCTGCTGACATTGCTGCTTGCAGAAATTAAATCAAAACCCCACTTAACTTCACAGAGGATGCAATTTGCATTTAAAGCACTGCCTAAGCCTCAATTGTAATAAACAAATACAGCTCCACTGAAATCCAAGGAGTTGTTCTGAGTTCGTCTGGTTACAGATCTGCAGACCCATAAACATTACAGCTCATCCAACCTCCAGCTAAGTATCTCCTAATAGAAGACCATTATCCTTGTCAGATGGATTGGGATAACTTGTTTAAAGCACTCTTGAATAGTCATTAGGATTGTTGGGGTTTGGTGGTTATATTTAAAGAATAAACCCCAGCAGCTATTAAACACTGGAACAAGGCACGTTAAGAGTCTACAAACAAAGCTGGAGTGGAAATATAACTACGGTTTGGGATTTTCATTGGTTTGGGATTTTCATATGGTTTGGGATTTCATTCTCTAAATTGGTAAAATAGAGAGAAGAAAGGAAATACAAAAACTAACTGAGCTGTGCATACATACTGAGAAATCAACCACATTATTTGACTGGCAATGAATGAAAAAGAAACACAGGGAAGAAGGAAGCAAAATCATGTAATTCTCTCCTCCTTTTGAGCCTTATTAGTATTTTGGGTATAGGGCATAGACAAGATATGGTGCACCCAAGGAAATACAGATACATTTTGCTGGCCATCACTGTCCCTAACAGCTGATCTCAGGGTGGGCTCCTCTGCCTGGAGCCTTCCTCACCTCCTTGTGTAAACCATCCCCACGACAAGCCTGTGCTGGCCATGCTCCCCAGGAGCAGAGCAGCACTACTGACAACTGGTACAGCCCTTGGACTTTTGGGGGCGGCAGATGGGAGCCACACATCCCAGCTGCTCTTCTGGGCAGGCACATCACCACATTTGCAGGTATGGCTGTCACACCCACACAGGTGCCTGCACTGACCTCAGCTCTCTCCTGGCTCAAAAGGGAAAGGGCAAAGAGTAACACAGACACCCCACACACACCCACCATCAGTGTGTGCACAGGGGTGCTGGGAGACAGGGATATTTAGAGCTCCACAGAGTGCACTCCGTCGTAATTCCCTCCTTCTCATCCAGCCCTGGATGAAGCCTTAAAAATCCATAACTCCAGACAGCTAGCCCACACACTGCTATTCCAGCTCAGTGGGGAGAGGATGAGCTCAATTTTGCCAGTCAAGCTGGAAAGAACCAAAAAAAAATTAGTAGTAGTATTTTGTTAAAATCAAATCAAAGAAACACACCCCCATCAAATCAAAGACAAAACAGAAGAAGTGATATGGAGAAACAGTCCCTGCTATTGTTTCCATGGCAGAGAGCTGCTTCCACTGGCAACTGAAGCTTAGGTAGCTCAGGTGGAGAGCCATCACAGTCTGTCAGTGTCCTGCTCCATGGCACTGTGCTCCTGCACCAAAGTGCCACTGAACCGTGAGAGCAGCTCATCTGGGAGAGAGTGTTGGGATACGCTCCTCATGGCTCAGCCCTGCTTGCTGAGCTGCATCTGCAGGGACCAACATCTGGGACAACAGCCACACAATGTTCCGCTCACACTCCAAATCAATAGCCAAACCACAATTACACAGGAGCACCCAGCTCAGCACATCCAGTATCCGAGCAGAGAGTGACTGCCTGCCTCTCACCCAAACCCCTGCCACACACAGTAGGCAGGTTTGCTCCCTGCTTGACAAGGACCTTCTTTCCACCAGCCAGCGTAGGAGCTTCCCAGAGAGACCAAAGAGAAAGTCAGACAGAGCTCAAATAAGCACCTGGATCTACAAACAACAGATTAAATTCTCAAGCTACAAAACTATGTTTTAGCAAAAGTGCAATTGAACTCCATGTACTTGTTACATTTCTAAATATACTCTGGTTGTCAAGACAACAAAGAGACTGATGGATCTCTAAAGTGTACTGTATCCATTTAATTGTCAGCATTTCAAACTGACTCAAGGAGGGAAAAAAAATGCTGCGTGATAAGTCTAATTGTCATGGTTACCACTGGCTAACCCCATAATAAAAATATATATATTCTGGCTAAATGTGCCAAGCCATGTGAGGAGCAGATGGGAGACATTCTCATTACTGCAACAGCCTCCACTGGAAAACTAAACTTGAGGAAAGATGCGAGAGACTTTACAGAGATCTCAGACACAACAGACACCGTGGGCTGCATCTTCCCAGTCGTTTGGCAGCAGTCCCTCAGGCTTTTCCGCTGTGCTTATCTGCCCCAAGCATGTTGGGACAACCTGCAGGGCTGGGGCTGCCTCTCTCGTGAACATTCTGGCTTGGGGATCTCATCCCACATCGAGGAAAGCCTGAGATGTGAGTTGTTAGTCCTTAAAAGGCTCTGACAACATCTAATGTGCAACCACCTGGGCTTTGCACTCCCACCCTCACCCCCTGGCTCTCCTCTCTCCTGATGGCAAAGCCCACAGGTATGGCTGTGCCAGGAGGTTCCTGCAGTCTGGACCTTCTGCTCTCACACCATTAACAGCTAAACCAAGGGCTCTGTCCAGGCTTGGGCATGAGGAACAAGTGCAGAGAAACAGGGCACTACTGCAAATACACCAGGCTGAGTAGGGAAGCATCACTGGCCCCCAGCCAGCCTCTGCAATCCATCTGATAAGCACGATTCATCAGTGTGAAGAGCCCCACTATTCACAAGAGGTCGCACCTGAAAGACATGCTTTCCCAAAAAAAAAAAAAAAAAAAAAAAAAACCACCAAAAATCCTCAACGATTGACTTTTTACATGGATCACCTCCAAAACATCTGCAGTATCTACGTGGATATTCAATGACTGTGGGTTTCCTTCACTGACCAGAACTTATCCATCTAAACTCAATTCCCACTTTTCTTTCATTAACCAAAGTTTAAGTTGCAGGAGAAAGGCACCAGTGTCATTCAGGTATGAGAACCAATGGAAAATATTCACCTGGTGAGCACTGACTTAAGACTTGGACTCAATGAACCTTGTAGGCCCCTTCCAACTCAAAATATTCTGTGATTCAGTGACTTCAATGGAAGGGAAGGTTTCCAATTAGTCTGAAGCTTCCCCAACATTTTTGACAGAAGCCATTGCAAAGTTGAATCATCCTTAAAAATCTTCCCCAAACTGTTGCACTCCTTCACACAGATAAAGGCTCTGCATCTCTGCTGTCAGACACTTTCAGGGAAACCATAAGGTGTTGCCTAAAACCATCTCCAAGAGAGCCACAAAGTAAAATCTGGTTGGAAAACAGTGCTTAAGAGAAACACCACTTTCCAGGCGCCTCAAGCAACACATATGAGTTCGTGATATTTTCCCTGGAACTTGCCCCTGCTCATTACCAAGATGAACAATTTCTGAATTCCAACTATGAGATTCTCAGTGATGTAAAATGAACTTTCGTGGCTACCAGTACAGTCACTGTGTGGTTCACTTCTTGTGCTGCTTCACAGAGTGGTCTGTGCGTGGAGATAGGCTGTGAACGTCAAAACAGAAGTAGCACAGAAGGGTCATTTCCAGGCCTTGTGTGAGAATTTTTTCAAATGCTACTTAAGGTAGGAGATAAAAAGGAGTCTTGGGCATAAAGGAGCCTAATGAAAGGTCTAATGAAAGTCAAAGGGACCTAGAGGCAACTGGTTTTTTACAAGTGTTTGGGTACACCCCAGCCCATGCAGCATCAGCACTTTGTCCCTAGATAATTTCAAATCTAAGCATTACTCACAAGGAACTTCAAAGAGATTATAGTCCTTCTGAAAGCTGCATCCAGATCTTAACTGAGCTGAAATTCCAAACAACCAAAAGCTTAAAATCATGCTTCTATTTCAACACCATGCAGGTGCAGGAACCTAAGTTTGGTTTTCCTGTTACTGAAAGTGCTTGCCTAAGGCACCACGCTTTTACAGTTATGGCTTTGGGACAACTGTTACATTCTGTACCAATAAAGTATGTGCTCTCTGGAGCAAACTCCCCAGCATGACTCCTTTGCTTTGGCACAAATGGACTCATTTGGTTTAGATAAAAGGATGTTCCCTTGCATCATTTTCATTTGATTTTTTTTGTAAGATAGAGAAACAGTTAATTTTGCTAAATTAGTTCTCTGTTGCCATGACTTCACTGCAGACAAACACAAAGCCATCAAGCTCCTTTTCCTTGGGCGCTGTTTTTTTAAACAGGTATTTGATCATCTTAATTCTCTTCCTTCTCTTCTCAACATCTGGATTCCCAGCAATATCCTGCAGTCAGACAGATACATAATGGCTATAGCTACTCAGTAAATTAGAGATATTCCTGCACATATTCATCCCCTCACAATCCACCTCTGCCAGCTGTGCCAATGCACTCTCTGTGACTTCACAAGCAAGGCAGCACTGCCAGCAACAGCAGGCAGCAAATCTCTCCAAATGAAACCCTAAATTTATGGGATTAGACCCCGAAAGTCGTAATTCCCACAGTCCCATGAAGGACCAGCCAGCAGGTGCCTACTCACCATCAAGCCAGGCTGTTGCCCAGGATTTTGCTCCAGTCTAAAACCAGAAGCCTAAAGTCCTTCTCACTGCCTCAGTTTCTCCAGTGGATGAAAAAGGCTGCATGTTCATCATCTGCCTCCATGGGGTGTTACAACATTGGCTGAGTTAATATTCATGGAGTACACTGGGGATTAAGAGTATTACAGACTTTACTGAGGGAGAGAGCTTTTTTTCTTTTTTAATGTTTGCATTGAATAGACAGACTAAGTAGAAACAGCATTTGTAGCCTACAGCCATTATCCTAGTAAATGGCTTATTACAGCATGCAGCCTACCAACTCACCTCCAACCAGTCTCACTTAAACGCATGTAGGTGGAAGTGCTGCTCATTCCAAAGAACTTTCTTTTTCACTGTCTCTGTCTGATGGAGACTCTGGATAGCTGGGCTCACAAGACAGGGCTTAGGATATAAATATTTCAGTATGAGCTTGTTGTTCAGTACCTATTTACGGCAATCACAGAACAATTAATTACCTCCCATCTAAGACTAATTCCCGTCTCTTCCAAAAAGAGTGAAGGGGGGGAGTTTTGTCTCAAGACTTTCAATTTCCTGATGAGTCACAGCAGACACACTACAATAAGCTCAATACTTCAATCAGACTGTTTCTTATCCAGATATATTCAATACATTACTGAGACGTGGAGTGTGCTATTTTAAGGGCTTATTTCAGGCATTGTATGCATAATGCTTTCTCATCTGAACACGCGCTTTCTCCTGGATGAGACAGATGTACCTCCTACACCACCATCCCTTCGGCCCCCCCCAAATCCTACAGGTAAATAAACACTGCAAAAGCAGAAAGTAAAGAATTGCACATTTGGTGCACTGATTTTTTCAACATGCAGCCCTCTCTCCCACTTCACTAGCTCATTCCCTGCCCTTTGGCAATAAAATAACTTATGTGACAGCAGCATCTGACAAGAAGAAAACATTCACAGGCTGCACGAGTTGCAACAAGTCCACAGTGTCTTGCTTTCTTCATTCTAGGGCCAAGAATCATACATTTCTTTTTCTGCCCCAAGGAGCAACTCTGCATCCCTGTATGAATCCTCAGTTGTCCCCAGTTCCCACGCCACCCACTCACAAGCTCCCAGGCTCCATTAAGCAGGCAGGAGAGCTTTGCCCAACCTCCAGCAACACAGGTTATGGGGATGAGCAGGCGCCCTGTGGTCCTCATTATTTACTTAATTTAACGGACTTAGATATAATTTATTGTGTCAATTGGGCAATTGATCCCAGCTGGGTCATTTGAGCCTACAACAGGTTGCATTCAGCCTCATCATGACCACAGTCAACTGAGGAAACTGCCTCATCCAACCACACTGTGAAGAACAGAGCAATGGTCACATCTCCCTGGACCATGGGCATGCCTAGGTTCTCACAGGCAATGCAGTTAAAAGCTCCCAGACACCAACAGCTGCCTAAAAACTGTGTGGCTATGATGACAAAGAGGTTAAAGACCACAATGTTTGGGTGACAGACTGGATACGGGTGTCACACAGCTGTGCTGTTGGTTGTAGAGTTGCTACTGCACCATCAAGGACATCAACTGTTTTAAGAGCAGCCACTGGACAGACAGCACCTCAAGACTACCCTTGTGCTAATTGCTAACAGCAGTTTTCCCCATGGCATAACTGGACTGTGCAAGCAGTTTCTGCACAAACAGCAGCAGTGCCAGTTTCTGCCAAGCCCATGCTAATTGCAAGTGATTCCAGCCCAAATGCTCTTAAGTCAGAAAGTATTTAGGTGACGTGTAACCAAGGTCTCACATTTGTCTCACCAGCTCTCCTGTGGTGAATGAGCCTCCCATCAGCTATGAAGATCTGTCACAGTCTCTTCTCTTTCTTCCTCCTTGGAAAAACTTTTATGTAAATTCTTATATTATGCCAACAAAAATGTAGAACATTTTCAATCCTTGTAATGCCCTCAGCCTGTGGTGTAATTGAACTGTCAGAGAAACATAGAGGACTTGGTCACCAATATTCCACTAAAGGCAGCAGATCCTCCAAGGCTCAGCAGCTCCTCAGGTGCTACTTTAAATGTCTCCTCATTTATCTCAAAACCTGAGGGCACCTTAGGAACGTTCAAGTGGTTTCACAAACTCTGAAAATGAAAAGGGCGAGTGGGGAAAAATCATATCACCTGCCCAAGCCCAACTTGGAAGGACCAAGGAAAGAAATAGAATGAGTTGTGTTTTAAGTTTAAAGCACGGTAAATACACTCTTGAGTATGCTCAGTTAGGTCACTTTAACTAAGGTGAGAATATTCACCTGTATTTTATTGATTTCCATTAAATACACTATTATCTCAGTCTGAGTGCTTATGGAACAGGCACCAGGCTCCACAAGATCAACAATGACATTGCCTTGGAGCTGCAGGTGACAGAGCATCACAACTCTGTCATCATCACATCACATCACATCACAACAATTCCCAGATGGAATCCCAGCATCTCTTCTCTCCATTTTAGAATACCTGTGGTAAAGCTTCTTGAGGAAATTTGGACTGGGCTAACCAGCATCCATTTCTAACCAGAACAGAAACCTGTGTTACACTGTGCAGTTTTCCTCTCCTGTGGATGGCAACCGGCTCCTTTGGAGAAATCCTCAGGCATGAGCAGAGACCATAAGCTGATAGTCTTGGCTGTGCAGCAGAAGGTGCCTGTGGAGTCAGGGCACAGAAGCAGTGCAAGCAACTTTCTTAAAGCTAGTATTATGAATAAAGAGAAAATATAGGATCATGCAGAAAAAATCCCCAAACCCTCCTTCAACTAAAATGGAATCATAAATTATCTTTTTGGTGTTTTGGAGAACAATGCTTGTGGCATATGGGTCTGCAGCATAAACAGACAGCTGATGAGATTCAAGCTCATCTCATATTCTTAAAACATACAAGACCAGGATTCTCCCATGCCAGCCAGTTAAGTCCACGTGCCTTCCTAAAAAGCCATTTGAAAAGTTTCTAAGTGCAGTAGGAGAAAAATAATCCTGCTTGGTCCATGCCTGTTTCTCCCTCTCCTCCCATTAGCACATGGGGAGAAGGTTGGCTTAGAGCAATACATTTCAATTTGAATATGAATCACTCCTCTGGTGAGAAAACAAAACAGAAGCCCATTTCATATGAGCCTTATCTGAAGATGTAATGAAAACCAACACATGTAACAGGAGCAATTGAAATAAAACATGGTGAAAATACTGCCTCAGACAAGCAAACAACAACACTTTCCATTCCAGAAGATCCCAAAGTGCTTTACAAACTCATAGAGCCAGGAATAATTTTATCTGCCACTGAAACATGACCATCTCTGGATGGGTAGTCAGCACCACGCTTTAGTTCACGATGGAGGGAAAAACATCATCAAGCAGGAACTGTGAGAGAGTTCAGGACAGAGTGATGCTTCAGTGGGAACTGCACCATTCTGGAAAGTGGAAGTTGGGTTTAATTTTGATTCTTACAATTCAAAGTGCCACTATGCGGGCCAAGCTCCTGAACACCACATGCACAAGATGTTGTACTTAAATTTTAAAGTGACTGGCTGTAACAAGATGGAAATCCAACTCATGTATGCTGGTATTCTCCAGCTTCTGACTCAAAAGCAAGAAAACAGCATCTAGGTAAAGGATTAAAATTTCTCAACCTGCCTGGGGATTACAAATTAATTTTTTATCATACCACAAGGTGGAAGGATCAGGATTTCCTCCCCCTGGTTCAGCTGTGCTCTCCAGATGGAATTTAGGGTAAAACGCTTCTCCTCTCCCCAGCTCCCCTCCAGCAGAAACAGAAATATTCAACCACTCTTAGGAACAGGCTGGAAGCAAGCACAGCACTACCATTCACCACTGCTAATGAACGTCAGTCTTGAGCTTCAGCTTTACTGAAACACTGACAGAAACAGCATTTTCACCCTCTCTCCTTTGCCCCTTGGCTCTTCCCATCCACCTGCTGTGACTGTGGTTCACCTCACGGGAGATCATCATGCCCCGCTGTTACAGAGTTGGCCAACAGAGAACTGCTCCAAACTGAAGCCCTTCTTGTGCTACTGAAACATCAACAAACAAGAACAGAAGTCCTTCAAGGGCAGAGGACCTGGGCAAGTGATCTGCACATTTCCAGAGCTAAACGTTTACTTCTCCTCCTGGCAGCATCTGGAAGCTTGCAGACTATTTATCTGCATCTTAGAAGCAGCTATTTAGTCCTGCAAACATATCAACAATTCACCTTGACTCAAAAGAATGGTTTGCTGAGCTCTGAGGAAACAATGAAAAAAATAATCTTTTTCTTATTTTTTTGCCAAATGTCTGTGAAAGCTTTTCTGAAAGGAGTTTACTTAATCTTTTCCCACATTACATTATATATACAGCTGCTATTCCAGAAACAAAACAAAACAAAACTTGGTGCACAAACGCAAACAAATCTGATTTTGGCCTGATCTGCCTATACCAAAAGCCAGCTTCCTCTCTGACTGGCTCAGGAACAAAGACCCAAAGCCAGAAAGTTCCTCACATTTCTGAGAGCCTGACTTCTGGATAGGTTTGTGTGAGTTTATCTTCAGTACCTTGGGACTGCATGACAATTCAAGGGAAAATGCCCTCAAAATGAACATGGATTTGAACACCAATTTGGACAACTACTACCACACCATTTTTCTCTGTGCCAGTGACATCTCTCCAACCATGCAATCATGTTATTGTCAGTTGGAGACTTGTTCTCATCTTGGTTTAAACAGACTTAATTAATTTTTGTTTTGTGGGGGAGGGGGAAAAAACCAACAAATCAATAAACAAGGAAGGAAAATTACAATGAGCTTAACATTCCATACAGGTAAAGTGAATTGCCAGGAGATTTAGGTAAAAATTCATCACTGATTGATCAAATGAGTCATTGAGATGTCTTAAGAACAAGCTATTAAGAGAAGTCACTCTTCCTCTCCACCTTTCATTATTAGCTACTGCTGGAAGTGATCTTTTGTGCAAATCTCAAGACCATTTTGAAGTGCTGAAGATTTTAGGAAGTGAAAAGTAGTTCTCAAAATGAACTAAGCTGCTTCAAAAACCTTTTATCAAATGTTGTATCTTGCTTCTTTATCAACATTGGGTATTTCAGATGAACTTACCCACTACAAAAAAAAAGCCACTATGCTGTTTTAGTTGAGAGTCCAGGTTGGATGGGGCTTTGAACAATCTGGTCTAGTGGAAAGTATCCCTTCCCAGGAAAGGGTTGGAAGAGGATCTTTCATGTTCCTTCAAACCCAAACCATTCTAAGAGAGTCCCAAATTTGGTGATATAAGTGCTCTTTAAGTTGTAGAAACCAAGTGAGAGAGAAGTTGCTGAAACAAGGGAAACAAAAGGTGTCCAGTGGCACTGGAGCAAGCCACTTCCAAAACCCAAGGAGAACCAAGGATCCCCTTGTCTCAGCTCTGCCACAGCCTCAAGAAGGGCTCTGTCAGGGAGCTGGCACTGCCTGCAGCCAGCAGACTCCAGAATCTGCTCAGCCTGGCAGGAGAGTAGGAGGTGAGACTGCTGGCAGGAGCAGGCGGAGTAGCAGAGCTGGTGGAGATCATAAATGGAGGAGTGTTGTAAAACACGGAGGTGAGCACAGACTGACGCTCACCTTCACAGCTCCCCCCAGAAAAGCACGGCCTGTCAGACTCTCACAGCTTTGAAACACGTCCAGACTTTGCTGGATCAATCCAGGAACCTCATTCCTATGCATGTTTGTTCTCACACGCAAACACGGCGAGGTTTTAACCACACACATTTTGCACAAGTCCTGCAGGCCCAAACTTTCAGGTTACTCAGGAAACTTGGTCTTAAATGGGATTGTAAACCAAAGGACAGAGATAATAGATAAAGGCAACGACCACAAAGAACTGCAGAGCAATTTGGATTAGATGGGAGCTTTGAAGCACTCCAACACTGAGGTACTCCAAAAAGAGGACGTTTTTCTTAAAACAGGACTTACTTAAAAGGATTGCGCCATCTGATCTTCCAAAACTGATTTAATCATGTGAGAATATGGGCTGGGCTCTCTCCATTTAATATCACTCCTGAGTGGAAAGTTCTCATCAAAGCTATAATATATTCAGTTCCAGAAGAACAATTAGGTGGCATTAGGTAGGCAGTTGTGACTCTCAGAAATAAATGACCTTGCTATTTATCAGTATGTGCTGTGCCTTTAAAAGTTTCCAAAAGTAATGGGCTGTTTCTGTGCATACTGGAATATTCAAGAGCATTTCATATCGTTTCTCATACCAAGAAAAGAGCAATTAGATCAATAATGAAACAGGAGTGCTCCCTTTTACTTTCTGCGGTTTGCAAAGAGGTTCGTGTTTCTGTGTGAGCACAGCTCTTGTTTTAGTGATGTGAAAGTGTGTGGTTTGTGCGATACCCAGTTTCTTCTAATATTCGAGTTTCTGTTGTTATCTACCTACAATTTACAGTAAAACATCTTTTATTCTCACACCTCTCAATCTCAAAATTAGATCAATTTTCCCAACAAGATTTTATTACCCGTGCAAACCTTAAACAAATACTGGAAAACTTGATGACAACGCACTCTGCACTAATGCAGCACGAAACCACCCAAGACAGCACTATTGCTACCAAATCTATCTATGCACGTGTCTGTGTATATGGACACGAGGCAGCAAACACAAGCTCTCCTTTGGGGAAAAGGATTATTTTTATGTTTGGAAAAGCAACTAGAATTTAGTGGAAACTCATGTTGACAGGCCCAAGGCACCACATGCAGTGAGTAAAGATTATTAAGCAATACTTGAACCACTGTGTATACATCACTATCGTGCTATTTGTTGCAATTAGATTACTACTATTTTCAAAATTTTTAGAACTTTCCCCCACCTCTGCAAAGCACAAATCTAATTCTAGCAAAAATTTCTGAAGAACCCTCCAAATGGGAAGGACACTGCAGTTACTGGGGATGGGTAATCTACTGACTCTAGCATCAAACAAAACTAAGCCATTTAAAGCATTTTGGCCCTCTCCACAACAGACAAGAGCACTGATATTTTAGCCAGAAATGTTAATTTCCAGATAGTTGTTTCTGGCCATGTGCTCTACTCCACAATCCTTGACTGTGCTGTCCCTGTGACTCTCAGAGAAATGCATCTTTGTCAAACATACTGAAGGTCTCAAAGAGAAAATTCTCCTGCTGCTACAACACAAACATCAATTCAACAACAAAAATCTAAAACCAACTGGAATACTAAGTATTTCTGAAGAAGCAAAGTTTTCAACCCCATGGCAAGTCATCTGGTCAGCTCTGTAGTTTGAACCTACTAAGTGCACAGTCTAAGGACTCTCCACTTCTCAGTGACATCCCATTCTGCATCTCTCTGGACCAGCCTCATTGTTTGCATACAAATATTTTTAATGGTCATAAAATCATCATGCCCTATCTGCCATTAATTTAATGATGATGGCATAACACTGCACTACCCAGTCACCCAGCTGTCTCAATTTAGATTAATTCAGGCAAGACAGGACACAAATGTTTGAACTCCTTGATGCATCTCGCACCCAGCCCAGGGAGGACTTGGCTTTCAGCCAGGCTGCATAAATCCCAGTGGGATTAGTCAATGTTCAAGAGGCTCCTTTATGGGATAAGTAAGAAGGTCAAGTGCTGAGATCTAAACAAAAGGACATGACAGGAGTATATAATCCCCTGTAAGACACATCCCTCCAACCCTTTACAGCCAACAACAGGGATGACTAAAGGCACATAGCAAAAACCATTATAACCAAGGCCACGGAAATGAAACTGGCACATATGCCATTTATCATCTCATCTTAACATGAAATGAATGTATCTGATTTTAACACCAAACATACCAAAAAGGACATGTTCAGAAGAGATGTACAGGGAGGACCATGAGACTACTGCTTACCTGGTTCTAGCTGAAGCAGAACTGCTGAAACCTTTTAGTTTCCCGGCAGACAGCCCTAATGCTCTTGGGAAATGCCAGAAGCTAAATCTGGACTGACACAAGATTAGTGTTAAAACACTTTAAAACATCCTTCTCAACTATCTGGGCAATGCTCAATAAAACTAAGGTACACCATGCTCTACTGTAAAAGTGCCCCAGTCAGGTGTTGCCACCATATGCAGCTGCAGGTCAGAAAGTGCCGTTCAACCAAAATGTTTAAAGTAAGGGTGGGTGCTAAGCCAAAAATATTCTTCTAAATCAAGGTCACAATAGATCACAGTAACCACAGAGCTCAAGCATGCCAAATTCAAAGGCACTAGGTTTTGCCACTGCTATCTCCATGCTGGAGACCTGACTGCATCCTGCAACCCTCCAACCTCAGGTATTTCTCAAATTTGGATGACATTTTGGGATCTGTCTTTGGAAAACAGGTAAACTCAGACTTGATATAGCAAACAGACCATGGGAACAGTTTGTTTATTTTAGCATGAACTCTTGACACGTGTTAGGAAAGCCATCAGCTGCCCTACCCTTCACCAAAACACCAGAAAGGTGCTCAAGCTGCTGCTGCAGCTAAATCCAATGCTGGGAACGGCTCCAAACATCTCTCTGGAAACTAGCATGATCATAAAACTTCTGCTGAAGTCACACGGCTCTCAGGCAGCTCAAGATGGGCTATCAGGAAGTGGGACCCATCTCAAACCAACCACAAGCTTCTCGCCAACAGATTCCCATCAGCAACACAGCAGCAGTCATTGCCCTCATCTGGGCGCTTGGCCATGAGAAAATGTTGGAAAAGCCTCTTCCGTTTTTCTCCTCCCTCAGATAAGTTCACTAATCACCACCACTGGACATTAACTGCCTTCCCTCATTGATAACCTGAGTAGGATTTGGACCACTGACAAGTTTTCTCCTCATCCTCCAGACCAGCTTGTGCACCCTCTCCCCCATCCCAATGCCAACAGAGTTTATCATTGGCTCTGAGTGACCTTGGCACAAACAGTAATTCTTGTCTTTCTAAGCAAGAATTTGGGAAAGCAGCTTTTATTGGACAGGTATGTCTGGCTGAGATTTGTGATCAGATGCAATGCACGGTACAGCGTGTGACCTGGAGAAATATTGCCATCAGCTAACAGCAGCACAGATTTCTTTCTTCCTTGTCCCTCATTAGCCTCAGAAGCTGGCCTTGCCAGCAGCAGTAATGCAAGCTGAGACAACAAAGCATATTAATGATGGGCCCCATCATGTTCCATATTAATTACTGTAGCTAGTAGTAAACTGTTGGTTATAAATCATATTTTGATAACCTGCCCTTTCTTTGACAAACGAGCTCCAGTGTTTAATGTTGCACTTAATCCTCAGATAATACCCCAGGAGTCCTCGCTGTGCCCAGCAACAAATCAAAGCAACCTTCAAAAGGCTGGCACAGGTCCCCTTTTCCTACGCACCCCAACCTGAAACTATCCCGTTGTATCAACTTTGTTATAGGTCAGCTCGGAAGGCTGAGCTGCCAAAACCAGCAGCACACACAGTTCTTGAGTGTCCAGAAGAGCTGCCCCAGCACTTCTCTGGGCTGGCAAAAGCCATACACATGCTATACATGTATCCCAGCCTTCCAGAAATGCTGCACTATCACAGTGCTCTGCAGGGTAAAATAGCAGGGTAGTAATCCCCAGAATATCTCAGCATTCAGGAGAGAGGAGGATTACTTCTACCTGGGACTGAAACAGTCAACTAAAATCTATCTGAAGCCATCATATTCTTATTTTTGTTTCTTTTTAATTCAGTGACATTTAGCTAGCAGAACAGCTGTTAGCAAAGGTCTAGGAGAGGTGGAATCCCATTTTCTATATAAAGAAATATGTTTTGGAGGAAACTGCAATTTGACAAAAATACCTATTTAGCAAAGTACATTTTAAAAAGTGAAAAAATATGCTCTGCTTTTTCTAAGGTAGCAAGAGATCCACCACGGCTCATAAAAATGAGCCCAAGTCTTAGGAACAAAGAGATAAAATTATTCTGGAACATACATCCAGGAAAATAAGAAGGAGAGATATGGCCTCTAAGAACCAGCACAGGGAGAGACCCTCCTTCATCTCAGCCAGATGTGCCCATCACCTCCCACCACCATCAAACACATGAAAAAAAATCGTCTTGGTCTTCCCAAGGAGCTGCTCCAGCTTTTATTGGTATCAACTGCCTGGCTTCAGACAGAGCTGGTCAAGCCTGGCACAGTCAACACCCTCCTTTATTTTACTCTGAAGGCACAACTCACCACACCAAGCAAGAACAAGATGTTGCACCTGTGATTTACAGTGCGAAAATCCCAACAGACTTGGGAAGAGGATCAGCAGAGGCAACCAAGAATCCTATCCTCTCCTCCACAGAAGAATGTGAAGCCCTGAGACCTCACTCCAAGCTGCAAATTAAAAGTGCTTACAGTAGTCAAGGGTTCAGTCTTGTTCTTCCACCACTGGTGGCAGATGGTGCATGCTATTATTAAATCTTGATTTCCAGCTTATAATAGTAGTCGTATGAAACCTTCTGCACTAAGACAAAAATTCATGATTTTTATTTGGGAAAAAAAGAGGAAGTCTTACAGTTAAGTAACTTTTCTCTTTTAACAGTTTCTTTTAAAAATTCGTAGCATACTTCTCCTAATTGGAAACACACAGAAAATAGGATATGGCCTATTAGTTAAAGGTCAATGCACATTTAGCCACCTCTTTTGAAACTGACAGTATTGTCATGACAGCCATAAAAGCTGCTTTGAATTTTAGTTCCCTAGAAAGTAAATATAAGGAATCCCAAGGCCGTAACCACAAGTGCCACAGCTCTTAACACTGATGTCATATTCAGCTGAATGTGTGCTGCAAAAGTCAGGATGGTAAAGCCTCAAAATCAGCTCATCCAAGGGAAGGACACAGTAATTATCCCTCAGTCCGTTGCTCCAGGCATGTTCCACAATGCCTTCATTTGATGCAGCATTAGCAGCAGAAGTGTTTTATCCCCAGCATTTAGCATGGGGCACTGTGGGGCTGGTGGGACCATTCAGGGGGGCTGCTGCAAACAAGGAACTCACACTACTGTACTTATTACTTCAGTTTGCAAGTGCTCCTTCCAATTCCAACCACCAAACAAATGTTCTCCTTTTTTTTTGTCTTTAGGAACCAGTTCAATTCATTTGTATCAATTTGTTTGTGTCATTTAGCAGGGCATATGGGGCTGACTTTCAGACCCTCTTCCAGTGTGCTAGATGTAAGGGGACAGTGTAATTAATAGATGTCAGGCATGGTCCCCCTTGAAGCATTGATTTCCTCCTACTTAGGAAACACTCGGGGAGAACACAATCACCCCTGGCTGTCAGGGGTCTTCATAAAATCCATAGGCTTGGATTCACAGGAACTGCTAATCATTTTGGATGCTGACAAAGGGGAAGGCAGAGTCTGATCTTTGTAAAACAGAGGAAATTTCTTATTAACTGCAACACCTGAGCATACATCAAAGAGAGCACACAGGAACAGAAAAGCTTCCAGAGCAAGAAAAACCCTTTTGGTCCCAATCTGCATCGAGGGAGATGGGAACACTCCCCTTGAGCTCAGAACATCTGCATCTCTGAGGCACCCAAACCAGGGATTGCTACAGCCACCCCAGTTTGCTCCCCCATTGTCACTCCACATCACAGTCATCACCTTTCTGTCACAGACAATTTGGGTTTCATCAAGGTGTCTATATATAAACTTAATCTTTGAGAAAAAAAAAACATTTTATGACTATACACCTTGGTTATTTCCTTTTAAGGCTTAATTTTTCCATCTCTTACATAAAGTCCTGGGAAAAAAAAAAAAAAAGCTCAAGGTATTTGATTATTTTGACCACCCCACAGCTCTGCCCAGGAATGCACAGCTAACAAACCACACAGGACCAGTATTTGTGCAAAGCTGGCTCAAATACCCTCATTTTGCAAACACTAAACTTGCTGTACATACCATACAAATGAAAAGCACGGAAAGAAGACAATCCACAAGCATATCAGGCAATCTTGCTGAATATTATGCTTACCTCTGCACAAGCAATAAAGCATTTTTCACTGTACAGAGAGACTCAAAAATGCCTACCCAGAACTGCTCGCTCTTACCTACCCCACAAGGCACAGGAGACCAATTTTACTTAGAAAGAAAAAAAAATATCCTTTCTTCTATTTGCTGAGTCTCTCTGGAGACATAATGGCACTTTGGCTGAGCAGCGTGTTTAATAAGAGATGATAGGGAAAGAAAGGTTCTCCAAGAAAGGAGATGTCAGTGCCGTGCAGCCAGCACACTGCAAATGTTGTATTTCAAATATTACATTTGTTAATGTAATTAACAAATTATTACATCTCTCTCTTTAGAAGTCAGAAAACATCCATGTTTTCCTTAAAATACTGCTCTACATAGGTATCTAGACAATCCAGTGACCTGATTTACAACACAGAGATGCACAGTGAAGAACAAACAGAAGTAAGAGCTGGTCTGAGACAATACCACATGCATGTGGTCCTGCACCAGCACCCATCAGAGCACACATCTGTGGGCAGCTCCACCCTGCAACGGCTGAGTGCTTTTCCCACTGGAAACCTTTCCGTGATGCTAATCTACAGGAGGAAAATCACTAGAGGAGGACACCCAATAGCTTCCAGCCAGAACACAACACGCCTTCAGCAAGACCTTTGATTTTCACAGGCACACACTGAAGTTGTTCTTCACAACAAAGAACAGCCTGTCTGTTGCATAACTAACCTTAGGCTGCATTAGATAAGTTGTGCCTTCTCACAGATCAACTGACCTTAAATAATGTCCCCAGTGTATTCAGAGCCAATAGGTTTCTCTTTTAGAGCTCAACTGACAGGTCTTCTCCTTCCAGCTATTTCTTCAGAAAGGCACACAAAGAAGGTTTCAAGAGAAATCTCATGCTTACTGTTCCAAGAGCAGCTTTCCAGGCCAAAAATGAAGGCCAAGATCTCAACTCCAGAGCTGCACGTCCCTTTGAAGCCTTCTTCAGCACTTCACTGCAACAGCACAAGTGAGAGCCTTGGCAGGACAGAACTGGGATTGAAGCAGATGATAACTGGAAAACTCAGTCTATCTCTGGAAAGCTTACTGCAGTCCTGCCAGTGAGTCAAGACAGAAGGAAAACAGCCAGGCTTGCCAATGAAACACTGCTTTGTATTGTGGGTAAGGCAAAACAAAGGTCTGGTGATGAGGAGCTCTTGCATGTCATGCAAGGGTCAGCAGCAAAGGCAAATTCCAGCATGGTATTTCCGTTCTGTCGCCCAGCCCATTGCAGTGAGTGGATACAGCAGGATCTTTCACTGCTTGTCCAAAAATGGCATTTAACATAGCTGTGCAGCATCACCCCACTGCCACGTTTCACTCCAGAGGTGAGATATCAGTCCCTGCACAAAGCTGAAGTCACAGGGCACTGTGCAATAAGGAGGTGAGATCTTTTAATACCCTTTCTTCAATTCCCATCCCAGGTGCAAGATGATGCAGGAGCTCTGCAGCTGCCCCAGAGGCAGAAACACTTGGGAAAAGATGGAGACAGTATCAAAGCAAGCACCCATCCTGGCAGGTCATTTAATTGTCCACAGAGATGTTTGTGCATTCCCTGTGATGTTTTAGAAGCAAAACACTCTGCAAAGCAGGGCTATATCCCTTTGGGAACACAGGTACCAAAGCAACTGCCCAACAAACCAATGGCAAAGGCAGAGGCACTAAAAGCCTAACTGTTTTCTGACACCAGCTTAGCTGTCATACAGGCTCAGCTTGAGCGCCAGTTTCCTATTTAAAAATCAGGGCCCACAGGGCTTCTCTTCTTGCTATGTGTTGCTCCACTCATCCAACTGATACCAGGACAGATACAGCACACACATCCAGCAATTTCCTGATCTTTTCCAATGGAGCACATTAGGGCAGAAGCCCTGCCTCACCTCTTGCAATCAGCCAAGCTGGGCCTCACTGATAAGGCTGTGCCCTACAAAAGAGCTGTGCTATTCCACATTCAGGACGTCATCACCTCTCACTGTAAGCACAAGAGCCCAGGCTTGAGAGGGTTACTCATGCCAGGGCAGGTCCACAGCTGCTGAGGAGCTTTCTAGTAAATCCAGCCCTGATGGCAAACAAAAGGTCTTGCAGAGCACAGTTACAGGAATCTATTCCTCCTGCATTAGTCAGCATAGACGAATACATCCTCTTGCTTCATTAAATTTTAATTGGAGTACATATGAATAGGCTTTGCTGGTTACTTAATGAAAGGGAGTCTGATTACAAGGTGTTCACATGAAAAGCTAGAAAGCAACATCCTTCCTAGCTTTTCTTTTGGTTTTTTTTTAGGCATCCATTGTCAATTTCTTCAGGTCAGTTGGCATTTTAGGGTTGCTGCAAAGAACCATGAAAAGCAGCCACAAAGAGGAAATAAAGCACTTTGAAGGGGAAACAGGACACAGATCATTAGCCCTGCATTCCTTTTTATTATACAGACAAAAATTAAATGCAAAATCCCTGAGCAGATGTTGCATTAGCAAGCTGATCAGTAGTGCTAAAAACAAGGATGGCTTTGCTGCTATGTGTGATGCATGTGTGGGCTGGACTGTCTGGAGTTCCATTATTTTAAGTGTCCTTAAGTGTCTGAAACCACAGCAGATCTAAACCTATACAAAATCCTACTCATAAACTTTGGGATTTCCTCAGTAATGGCTTTCTCTGCAACACAGATGCTTATTTGTTCACACACGCTTTCCCTGAGGTCAGAGAAACTTTGCATGTACTTTCTTGCCTGCCTAGAACGGGACAACCCAAACTCTTTCCTCACTAAAACCACGAGCTGTATGACCAGATCCTCAACTTCCATAAAATCCATGCAGTTGATACAGCTTGAATTGAGTTACAGCAGTTTGCACTGGCTGAAAAAATATTCCAGCAAAGCAACTCCAGTTGCAAGAGGCACAGCTGGGGATGGGAGCTCAGTGCCTGACTGCGTGAGAAATAAAAAGCAGCTATGTTGTTCTGCACAGCTATGTTTGCTAAGCAAATCAACAAAAACAAACAGAGAAAAAAAAAGAAAAAAAAAAAAAGAAAGAACTTTCAGCAATTTAAAACCACGACAGACAACTTACTGGCCTGTTCCTGCACACTTGCTCAGAAGTGTATATATTCTGTACAGTGACAGGTTCAGGCAGCCTGGGACTGACACACTTTCTATGGCAATGTCCTAATATTAGAAAAATTTGATCATAAGCTAAAAATGTTACAGAAATAGCATAGGATCATAAGTTACGAGCTGAGTCAGAACTCTATCTGCTACTTGACTTTTATACTATTTTATTCTTTTTTTTAAAAAGCCCATCATGCTGTGGGGTTTCTTTAAAAACAGTTTTCTGCTGCCATCACTTATGAAGAAGAATGAGCCTTTGTCGAGGAGGAAGAAAGTAATTTAAAATGGCAAAAATCGATCTGCAAGGAAGCAAAGGACACAGATCCCCTCATATACCACAGCCCTGTGTGTAGTAAGTCCTTCACTAACACCACAGCCCCTCTCTTTTGCCAGCTCTGGAGGGCAAGGGGCTGCCTCTTGCACAGACATGTACAAAGAGTCCTCTATCAGTAGTCCAGGGATGTTGATGAGATTGTACACGGTAGTACAGTGCCCTAATTCCCAGGAATCCTGGGTGTACAATGCAGTCTCCTGCATAAAAGCATTTTATTTGCACTCTGTACTTGTAAATCACTGGTAAATAATTAACAGACAGCATAAGTATGTAACAGAACTGAGTCACAGGTGTTAGCAAAGGAAAACTGCTATAAATGGATATGTCACAGCAATAAGCCGCCTGTTCACCTGTTGGGTGCTGGAGGAATTAAACAATTTAGTTTTTGTAAATTAACCCCTGACACGCAGAACCTTACTAGAAAGCCTACCCATATTCCTTCTCAGCTATTTATGACCATTACTTTTCCTCCTCTCACAGCACGGACAATCTTTAAATGAAGAAACAATTAACTGTCCCAGGTTTCTGACAGCTGGGTAGAGCCCTGGGGTCACACACAGGTCTATTCATCCATCCCAGGGAGTGAAGGGGAGAGGGGAGCAAGAAGCCTTGTCCCAGCATCCCACTGGGAGCTGCCAGACTTGCTGGCTGCAGCAGCAGGAAAGGATTTCTCCAGTATGCACACACAAATGTAGCACAGGAGGAGATCCCCCCTTGTTCCACATCTCCTCTTCAGTTTCTCCCTCCTTCCTGCTGCCCCTCATGTCCTACAGGCTGTTTCTGCAAACAGCCCGGGAGATATTCTTTTCCCTACATGTACCAGGAAAGCCGAGGAGCAGAAGTCCTCCTGCCAAGCTGATACTGGAAAGAACTGCCATGAGGGCTCTCTGCACTCCTTAGAACACCAAAGACATTTGGCATCACAACATTTCAGCCCCGAATATGCAGCTTCTAGAAGGGCACAAGGCAGGAGCCTGCTGAAACACCCAGGAAAGGGGAAAGAACAAGTCCTCAGAGAAAAGCAAATGAGTAAAAACTACTCAAACCAAGACAGTGCACTGAGGAAAGTAAATCATCAGTGTCTAACCATTCTTTGCTGCATGCCCCTCAGAAAACACACAGATCCTGCCCCATCTGCACCTCTGCCGGGAAACAAAACCCAAAAAGGAACTTTTCTGACAACTTCAAAATGTTTAAGCTCATTTCACCATGTTTGGTTTAGTTTTGAATACAGTAACATACAAGCAATGAATTCTTGATTTTTTTTTCAAAGTACAGCTCCCATAAGCTAAAAAAGTAAATGGGAGTGCTTTGCTTCCTGGGGTATGGAACTGGAACATTTTTCTAGCACCTAATAAAACATTGTTTGGTTGATACTAACCATTAAAATATGTGTTTCAAGTCATGTAATGTTCCCTGTGAAATTTGCCTTTTTGCTCCATGAAAAAAAAGGGCACTGAAAGGAATCCTGCAGCCATAAGGATCTCACTTAATTCATGGAAGTATCATTTTAAAAGCCTCACAACATGATCAAAGCACTGTGGAGAACAGATGTTCCAGGCTTTACAAATTCCAGCATAAGTATTTTTTATTACATTTATCACTGCTAAATTCTTTCAGCCATTTTTTTTTCCCTGCAAGAAGCATGTAGGGACTTTCCTCCTCAGGGTGGACGTGTGGACTGGTCTCCAGCCACAGACTCTCTCCTCCCAGCATCCCTCCCCATCCACAGTGAGGGAGAAGTGTGCAGTGTCCCCAGTGGCTATGGTGGTAGCCAGGTTCCAGCAGAGCTGGGCGTGGTGTTCCCCACTCCACAAAGGGAACTCAGTGTAGAAGTCACTGTGTCAATGCTCATACTCTGTCTCTCAAACCTTCACACAGACCCTCTCACAGAACAGTCATCACTCCACTACCCTGACACCAGGGTACAGCCTGCAGAGCCCTCCATAAAGTGTCCTTTTGTTACCAAGGCATATAGCTCCCTCATCCCCCAAGGCCTCAGCAGGCCACCACTGTCTTGACAAGCTCTGAGCAACCTCATCCCACCTTAAAGCTAACCCTGCTTTCAGCTAGGAGCTGCATGAGAGACTTGTGAGGTCCTTCCTACCTAAGATGTTGGATGATGATAGCTCTCAGGTAGGAACCACACGGAAATGCCCTCGACTATGCCAACACTATGAAAACACCTTCCCTGGTCCCCCAGCTCCTTCCATGGATGTGGAACCCTGTGGCTGTGCACAGGAGCTGGAAGGGTGCTTCCCTGGCTGTAGCACAAGACACTCAGATCTGCCCAGCTACAAAGCCAGATGCAAGCAGGAGATGCTCTGCTGCCTTGCAGGGTACTAAAGCCAGATGGAGCAGAGTCAGGAGGAGCAACGACGGGGAGCTGCAGGACTGTGCAGGAACCTGCTTGCTCCTGAGAGAGCAGCTACGAGTCCCCATTCCTGGAGGTGATCGTGGAGGCAGAGGGTATGCGTTTCAACTACAATTCAAATCACAGTCAAATTTTCACCAAAAGCAAAGTTCCCAGGAGTTTCTGTGTGTTCTCCACAGTCAGTTTCTGTGTGTTCACAGTCTCGGGAACATCATCAAGTTCTCTGTTGACAGAAAGTCTAAATACCATGCAGCTCTGGGCAGTTTCATGAGAGTGAGCTGTGTACCAACACAAGACTCACAACTACCCCAGAATCTGAAACATACCATTTATCTCTGAATAACATTGGGTTTTTACCCCTTTCAAAAAAAAAAAAAGGGATCTGAAACAACCAGCTCCTTTCAAATTTCACACATTCGCAGAAGAGGGTGTTTGTGAAGAGGACCCCACAAGCACATCACTTCTCTAATATGTGCCAAATTTAGTTTCACCTGTTTCCATGTGCTCCCTTCCCAATTCCTACAACCTGCTTGCACATCCTGTTTCACTATGAACACAAGCTTCTTCCCTGGGGCAGCAGCGCTGCCTTCACTTCTGCTCACAGTGGGCTTACACAGCAGTCAAAATGGGAGCAAAAACCCAGACAGGTTTACTCTTCTTGCTTATCCAGACTGTGAGCCCAATCAAGGCATCATCAGGGCTGTGGCAGCTCTTCACCCTGGGCTTTGGGCACCACCAAAATGACAGAGCGACAGGGCCACAGTTAAGTCATCCCACAAGATGATGGGAAAGTACCTCTTGAAAACAGAGCACAAGGCAAAGGAGGTCTCCCAGAACAAGTAAAAATGAGGAAAGCACACGAGAGGAGCAAGGCACCAAGTTGCAGTGATGGGGAGGATGCTGAATGTGAGCACAGGTCTGGGGAACAAGGACAACAACTCAAGCAAAGGCTGAAGGATGTTGGAAAAGCAAACACAGGCGGAAAAAGGGTCTGTAAAAAGCCTCTACCAGCAAAGGAATCACAAGGAATCACAACAACAGTCTTCCTCTCACCAATTCCATGTGCTTTTCTTGATGGACCTCTTAGCCTAAGGACTTCTTGTGTTGTTTAAAACTCATTTACTTCCTCATTTATGAGGTACAACTTTGTATTTTAAATGCACAGAGAAAATGTGCTGAAAATTAAAATATTCACATGAAATCCTGCCACGCTGGCAACAAGGATTTTACATGTGCATGAGCAAGTGCTAGCACACAAACACATGTGCATTCACACCTCCACTGCAGCTTTTCAGGAAAAGGACTGTTCCCCTAAGAGTCCTCAAAGTGAGAGGACTCCCTTGCACTGCCCCAGTGACAGTGCCATCAGCCAAGGACAAAGGGCAGTATCTTCAGAGCCCAGGATGTGATGAAGGAATTTTAAAAGGGCGCTCCAGTCAGCATCAGAATTTAACAGAACTGTTATGCTGAGTTATTAATGTCACAGTCCTGCTCCAGACCTGAGTTTGTTTAGTTATCTTGCCTCCCCACTCCAAGTGAATTTCCTGGGTGATTTTGAAAGAGAAAAAGGCAGTGACCAATTTTTAGGCCTTCTGATTTAGATATTAAAAGAGAAAAAAAATTCTACATTGCTTCCCTCTTGTTTTTCTAAATAAAAATAATGTATAGCCCTAACTGGATAATAAATATGCTCAAAAGCTGTCCTTAAGTAAAAGCTTTTGATAACAAATTGCCTGTGCTAACTGCTATTTTACTGTTGAATTTTTTATTGTTGCTTAAGCACTGCAATTATGCTAATAAGCCTGAGAGGATGGTACACTAAAGCATTGAATGTGACAGATATAATACTCAATAAAATGTTAATCTTACCTGAAAATTGGAATCAAACAGCCTTATTAGTATTTATGGATATGGCACCTCCAACATGTTTCTTAAGAGGAATATATATATGCAATAGATATTTCCAAATATACCCTATTATTTCTCATGCCTCCATAGAATTTAATTCCAGGTGGCTATTACCCCTGCTGCTAATTGCCAGTCCCTTTTGGAATAAGAAAAAAGAGTGTTGCCTACTGGGACATGCAAAACTCCTGCATATTGGAGAGCTTTTCCCTCTGCCACCTGAAGGATGGCAGCTGTCCATGGGGATGGAGACAGCTCTCCCCAACTCATGGCATGGCCACCAGGCTTGTGAGGGTGTGGCACCACACAACAAAGGCACTGCTCTGCCACCCTCTTACCTATTTTCCCCATCCTCTCCTTTTATGTGCAAGGCAGGTAAATCCAGCTGGAAAAATGACTTCTGGATTTTAAGATGGGCCTAAAGACAAATTAATTTGTTTAATCTTAAACTTTCCAGCCCATGCTGACAGAGAACCAGACCCATCTGCTTCACGGCAAGTTACGGCACTGCTGAGCTGGATCAAAGGGGTGTGGCACAGAGGTTCTCTGTCACTTTCCACAAGTTGTGCTGCTTTTTGCACCTTAAGCTCACCACCAAGTCCCAGCCCGCTTTCTCAGTTGATGGCATA
This sequence comes from Entomyzon cyanotis, assembly GCA_024500445.1. Taxonomy (NCBI): domain Eukaryota; kingdom Metazoa; phylum Chordata; class Aves; order Passeriformes; family Meliphagidae; genus Entomyzon; species Entomyzon cyanotis. The sequence continues at coordinate 14,564,238 of JAKEPQ010000780.1, forward strand.
ATTTTTTTTCACGATATGCAGAGTTTTTTGGGGATTTTTTGGCCAAACCCATGGGTTTCAGATCCAGCCTCCAGGCTCCACTGCCATGAACTCCCCGTAAATAAAATGCAAGTGGTCTTCAGCACTTTGACTTTCTCATCCACAGAGGAAGAAAAAATCAACTCAGAAGAGCCACATGCTTCATACAAATTATGTTTACATCAATGGTCAGGCTCTAAAGAGACCATTTGTACACAATGGACTGTGTAGCTTTCAAGTGCTGCAGGTTAATGGCTGAATAGCAGCTGATGGCTTCCAGCCTCACTTCTCATGCTGCTCTCACCCACAGGAGTCAATTCTGCTGACAATACAGCAGAAACATCAATAACCACCATTATATTTCCTGACAGTAAAGCAAGCTTCTTACCACTGGATGACGTGAGCTTCTTTGATGGCAAACATCAGGGGGAGACATCCAGGAACTGTTTCCATGAATAGTCAGAGCAGAGAAAACCCAACTGGCTTCCCACTGAAATCTGGGATTCCCAAAGGGCTCAGAAATCACAGCAGGTAACACAAAGGACGCAACTCAAAACATCACAGGACATTCATGGGCTCTCAAGTCATGCTTGCAACCCACACTGGCTGGCACTGAGGGCAAGGATGGAGTACAAGGATGGGAACAGGGTAGCTTTGCAGGACAGAGCTTAGAGCAGCTCCACAAACCCTCATTTGCATTGCAAGGAGCACAGCACTAGGAAAAAAAAAATCAGTTGCTAAATCAAGAGAAACTACCAATTGACTGAGCTTGGCATCTCAAAGAGCCAGGAGATGCATCTAGGGCTCCTCCACCCCAAGCAAGCCGCAGCATGAGATGCCAGACACCAGATTTCAGGAACAACTTAACCAGGCACACAGCTACAAACTGCTGCAGGACCACATGGCAGCCACTCCCACAGAGGTAGCACGACTCATCCCTGCCCTGTAAAGTGAGTTTTGTCATTATTTTCAACCCTGCAGGGAAATCTAAATTGAACTTTGGCATATTGCTTTCTTCTGCTAAGCAGCAATGCTCAAATGTTAACTCTGGTCCTGACAGGCATATTTATGGACTATTCTTTGCAAATAATCTTACCCTGACCAGTCCAAAAGGTCAGAACCATAAAAAAGAATAACAACAATTAAAAAAAGCACAAGGCTGGAAAACCATCACAGCCATTGGCACAACCCCTCAACTTATTAACTGTCCTTGCAACAAGGTGAACTGCAAGGTCTTGGATTTATTTGATTGATTGAGATCAAAAGATCAGGGGAGAACACAGTAAATTGTATCTTTCCACAAACGCATTTTGCTTTCAAGATTTGAGCAGATAGTTGCAGGAATTGAAAAGCTCTACAGGAGGAAAAAAGAAAACAGAAAAAAAAAAACCCCTATGTACAAAGGTGACTCCAGAAAGGCATCCCTTATTTTCCTCTTGACACCATCTGCATTTCTTAGAGCTATTTGCAAGTTTTTTCCATGTCCCCATACCCCTGGGACTCAACAGCTTATCTCTGCTAAGCAGAAGACGATAAGGAACAATAAGACACTGGTATAACTCCAGGGGAGACACCAGTGTTTGCTGACATTATGGATGAAATGCAAATATTAGAGAAACCAAAGTCCAACAAGAGGTTGAAGAACTTCCCATTGAATTCTAGATGTCCTACAAGATAAGACAGGTATCTCACTGATCTTCTTAAGCAGACCAAGGAAGACAAAGTACCTGAATCCCCCTCTTGTCATACGATGGCTCAGAGGCTACCTGAGCCCAGGCTCAATTTGTCATCAGCAGCTCCCAGGGAAGGGAGGAAGGAGGAAGAAGCAAGGGAACTAAAGGAGCACCCATCTTCAGCACATAATTTCAAGACCCAGCTGGTGAGCCAGCATTTTCAAACTCAGGAAAAGCCTGCTGTGTTTGCTGTCAAGACAAGACAAAGAAACACAATGGAGAACAAGAACAGAAGAGCAAGAGAAGAAAAACGAAACTCTCTTCCACTTCATCAGCCCTGGAAACAGAGAGAAAAAGTAATCATTTGGTTCCTCTCTCTGTGTTCCACATGATATTTGTGTTTTGCTCGGTATACCTGTATTTGTAGCATTGTGTTCTCATGTCACAACAGATGATATTACACCCCTGAGAGTAAGAGTAAATCCCTTATGTGGACCATGGAAGAGACCCAAACTCCCAGAAATTTACTACAAAGGAGCTAGGACTGATACAACTTCCTGTTTTTACCACAAGTTTACACTGCACGCCAACAACAGAGGATTAAACCTCTTCCCTGAGTTTATACTTCCTTCCAGAAGAACATCACCATTCAGGTAACAAAGACACTGAGCACCAGTGTTAATTGCTGCTGCATCAATTCTAAACCAACCATGCAGCTCATTCTGCACAGATTCTCTCAGCTTTGCCTTTCACCTTATCAGCTTTGAATAAGATTGTTAAGATAAGAAGATTCACATTCCCATTTCTAATCATTAGTGGGTTAGAAGGGTTAGTGGGTTAGAAGGACCCTCCAAAAGGCACCTAGTCTATTTTTCCACCACACAGAAGGATCACTTCATCTAAAAGCAGGTCTGCTACTGCTTTTCCAACTTGTTCTCAAACCTTTCCATGACTGAAACTGCCTAGCCTTCTGGGGGGATCCACTCCAGCACTCAGCTATCCTAAATGAAGGAGATCATTCACTGACAACTCAGTTAAATTTCTCTTGCTACAACTTAAGTCTATAATTTGTCTTATTTATAATGGTTGGATTTAGTTTATTCCCTCTCTCCATGACAAGTTCACTGTTTCCAAAATTTACAAGTTGAGGCAGTGCTGCTTGTCTTCTCTTTGCCCATTCTGCTTCTGCTGAAAGCACATTCTCATCTCTGCATGTGTACCTCTTTCCTTACCCTGAGAGAGCAGGCACTTGGATACCACGAGGCTGTTTCAAGGAAGGACGCTCACCTCCAAAGGCTGATGCATTCAGGCACACACAGTTACAAAGTACTCTGAAACAAGAAAATATAAAAGATTTGTCTTCAGGATGACAGGCAGAGTGAAGTCCAGGAGTATAGGAAAAAACAGCAACTCTGAAGTGCAATTTTCCAACCCCATTATTTAACATGCAAACAGTTCTTCAAAAGCACCATCACTGACTGTAGATACATCATGTGCCACCACTCAAAGTTGGCCACATTTTCTCTGACAACCACTATGAGGGTTTGATAAATTTGTGTTCTAGGAAACAAAGTGTTCATGGACTTCGCAGAAATTTCTGCTGCGGTATAAACAATACCCAGCACACATCAAAATCAGATAGCTCTGATTCTCAACCTTTATGCTCTATTACAGAGGACAAATCTTAGTATTACCACTGATGGCTTTCTTTGCAGTGTCACTGAAACCAACAGAGGCAAGACATCCAGTCTACTCTGAGATTTGAATGTGTGTAATTGTGGGATAGATCCAGAGGATAAAAGTCAGGTCTGATTAATGGCTTTTGTATTCACAATATATCCCTTACATCCCTGATCTTCAGGATGTTCTACGCAGCAAAACAAAATCTCTCATGAACCCAAATGTCTGGTAACAATGTAGAAAGGTAAAGTAAGGATTTACATAAGCAGTGTTCAGAAACACTGGGGAGAGTTCCGAGTGACAAAAAAATCCCAAATTTCATGAAAGATAACAAGCAACAAGGGAGAGCCACAATAATACATTTGCCATCCTACTTCTGGAGGTTCTGAGAAAAAGTTAGATGGTAGCAGACAATTTGCAACAACAGCACCTTTCAGCAGCAGATCACCTTTTGCACCCCATCTCATCTAAATTCCTGTCTCTCCTCAGCAGGAGCTGCTCCTGGGCCCAAAGGATCAAGTGGCCTTGCAACAAATACGCCTTTTCTGATGGCTGAAGCCAAGAAACACTCAGTTTGTCACCTGCTGTGAAAACAAGATGCTTGTTGCACATCTAAGGATGTGCCAAAGCAAGAACTCCGTGTCATCTCTTTTGCATGGATCATCCACTTGACTGTCCCTTTGGCTACCGCACTTTGTCCATCTCCAAGTTTCTCCTTCGGATGTTTTTTTTCCGATCATTTGTAATCCTGCCCAGCTGTCCTGGGCTTTTGCTTTCCTTCATCACTTGCACTTTTAGCAATGCCAACACTTACAGCCAGCCAGACCAACTGCTGTCAGCACAGGAAGGTGACACACTCCTGTTTAGCACTGATTTGATAACAGAAGTGCTGTATCCAAGGCTAAAGAAGAATACCTGCACCAATAATGTCCCTAAAGCAGCACACTGTAGCTGAGGAGATCTGAGCAATAAATGCTTGAAGGTGAAAAACTCAAAGTAATCTCAAAATGTATGTTGGACAACTGATAAAAGACTCTAAGGGCATGCCCATCTTAAAGGGTGAAAGTAGCTCCAAGGACTTCAGCAAGATCATCGGCAGCATCAGACACGTTACCTCCCAAAATACTAGTGAGATAAGGATGTTTAGCAAGGGATAGAGATATGAGGAATGCTTCCACCAAGAAAATACACCCATTTCTACAGCTGAATTACAACACTGTTGAAAACTATGGAGTAGCATTGAATGGCAGCCCAGGACAGGGAGCCAAGAAGACTACCACATGCAATTGAAACTGCCAAGGGATTAAGTTAGGTCAAATGTAATTACACAAATTGGATCCTGGCCAGAGTGCTGGCTTATTCAAGAAAATTAAAAGAGGTGTTCAAAAGTTTCAGAGATTGAGTCCTCCTCCTGTTAATTATTTGGTGAGTCAGTCAGTGAAGTCTCAGTACAGTACTCTGGGAGGCCATCTGAAAAAGGGGAAAAAATGAGGCATAAACTTGAAAGGCATTAGAAGCGATTAGCAAAAGTCTTTGTTCTCCATGGCAATCCTGGCTGCACCAGTGTGCGAAAGCCTTTCATGTCCATGGTGAAAAGTGTCCTTAGTTCCTTTGATACTTCTGGGAGGAAGCATTTAAATTTACAAATATCCCACTGACAGAAGTTACAGACAACAGTCGAGGAACTTCTGCATAACCCAGCCAGATCATAGCCAGCTCTCAGGCAGGCAGTACTGCTGCTGAAGGGTGGAATGACAGCAAGGACACAAAGTTCACTGACACCTGGAGCAATGTCCACTCTACATGCTAGCGGTATATGAAAGCCAAGTCGTGGCAAAAAGGAGGTTGCAGCCATGTGGGACAGTGGCTTCCTCCTCCTCATTCAGTTTTCAGAAGATGGAGAGCATGCAAGGCAGGCAATGGCAGGGAGACCAGAAAGGAAGCTTTGTAGTCTGACAGCTGAGCGTCACTTGGAAAGATTAAATCCTGTTTATGCCTCTGCCATAAACCTTCTGAATGATAAGAGCAAAGTCACATATATCAAATTTTCCCACATTTATTGCTGTGCTTTTTCTGGCTGAACAAAGATACAGGAGGACCATGTCCAGAAAAGACAAGAACTAGCAGGCAGGGATTGAGATCCTCTGTTCAACCTTTAATCAAGACTTGTACTGTAACCATGTACAGCACTACAAAACATGAAGTGTTCTGAAAAAACAGGCCTTGTTAGTCTCAGTTTTGGCACCTGAAAGAAGTAGATGCCTCTGCTACCTCTGCATCTGGAAGTCATCATTAGAGATACACTCATCGCTGTGTTTGAAGCAGTTGGATGCGACAGTAAAAGCAGTACAGAATTGGAGATTAACCTTTTTTGGGTAGCTTATTCAGTGCAATGTTCAGATGATGCACATGAAACAAACCATTTTTTGACTGACGTGAAAAAAAAACAGAGAGATGAAATAACTATCTTCTCAACAAGTGCCGTACACGAGGCGTGTCAAGTGACATGGCTTCATCTCGCAGTGACAGCAGGTGAACACGCAACTGAAGCCTCTGCCATATCGATTTCGTGTACTTTTTTTTTCCTTTAACTTTTCATAAAACAAGCCAGGAAAAGGCAGACATTTCACAGCACAGATTGGTGCAATTTGTGCTAATGGCCCAAGCGTAGATGCAAGCAGCAGCTTGCTTCTCTTTGCATGGAACAGTCAACAGGGACAAGTCTGGTGGGACAGCTGCTACCATGGCACACCTTGCCCCAGCCCAGCAACATCTCCTCCTCCAGCAGCTTCGCAACAAGCAGGGCAAGAACTAGGAACACAAGAAAAAAAAATCTCTGCTGTCTTGCAATGCTGTGCAAAATCCAGGAAAAAGGTTGCAGTCTGTGCTGACCACACACAAGCTGTCATTCTTCCAAAAGGTAGTCAAGTGCTCTTCCAGGTAGCAAAAGCACAAACATCCTAAATTCCTCATCCCTGGCACTCCTCTGACAAGGTAATCACTCTCCTCGAGTCCTTAGGCACCACAGTGATCACAAAGACATAGATTTCTTTTACAAATAGGAGCAAAACAGCATGGCAGTTCTTCCCATTCCTCCCAAACACCTTCCAACCAGTCTCCTCTGAAGCAGTTCCACTGCTTCCACTGGAAAGACCCACAAAAAGAGGCAGATGAGAGCCAGAATCACAAAATCACCAGTGCCACGTGTGGGTACCACCACACATCGGGGAAGCACAGGGCTGATGTTATGCATACTACAAAAACACAGATTTTTCATCACAGAACAGAGGCCAGGGAGAGCAGAGCAGCCTGAAGGGTTTCATGTCAAAGATGGACCTCCTGCCAAGAGGAGGTGGCTGTGGTCGCCAGGGTGTGCAGGGGGACATCCCCCTGTGGCAGCAGTGGTGATTAACCAATACTGATAATGGCCTCCGGTGCCTGAAACAAAGCATAAGGAAACAGCATAGTAAGTACTAATCCCAAGTGGCAATAAAGACAGAGGCAAGGCGGTTGTTCAAATAAGATTTTTATTTTTTTTTGCCTAGGTTACTTGTTGTTGAAAAAAAGTTTCTGCATGCAGGGACATCCTGTTCACTATATTAAATTGAAGGGGTGATTCAAGAGGGAACAGCTTTCAGTAGGCAGGGGGGAAAAAAATCAATTTCAGGTTGCTATGGACAACTGGGCTGTCTCCTGTAAAACGGAATCAGATTCAGCTCTACAAACCTAAATGCTAAACATTCCCTCAAATACAACACATACATGCTTACTAAATTAATGAATACAATAAAACACAGACCTGTGCCATCTCCCAGATTTTTTGGCTGAATGAAGGACATGCTCAAGTCTGCTAATTGCCACTAAATACAGGACTGGAGTTTGGCTCAGTGGTGGCTTTCTGAGAGCCACTCCAACACTGACCGCTGCCTTACAGGGGAAGAGCTATTTAATAGCCAAATAAACCAGAGCAGTGCCCAGATTCACCTCGCTCTGGGCCCTTCCGTGTGCTCTGGGTTTGCAGCGGGATCTAAAACCATGTGCTGCTGATCCAGGCTTCTGCAGAACTCAGCTAGAAGGGACAGCAAAAGCTCAGCCTGAGGCTTTCAAGCATGTCCTGGCTGATACTGGACAGAGGCAGTTTAAGCTGCCCACAGTCATTGAATAGCCTGAATAGAAACAACACCCTCCACCCTGATGAGCTGACCAGTGGTCACAGCTGCCAGTAGGAGTCTCACATGGAGGGACAACATGGTGGCCATGGTCCAACAGGCGTTCTCTCCCCATGCTTTGCACTGGAATAATTTCAAATAGGTTTTAAGTACCTTCTCCACTCCCTGCAGGAAGAAAAGCCCTAGTGAGAGAGACTGGAGCAGAGATGAGGCATCTGATTCTGTGCCCTTTCCCAGTAGCTGTTAAGAAATCAAAGAAATCCATCTGGATCAATCTCTCCATCAAGGCAACAGGAAACATTCCTATCCCACGATACTGTAAGTCTTATGGAGCAGTTAATGATTTTTCCAATGAAATGTACCATCAAAATATAAGATTTTATTAGCAAAATCAATGATGTGTGCAGAGACAGTCCCCTGTGTGTCTTAAAAAAAAAAAGTCTATGAATAAACCTGACAGGAATAAAGAACATTGTGCAATTATTACAGCTGTTTTACAGGATTCTCTAATAATGGAAGCCTGTACTTCTGGTAAGACACCTTAAGGCACTACCACAAAAAAAAATATATATATAAAAGGAAAAGAAACACAGCATTCCCCTACACTTGGAGGGTGCAAACATGGTGCCTCCTCTGTGTTTACTGAATTACATTTCTGTTCCCAACAAGAAGATAACATGCAGGAAACAAAACCATCCCAACCTTTAAAGAAGTATTTAACAGTCACCCATCTCTTCCTCCTTCTCCACCAGTTCCAGTGTTTCACTGCATTAGAAAAGCAACCAGTGGAAATTTACACCCATTTAAGCCTAGAAGAAATAGAAGCAAGATAGAGAAGCTGTGATTTTTTTCATCACCCACAAAACTGGTGGTGGTGGTCCTAAACCATGCACACAGCTCAGGTATCTGCAGCATCCAAGAGCCTTCTGCAGGCAAAACACCCAACTGGGGACACAGGAATGGAGTCCTATCAGCCTGACAGTCTCCTGTTCTCAGCTGGCAGCCATCATTCACATCAATACCATCATAAAGAACACAGTCAAAACATTCAGGTACCCCAAATCCAACACTCTCCAAGCCCACTACCCAACTATTTGTGGAGCTCTGGTTAATGCACAATGAGCACCACTAAGCCATATTTATAGCAAAATGCTCAAGAGTGCACTTATGTGAAATGGTGTCAAAAAAACCCACCTGACAATTCTAACCCAAACCTATTCACAAGAGCCTAAGGTCCACTCAGAGGAAAAAATTAAGTCTCTGTTTCACCTGGCTTTAAACAACCTCCAGATGCATGTTGGGATGGATAGGAAAAGAGTAACAAGAATATGCAACAGATGTTTCCATTAGCATAGATTTACCATTAATTTCTCTTTCTTCTACCATCAAACTCCTTTATTATGCTTGCTGGATAATTTACAGTGCTTGTTGCAAAGTACAGTCTCTAAGAACAGAGACAGCAAACACTTGACAATGTAGAAGTTCAAAGAGCTGAGCCATGCATGACCTGCAAGCAGATTGTTGCTATTTCCTCACATGTATAAAAGAGCTTTGCCCTCATGCAACGCTGCAACTTGTCATCATGAAACACCCTCCTATTACAACATGGCCCAGAGGAGCTACTATTTTGGGTCCTAATAACGTGCTGGGTTTTACAGGAAAGGAAGAAGGCAAGTAACATGGAACAACCCAGCTGTCAAGGAGAGAAACAGATGGGATTCTCACAAAGCTACACAGATTGCCTTAGTCAAGTGCTGTCACAGCCCATCCTTGAGATGGGAAAGCATGGTGCAGGAGGTAGATGAAAGGAGCTTGTGAAATTAAGTGGCATCATCACCTCCACAAGGCCTGTGAAGAGACAATAGGGAACTGCTTTCCAGGCACTCTGATCCCTAGGCAGTAAAACATGAGTCAAGGCTGTCAAGCTGCTTTTTCCAAATGCCGTTTGGCTGAGTGACAATTGCCTAATTCTCCCACCTGTTTGGCCCCCACGAATCTCAGAGCATCCACAGAAGCACAAGTCACATCTGTGGTCTTGGAAAAGCTCTCCCTTGGGAAAGAGGGACAGACAGGGCTGGCTGGAGGTGTCCCTGCTAACATGGCCCCAGGTGCTGGCAGGGAGGCAAGCTGCCAGCGCATAGGTAGCACCAGGATTCACCCTGCTGTGGCTTCCAGTCCACAATGTGGCTTCCAAACAATCTAGGAAACTACAACAATTGTCATGGAAGTTCAGCTCCCACATCGTTGCAGAAGATGCCTTTGCACACCGTGAACCACTGATAGACCAGGAGAAGGGATGGACTAGCCTCACCTTCCTCATTCAAACTCTCAAGAAGGTGGTGCACCCAAGAGAACAAACCAGTGCTTTGGAAAGATATCCTCTTGGAGATATCAGGGCTCATATCCAACAGATAGAAGACCTGTGCTTTGTACTTGCAGCCGCAGCCCAGGTCAGAGCAGCCTGAGCACAGCCATTCATTGTGACTCAAACAACAAAGGCTGAAGCTAGATTATGAATGAAGTAACAGGATCGATTGCCTTATCTACCCTCCACCTCCCACTAACCGGAAGATGCTATTCAGGGAAAATATCATTTAAAGGCAGAGGCTAATGATGAATCGGATTGATTTTTAGATGAAGAAAATAGATGTAATTGCAGTCTGCCTACTTGCAGCTTGCCAAATCAGAGCGAGCTTCAGGACAACCTGGCCTCCTCTCCCACTCGCTGTCCCACCTCTGTCTCCCACCAAAGCAAGAAAAAACCTCACAGAAAAGAAATTCCTTTACACAAGACAATTGAGTGCTGCTCAGAGCCAGCTCAGTGCTGGCTTCCCTCTTCCTGCTAAACAGTACAGAGCCTGAATTAATGGATGTACAGAGGGCCCACTTTCCAGGGAAAAGCAAATTCCAAGTTTGCAGCTGGGAAGAATGCATTGTATGTCTGGTATTCACGCTGCGCCCTCTTTTCCTCTTCCTTTTTTTGGCCGTATAAGGAGCTGAGCACAGCAGGCTGGGCCAGCGAGTGCAGCACTGCCTGCTCAGCACCGTTAGCCCTCAGACTTTGTTTGTCTTTACTGGAAATCCAATAAATCCATCTAGGAAAAAGGCTAGTGCATACGCCATGGAGTGTCAGGCTCAGACATCGCAGCCCTGAGACGCAGGATCAAAACAGGAGCCAGCTGAACAAGACCAGCCCAGCAAGTGCTCCTGCAGAGCTGCAAACACATGTACGCTGCACAAGCAGTAATTACCTTTATTACATTGCAGGGAAGGGGGCTGTTAACTTAAAAACTAGACACTATTGCAGCTACAGACCTAAAGGGTTGTTTCACAGGTTTGCAGCACTAAAGTAATACCTGCACAGGAAATAACAGGCAACCTGGCCTTCAGTGCACACACCTGTGGTGGGAGGATTATGTGCCTTTGGCCACAGAGAAACACATCCTCTCTAACACACACAGGTTATAAACAGGAGCGTGGTATTGCACTTTACAGATGCAAATTGCTGGGAATTTTTCCTAGAGTCCTGAAAATCTCTAAGTTCGAGTCTATTGCAGCAATTTCAGCAGCACACTGGGATTTCCATATCCCCAATGCAATTACAATATTACCTTCCAAAAACATAGAACCTTTTTGCCATTACTGCTTCTTCTGTAAACTACAGACTATTCCTGTGGGCACCCAGGGCACTGCAGGAGCAAAAAGGAGAGGAAAAAACATGCACCATATTTCCTTCCCTTTATGGAGACTGATGGGTGCTGCCCCACAGGATGGCAATAACAACCATCAGAGCCCCTCATGCTTGGCCCCAGGAACAAAGCACATGGGCAGAAGCTCACAAGCAGCCCAAACCCAACCAACCAGCCTATCTTGCACTCCCACCTCTGTCAAGCACGTGAATTTCCATCTCCTTCCCAGCACTAGCACCTCTGGGCTGCAGTTCCCCATTGCCAACCTCTCTTTGGAGGTCCTGTCCCAGCCCCTGCAGATGCCTCCTCCCAGCCCACCACCTCCACAGAGCTGCCCCCATGAGGAAAAGAGAAGGACAGTGGCCAGAAACCTCTTCATGACATCTGAAAACAGTCTTCAGACTTCACCTGTTACATCCAGATGGAGTCAGGGATGCTCTGAAGCACAGAATGAAGTGGCTTGGGTGAAGACACACAATTGAAACTCAGCTGGGGGAAGGGAAAGTTTCTAGCCTCATTAATAACAGCCTGAAATTAAAAGCAGAGCTTGTAGTACAGCTGCAATTTCAGCTACCCCGCTGCTTGTGTTAACAGTGTGGCTTTATTATGGTCAGGGATTAAAAACAGCTTCAACAATTAAAGGAGGGAAAAGAAAAAAAAAAAAAAAGACTGAACGAAAGAACCACCACCAACAAAAATCAGTATAAAAAAATTCCTGTGGGCTGGAATGATTAGCAAAAAACAGTTGTGTCCCGTGAGGAGCATGAGTGAATGCTTCCTTCCCTACACAGCCCCACACATGTGCCCGGACAAGTGTATCTGTCCCCCACCTGGGGGAAACCATCCAGTGCCCTGTGGCTCAGCACCAGCCACCGTCAGCCTCCCCATAGGGATGTCACCTCCTGCCCAGGAACAGGTGCTCTGCAATCACCCTGCTCCAGGCAGACAGCTTAGAAACCTTCCTCCCTCCTGCTGTCTAAATGACAGCATTAAGAACAAAAAAGGCAGGAAAATAGTCTTGCAACAAATGACTAACTTCGAACGGCCTCAAACTTCTCAGGAGGCAGTAGTCTCACCGAGCAGCTCAGAAGAGCTGAGAAGCAGCATGCCTGTGTCCCTTGGAGGTGAGCTGGTTGCTTAAGGGTTCCTGAAGGCATTCACCCTGCATTCCCTGGCACCAGCCAGCATAAGCTGACAGTGGGAAGCCTCAGTTTTTTGCATCTCAATACAGCAGGCATTGCCTTTGAGGGCTTGGCCAATAATGCTGAGATTGAACCAACTCATTCTTCTTTATAAGAATTAAAAGCAACATCTTCATGAGAAAGAGGAAAACTATCTCCCTTCTTCTCTTTCATCACCTTCCTGACAAAAGCATTCCCTGGAGACATCACCTTTAGGGAAATCCCCTACATTCACTGCAAAGCTATTGAGGACCAGAAGTCCCTTCAAGGCCAAAAATATTACACACCAAGTTCACACTTGCTTTTTCTCAACAGTGTTTCTGCTCTGTGCCCTCACAGGTTTGTAGCCCAGCTGACCAGAAATTTTAGAGTTTGGGATTTCTTTTACTCCTTTCACTTCACTGTTGCTTTTGCCTTTGACCAACAAAAAGTGAGCACAGCCACAGCACAGCAGGAAGGATCAGTTTTCTCACAAACACAGCCACACCTACAGCTCTTTCTCCACTGCAGAAGGTTTGGCCCTCAAAAATCAACCCAATCTTGGCCCATTCACCAAAGCCGCCGCCTTTGCACTATGTGGATATTAACCCAAGAACCACAAAACATTCCCAGAGACATGCTTGGAGCAAATTCCTGCAGCTACCACAGAGCTGTGATGCTCCAGAGCCAACCTCCTGACACAACGATGGTCATCTTCCCCAAGACAACAGACTCAGATTCCTCCAGTGTTTCCCATGGGGATGCACTGGACAAATCTGGTCCTCATGGCTGCTGCAACCCAGCAGCAAAAGCAATGCTGGGAACACCCAACAGATCTGAACACCATTCCTGATGAATGCAGAATCATTTTCCATAAGGGATTAAAGTCACAGCCCTGTCAAGGAAGCTGTTAGTTGACAGAAAAAGTCTTTGCCATTTTTGGAGACAGAACAGTGGACTCAGAAAAATTCTTGCTGCTGCAATGAAGTACAGTGATGTCCAACCCAAATAAAGAAGATCCATCATTATATGACAATGGAAGTGCCCAGACATCTGCCCTCAAAATCCAGCCAAAAGCATTTTACACTGTTTGCTTTCATAAGCTCAGAAACTCAAGCCAGGCTGTGCCAACCCTTTGCAATTCCCATCACTGAAGAGTACAAAGGACTTCAAAAGAACTGCACTTGAAGCTGTGTCTGCAAAAATATCCCAATTAAGGTGGCAAGTCCCCAGCAGCCACAGTACTGTCTGTACCATGTCCAAGGCAGGTTTGGTGCCTTAAGAAAACCAAAATCTCCTTTTTACGCTGAAGTCTCCAGTATTTAAAAAACATTTAAATTAAAAGTAACAAGCCCCTCAATACACTTTCTCAGACACCAGAGCACTTGCTTAATGCCAAGGTGACTGCAATCGAAACTCACCATGGCTTAAACAAATTTGGGTGATGTGACTTCTCAGTTGTTTCAGTCAAAGGGCTTTGCCTTGCCTTTTCAGCAGGCTGGGTGCACACATGGCAACACAACACAGCCAGCTATGAGGATGAACCACCTCCAAGCAGCCTCTGCAGCCACATGCACATTGTTTTCCTAAAATGTAACTGGTTCAAACCCAGCTCTCCCTCACCACCTCTGACATATACCCCTATTTCTCCATTAATAGTTGAGGTGCTGGTAACACCCTGAGCAGTTTACAGACCTTCAATGTATCAATCAAATAACCCACTGCAGCTCAGGGTGGAAACAACATTGGAACCAGTAGCTCTCATGAACTGTAATAGCTCTAGAATTTCCATTAGAGAGTTATTGGACTTTATTGGGTTAAATATGCCAATATATCAAGTACACAAATGACTTACACTTTGTACCTATACAGTGCAAGAACAAGTTCATTACAAATGTCATAACAATAAACTATAACTGCATTTCCAGAGAAGGAAATCAGGGCACCTACAGTGTGTTGTCAGAGAGACAAAATACTAAAGTCAAGGTAAGATTTATATTTTATCCCTTTTTCCAGCCTATCACAGGCACATGCTCCCAAGAACCCAAGCCTTTACCCTTTAAATGAGGAACCAATCACACTTCCAGGGTGACACCAGTTTGGATTTTGTTCCCATTTTAGCATGTGTAAGCCATGAGGTGTCACAGGACCTGTAAGCTGCTGCTTCTCAGAGAGACCAGACACTCCTGAACAACAGCTCTCAGTAGTTCAAAGCTGGCATTTTCCAGTTTCTGCCAATTTCCTTGATTCCCAAGAGGTAGTCTACAACCCTTCTAGATTGACAAGTCCACTTTTGCAACAAAAACATAATGGTCACTTGCTGCAAAGAAACATGAGCAGTCCAGCTAGGAGACGACAGCATGGCCTTCAGCACCACATCACACACAGAGCTGAAAGCCCTGAAATCCTGTCCTCCTCTTTCTAAAGTGCCATTTGTATTAATGGGACTTAGCGTGGATTTTAAACATTAGCTGAGAACTTTCCTCAGTAAAAGGGGGCCATTCAAACACATTCACAGGAGCAAACCTCCTCTTTAGGGTGATCTAAAGTTGGAAGGTTTTGCTCAAGCCAACACTGGAGAGAGGACTTGATCAGAAAAGCACTAAATGTCACTGCTGGTCTTGGCAAGGTTGGATTAACTACAGCAAGGACTAGAAAGAAGATCTGCCTAGCCTGGAGGCCCAGGGTCCAAAAGGCAAGCCAAAAACTAACTTGTTCCCTCTCCTAACAAACTGTGTGTTCAGATGGAAGTCACTTGGCAGCCCTCCTACCAGAGGATGCTGCAGGTCAAGACAAGGGTTCATTCCTGGCCAGGCCGAACAGGGACACCAAACACAAGAACAGATTGTGCTTTGCAAACATGGGTTGGAACACCAGGAGAGCTGCATCTGCTGGGCTGTCCTCAGACAGCAAGGGACACTGCTGGCCAGGACTGATGTGTCCCAGGATGCACTGACCCGCTCAAGAGCAAGGATGGTGTAAGTACTGGGGCACACACAGGGGTAGCCAAGGCAAATCTTCAGGCACCCAGCTGCACCACACCTGCCTCACAAACACCTTGGGTTTCTAGCTTCTGTGAAAATCAGGTGCAGTGGCATTCTATAAGAAAAATGTCACTTAAACTTCTTATTAAAGGTAATTTCCTCTCCCACCCCTTTTCATTAGCAACACTCAAGCATTCATCAAATGATCCTGTAACTTCCAGTAACAACTTCCTGTAACATTAGTCCTCTTACAAAGAATCTATATATTAGCTCTGTCTATTGTTATAACCATAAAAAGTTGTACTAAAAATCAATTGAGAAGCACAGTGTCCCATTCATCTGAATAGGAGTTTACCTTAAATAAACCTATCACACAGGGAAACCCATAATTGCTTGGGGAACAGTGTTCATACAGGGAAAAGATGCAGCACAAACCACATTACTAGTCAATAGCTTTCCACTTAAATTTTATACAGTGCACCTGCTTATTGTTCTTACTACACAACACTGCATTTAATTCAAACCCATCCTGCAAGTATCCCACTCACAGCAAGGAGACTTCAGAAAGGAAAAAAAGTTACATTAAAGGAAAACAATCTATAATAGCACATCACACAGCACCAATTTCAAGCAGGCTGTCATTCTGATCACACCAGATGGTATTTCGACTCCAAGAGTATCCTTCAGTGAAACATCCCTGTTACAGTATTATTCTTGATGCACAGAGTCCTTTTGAAATGAATGGTACAAATTCTCTTAGTCATTTCAAAAGGATTGTGTTGCTCAGAGTGCTTTACCTTTTCACATCATCCTTTCCAATATCTTGCAAAGCAGTAAGGCCAAAACAGGCCATTCTTTAAGGCAAGAATTAAAAATAAATAAATCAGCACTTTCCCTGGGAAGGAACTACAGAACAGGGCTGTGAATCCCAACTTAAGAGAGCCTTATGTGTCATTCCAGATCTAGGCCAACTCAGAAAATCACTTAAGCTCCTGATTAACTATAATATGCGTTTAAGTTGCTTTGACTTCCGTAGGACTTAAGCATATACTTACGTGCTTTCCTGTACAGAAATACTCCCTTAAACCAGATCCTGTTTTGTAGGGTTGCTACCACACACAACACACACACGTGCAGCTCATGCCCCCAGGAAAGCTCTGGTTGCAAACCAGACCACCTGAATTTTGTGCCTAACTACGGACCAAAGTGTTTCACCCAGAGCTCTAAGTGACCACCCCGAAGTCTGGAAGTGCTTTATCGCAAACAGGGACTTAGCAAAGGCTCAGCTCTCATTTTCAGACTTGGTAAGTGATGCTAAGGCTCATGAGGAACACTACAACACACCAGAGCTGCAGATGTTTCCAAGAAGAGAAAATCCCCCTACACCCAGTTCCATCTGCTCTAAATCACATTTGCACCAGCCCTGGGCTGTGCACACACAGAAGGGTCCAGGATGACCTTTCACTCGTCCCTTCTGAGTCACCACTTTTCCTGGTGGGGTTATGCCTCAAAACACCACAAAGTTTTGTCCACATATAGAAAGACACACATACAGACCCACAACCAAGAAGTCTCTCAGCATCAAACAGGACACCAGGTTTCAGTGCCTCTCCATGTTACCCACAAGGAAGACAGTGATTTTCCCCCCAGCCTTCCATCATCCTACTTCAGTGGGCATGGGCAGCTGCTAAACTATCCTGAACCTGCCCTATTATCAAGGAGCTCCTGTATTTCAAAACAGAACTTCAGCCAAGAAAAGCCTCTTTGCCTGACCCCTCCTCTCATCAGCTTCTCTCTTGCTATAAGAACTAATTGCAAGCACATCGTTTCTACAGCTTGGCTGATAGAAAAGAACTCCTGCTATGTAGGGGCTTGGTTTTCCCATCTTGCCTATTCTCAAGGCAGCGCAATAAATTATTATTATATACGTTGGCTTTGCAAACGACTAAAGCATCCTGAGTGCCTGCATGGGGGCATGCTGTTTCTCAGCGTGATCTGAAATAGCCAAGATATTAAAATCCCACAAAGAACTGAGCTTCTAATGGAAAAACTGATGTGCCAGATGCTGACACTGATGATTACTTCAGTAGCCTGGGGCAGAGCCCAAACCCCTCTAGGTTAGATGGCCTCACCATTCCCTGCTCCTCAATGACCCACATTACAGACCAGCTGCTCCCACATCCACCCATCCCTTGAGTTCCTCACCCAGAAGTGGGATGCACACAATCCTTTCCAAGCCCTGGAGCCTCCCTTACATTAATCAGTGCTCTGTTTCAATGACTATCCAACCCAAACAAGGGATCAAGCTCTTCAGTGCTGAAAACGGCACAGGAGGAGGAGCAATTCACATTAAGACATCAAATGGTACATCCACATTTTGGATTCCACCAGTTCAATGGCTCAACCCAACCTTCCATTTGGGGAAGCCTCAACTGAACAAAACCCAACTCAGTTCAGCAGTGCAAGATGACTGCATTTTACCTCTTGAAATCCTTCTCTTTCTTATAGATGCCACCCAGTGAAAATGTTATGATGAGAAAACTCTGCAGGTTCAAAATAGTATGGTTTTTAGACCAAACCGTTTGCCAGGAATCAGGAGAGGATCAGCACAGCAAATCCACAACTTCTGTGTCCAAGATTGGTGTCTGATTCAAACCTACAATAGCCTTTAAAACTACTTCTCCCCAAAGTGGTGGAACAGGCTCCAGAAACTGCAGAGATGCCTAATCCTCCTGCTTTGTGCAAAAAGCCAAGACCAAAGGTGCTGCTTACCCAGGCAGCTGCGAGGGCACAAAGCAACATCGCTCCCTACTGCAACACGACTTCAGGGCTTGTCCCCCCACTTTGGGACCTCCAGCACCCTGTGCAAGGGGATTCTACATCTCCAGAAGCCCAGGGGCTCACGGCGCTGGGGAGAAGTCTCAACATGCACCCCTCCACAAAGGCGAACAGGTTTGAACTGGAGGGTCTCTGTGGGACTCCTGCATTGAATATGAGATGTACTGTAAGGCTGAGCCTTGTTCCAACTGAAGGCTAAATGCCTGCCTTCCCCTCTCAAAACACATGGATGTCAAAGTATCTGCTGATCAGACAAATTACAGAAACAGAGACCACATAGTGACTGCAGGGAGGAGAGCTACTGCTGCAAGCCTGCCCCAGGGAAGTGCCTCATCCCAACACATAAAACTGAACACCATCCAAAAGAGAAATGGAAAAGTTTACTGCATGACATTTAAATATGGATTTCTATTACAGAAACATACCAGGAGCCTGCCTGCCCCCCTCCCTCAGCCCCTGCAGGGAAACACATCATCGTCCTCCAAAGGTGACAACAGATCAAATAAAAACAGAAGTGACAAAGAGACAGGAGGAGAGGAGTTGCAGGATGCTGCAACTTCTCACTTCAAAGCAACAAACTCTTTCTACCATCAAGTTTATTTGAGTATCAACAAAGGGTAAGACTTGAGAAAAACACAGGTAGTTTCAGTATCTACACTTATGCTGAGTTCCTTGCCAACCTTTTCAGTATGTCAAAAAATATTTTAAAAACCCCAGTGGTTTTCAGTAGTTCCTTTCTCCCATGGCTGCTGTGAGAAAGTCTTGCAGAAACCATGGTAGAAATTAAATACTTTGAAACATAAACATGACTGCACACATCTATTAGCATGAAGCAAAACTCAAAATGTTTGTCCCCAAATTATAATGTGAAATTTCGATAGAAGGGAATACATTTCTTTGAAGTCAGTGCTGTCCTTTCAAGCTGACCTTCAGTCACCTGAATCACATGCCCAAGACCACCAACAGGATGCAATTTCCATCTCTAAAGCTTTGGTCTTATAGGATTTATTGTTTAAGCTGCAAGGGAAGCACATTACATACTGCTGACAGTGCATTTGCGCATGTGAACAAAGATGAGGGTGAGGTGAGATTAGGACAAGCTCGAGGGAATTAGCTCAGTGGGTTATTTATTTCATGACAGCACAGATTAAAAGGGCTGGCTGTCCTTTTGGCCTCACAAGCACTCATGTGAGTTATCAAGCACGTTTTATTGGAGGGAAGGGGAAGAGATGTTATCATTCAGGTAAATAACTCAATAAACAATTGAGTATTTGAATGACAGCACTTTGCATGTGATTAACATGAAACCTCCCAGGATCCCCAAATGCCTTACAAGGAAATGCTCTTTTTAAGCCTTACTGGGGTGGGTGGGCTGGATCAGTCCCAGCTGAGAGGCAAATATGCTGAGTCAGAGGGATCGACTGCCCAGCCCAGGATATCACAATCTTCAGGCAGGGGCAGCCTTGCCCGGTATGCTTCAGTTCAGCAGCAACACCTGCAATTGAAGCCTCCCAGTCCCAGCTGGTGCAAGCAAGCACCCTGCTCCCACCCTTTCCTGCTGGACCAGCCTTCAGTGAGGCTCTCGAGGGATTTAGTAGCAGATTTAGTAGTAAAAACCAGACGGCCTCATTCCTACTGACCCATTCTCACCGTAACATATTTCCGAGTGACTGGCTGTTCTCTCTCAGTCCTGGTTAATATTATTTGTGTTTTAATGCTTTCTAGGAACCATTCCAGCTTTACATCACAACAAATACCACCGGGTAGGGGAAACACTTAATCTGGCTGGCCTTGCTTTCAGTACTTCACTTTAGGAACTGGTCCAAGCAGTCTGAGAAACAGCAATGCCTGCCCCACGGCCAGAGCTCTCCCCACATACACTCAGCCCCACTGGGGAGGTTGCCTGGAAGTCTGAAGGTGGCTTTCATCAAGGCTGAACTCTGGAGCTCCTCCAGAAATCCTCCAAGGAGCATGAACAAGCCAAATAAAAAGAAACCCACAAAAGCTTCAGATCAAAGAACTCTTTGGGTTCTTTTTCTTTGCAGACACATTGGGTATTTCCCATTTTCTTCCTCTCAGTCTTACCAATAGCAGGCGTTTTTGCAGCCATCATTGCCAGAGTAAGAGCCCAACTGAGGCTGAGCAACTGTTGTACAACACCCAGGAGGAGGTTTTTGTCACCACTTCATGCTAAGAGCTTGCACTGAACTGCTTGATGACACACACCTCAAAACTTCCTTTCTGAGCCACTTCTTTACAGCCCATTACTCCCACCAAGCTTTTAAACCGCACTTGCTGTCCCTTCATTCCCATCCTCAGGTACAACTCATGAAATTCATGCTTTACAGCAGCCAGAATGACTTTTAGGTCTGCATCCTGCCTGAAGAAGAGCTTTTCACCCAGAGTAACATTCTGTTCCAGCCCAGGGTGGTTATGGAAGACGTTTTGGAGTGCTGTTGCTCTTTTTAGCACTCACCCTGTTCAGACCGGGAGAAAGCAGGTAGGAAAGGTGAGCACACACCAGCCACAACTGACCATGGAGGTCTGGGAGCTGCTGCTTCCCAATGCAAGTTTGCTCTGAAGCTCAAACCAAATGCACCAGAGTGGCTTTATCTTGCACCAGTTTGAGTCAGAACTCACTTTACCTTCTTTCAAACAAGAAGCTGTTTTCTTGCTGAGCAGGGATGTAACCAGATCAACAGAGACTTAGAGGTCAGCTCCTCATCCGCCATTCCACCTCTCCTTTGCAGTTTGAGCATTATTTACTCTCACAAAGAGGAGCCACAAGAAAACAGAACAGGGAAAAAAAAAAAAAGAACCCAATCAAGGGTAATCAAACCCTGCTGTTTGGGACAGGCATGACAAGCTCACAAGGGGAACAGTCACTGTCACCAGCTCGCCCCAGGGAGGGGAGAGGAGAGGGGGACTCAGTGTTACAACATGTTAATTATTTACCCACAGATTTTCTCAGGAACTTGTAACCCACACCCAGCACCTCAGGAGCATGTCTGCAGGGTGCAGGCAATGAGGAAATTAGGGAGGGGAGAGGAGGAGATACCTTATGTCTGCAGGAAAGTGTAAAGAGCTTGAAGGCAGGGGTTATCAACCAGACAAAATGACCCAGTTATCCAACTGAGCGGAGAAGGAGGATAAAAACCCCAAGGAATGCTGAACACTGTTAAGTTCCCAAAATACAGAAAGCACAGATAACTGGCACAACTGACCACAAGAATCACATTAAAATACAGATTACACAGCACCCACCAGGATTAAAAAAATCCTCAAGAAACTTACCTCTTCTCAGCAAACCCACACAGTGCTGTGGAGCAGCAGAGAGCATCTGAAATCCAGGCAGCACCTGGAAGTCTCCCATGGATTTATTCTCAGGGAGAATTCCATTTATCTCCCACCACCAAGTAACAACATTTGTGCACGATAATTTTTAGTCAATATTTCAGTGTTTTGGAGGGGAGGGAGCTTTTTGTTGTTCTATTTTTCTTACACCAAAAAGGTACTAGAAAGCTTGAAGGTTCAGATCCTCGAAAGGCCTGTGGGTTTATGGGAGGCAGGGGTTCTTTCTAAATTTTTTTCCCCATGCAAAAACATTTCCCATTTTTCACCCAAGCAATAATTTTGAACTGTGCACAGTAACAACCCCTGCTCCTATAGTGATGGTTAGAAGTGCTATGACAGGCTTTCATCACTCTTGGAAGTATCCAAGGCCAGGTTGGATGGGGCTCTGAGCTCTCACTCTCAAGTGCAGTGGTGACTGGACTTTACCCTTCCCCTTCAGACCTGCTCTGCCCCATTCCTAAAAGGAGAAAGAAAATGGGGGGAAAGCACACTAGAGGTTCCACACTGTGTGAGACCAGAGACAAGCCCTGCTGCAGCACCCAGGTGGGAAGAGGAAGCGCTGCCATGGATCCAACGTTCCCTCTGATCTGAATGCCAACACATGAGTGGGCAATTGCCCAGTCACAGATTTCACACCATTTGGCTCTGCTTTCTCCTGGGAAACATGAGATGGAGTGGATGCAAACACCTTACCAAAGACGAATGGCAGTTGGCCATGCTAAACGGGAGGCAGGAGGGGTTACACAGCACCATGGCAAAGCAAAACCCAATCTCAGCAATTCCCACTGTCCCAGCAGCCTGCAGGGACAGGCCTTTAACACAAGCCCAGGTTCTGCAGAGGAGCATCAGCTACCCCTCTAGCGCCGCCTGCTCCCCTGGCCACGAGCTCCACAAAGGTTTCTCACTGCCCAAGAGACCCGTGACCGCTGGCAATGTCACACTGCCCACCCAGAAAGGCAACACTGAAATCTACTCCCATTTTCCATGAGCTAAGCAAAACAGCTTAAATATTACCCAGCACTGCCAGGCCTTGTGATGGGTAAATGCTTTTGCGATCAGGGGGACATCTTTATTTAAATGGCATCTGTATGGCAGGTGCCATCAGCTTCGTCACCCAATCCATTGGTGTCAAACCCTTATGCAACCCGTGCAAATACGCCCCGTCACTCACCCAGCCTGCTCACACAAAAGGACCACGCGCCAAGCATGCTGACCCTCTATTAAAATCACCATCATCCAGCTTTTTATAGAAAACAGCTGATCTCCTGAGGACTCTCTGCCACCATAACGTGAACTGCAAAACTTTCAGGGCCAGCCACACGGCTTGGGATCCACGCGCCCAGGTAGGCAGCGACTTCAGAACGCAAAAGGCTCACAGAAAATATGCCCAATGCAAATCACTTTATTTCTGGAAGAACAGAATTTTTCTTCCCCCCTCCATGTCATAGCTTACTCCACCTTCCAAAATAGCCTGAACTTAGTCAAAAAAGGCATGTTCATTTTGGAATGAAGCTGCACGCACACAAAGCGCTCACAGAAGAGCTGTGGCAGAACAACTTGTTCCTCAATAGCTATTCTGAACCACGTCTCAGTAACAGATCCAGAGTACATCTCTGTAAACGAGACATGTTGATCTGACAACCTGGTTGAAGTGGTGGGTAGAAACTTAAAACTTTTACAAAAGCATTTTAGTCTTACTCTTACTGACAACTCCCTTGAAAGAAGGGCACATTGGTCCAAGAAAAAAAAAAAAAAGACATCCTTCACTTATTTACTAAAGACCTGCTTTGCATCGTCAAGTGTGCAAAAGTCACTAGTCCAGCCCCAGAACTGGTAAGACAAGCTTAAAAACCAATACAATAAAAATTAGTGTGTTTAAAGTTTACCTCCTGTTTGGGAAAAGAAAGTCCTTTTTCCAAAACATTTCTACACAACCACAAGGCCCAGAACCTTATATTTATTTCAAATGAAAGACAAGATATAAAAGAAAATTACAGATTTAAGGCAGCAGGGGCTGTAAAGGACTTGATTTATGGCAGAGCTTACAAGAAGACCACAATCAATAGAAATCACTGAACATCTTGAATGTTAAAGCTAAAACACTGAGTATCTCCAAACTCCATTTTGCTTGTTATTATTATTTGTGATTGCAAGGTCCCAGATCAAAAAGTGCTTCAGAAGAATGACCTTTATCCTCACTGCTTTCACACAGCTTGAGCACTGCCTTTCTGAATGAGAAATTTTAAATTGTGCATTAGTTTTTTTCTTTTCTGATTTTGTTTCCCCTATCCAAAATTTCACTCAGCTTTACAGGTACCAGTTAATGCAATGCATTTCCACACGCTCTATTTCACTGTCAGGATCTCAGTATCCAGGACTCCGGCATAGTGAGAAAATCTTGGGGAAGAGACATTTAAACAAAATAAACTGGAGAATTTTTTCCCCAAAAAGGTTTCACAGGCTTAGGTTTTTATACAATAGCTTGTTTTTACAAACTGTATATTCAGGATCCGGTTTAAATTGGTGTCTTGTTTCAGCCACCCTGCCTAAAACATGCACTTACTTCCTTTACAGCAATGTGAATTTGTTCACCGTGGCCAGTTCATACCACATCCCTATTAGATGCATATGCATAAATATATATATATACAGGCATGTGCTGTCTCATCTGGAGCTGGCCATGACCAACACAAGGCTCATTCAGCCAGGAGGAGGGTTCCTAAAGCGTTATCTGCACCCAGAGTGGTTTAGTGTCACTGGGCTGAAAGGAAACAGAGAGACATCCTGTTTATAGGCTGTAGAGCCCGATGGATAAACAAGTGCACCTCAGTTAAACACGGAGTGGGGCAGGGGGAGGGGAATAAAAGGGCAGAACGAGAGCCTCAGCGGGTGTGATGATACCGAAATACCGCGGGCTGGATGCCTGGCAGCACGGCCCGAGGCTGCCCCGAGTGCTGGGGGCTGCAGAATGTACAGAATGTGCCACCCCGCCAGGGCTGCCGACCCTCCGCGCCCGGACCCTGCTCGTCTTTCACCCCACTGCTGGGCCACTTCCTGGCACCCACTGAGGCGACACCGGAGATATTTTTCCACCCCCCTCCTCTCTGCTCTCCCAACGCACGCCCACACCACCGAGGCTTTCTGTGCACTTTGTGTTTCATCTGTCAGCCGGGCACGCTCGGGGTTTTTGCAATACCAGAGTGGGAAGGGTGGTGAGTAGTGTCAGTAGCAGAGGTGGACCCTGGACTGGATGGACATGGTCTGAACCCACCCAGTGTCACTGCTGAGAGCCCCAGCCCCCACTACAGCAGGGAGGAGACAGCCCCAAGACATGTTCCTCCCATTCCTCTTCTGTCAGAAAAACACTGAAAGTCCGTCTCCAGCTTATGGGGAGGTACCAGACTTATTCTCATTTGAATTATCACTTGTGTACATTGGTGCAGCATGAGGAAGTGCGTCTGGGCCAGAATTGTTGGATGGATGCAAGAAACAGGAGATCTATAGAAAAACCCTACCAACAGTCCTCTGCTTCTGACATTGCTCTCTCGATTGTTAAAGTGATAGGAAAATGTGAGGTTCTGCCTTGGTCCAGACCCAGCAGCCCCTTGTGTCTCCAGCAGGTGTAAAACCACAATACTCCTCTCCTGGATTGCCCTCGACCATGAAGCAGAAACCTTCTGGCTGTTCAACACCTGCCAAGGCACCAATGTTGTGACCACAGTGACTCACTAGGCCAGTTCCAAGGAGCTCCAGGCTACCTCCAGCCTCTGCAGTAAACCTTCTCCAAATAACACCGCAACTCCACGAGGAGCTGGCAGACAGGGACGTCTGGCCAGTGTTGACAACACCCTACTAAACAACAGGCAAACTGGGCAGGGAACATGGAAAACCTTATGGGCTCAGACAAATAAGAAGCCCTACAGGAACTCCTCCTACCTGGCCAATCTTCATGCGAAGCATCTAATCCCACTTTCCACACCTTTGCTGTTCCACTGATCAATTTTTCCCCTCACTAGTGAACATAGGGAATCTTCACATTCCAAAGCCTCCATCCTCAACCGGCACAGAAGGTAAAGTTTTGGCTCCCCTGCTTCTGGTTACAGACAAGCATCTCATGCCAGCTCCCAGAGGACGATTTGAACAGAGCACTGATACCTCACAGGGCAACCCAAAACAGGAGACTCAGGTCAAGGCTCAGGTGTGACTTCTCACATCTGTTTCCTTTTTGTTTTTTACTGCCTTATCTTCTCTACGGGTCCAGAAACTCTGTACAATGGATGGACGAACCTCAATGTGTTCTCCAGCCCTTCCAGTTTGAATTACTCTACCCAAATCTACCTAAGCATGAGCAAGGGAGAATTACTCCTGCATGTACAAGCAGAACTTGCTGGTGATGCCAGCATTCACCCTTTGAGCACTTCCATCACAAAGTGTCTGGCACAACACAACACACATCACTTCACAACCACCATGGTAACACCACAGCTCTGCAAGGACACACAAAAATAGGACTTGTTCACATTCTGACAGGTCCTGGGGATGAGGCAGCTCTGCCAGGTCCTCGGCTGATGAACCGACACCTGGGGAACCTGGGAGCTACTCCCAAAAGAAAGTCCTGAGCAAGTAATTTCTCACTTGCTTCCTATGCTACTCTTCATCTCGTGCAAGAGACACCTCTGACTCATACCAGGTTTCCGCAGGGCCTGACACAACAGGTTGACAGACTCGCCTTGAAATCAAACAACAGCAAGCATGAGGTGACGGTGTCTTGGCCAAGAAGGACCCCAATTCAAGACAGTCCTCAGAGGCACAGCTCCAAGGTAAATAAATGTTGATGAACTCCTTTCTCATCAGCTCTGTGTAGTTCTTATGCCTTTATTTTGCCTTCCTTCCAGCTGGAAAGAAAGTTCATTGAGAATGAAAGCTAGTGACTCGCAGTGAGCAGTGACAGATGCTGCCTGCCTGCATGTGTGAAAAAACTCTGACAGGCAGAAATAACACACCTCACATGTCTTGTGGTGGCAGCGAAGCAATAAATATTCTAATAGACTACTGAGGCTCATAGTAATAATGCTGCGCTCCCTTTACAGAAGCCACTCCCCATGCCAGATGACATCTGCCATGGTATAGATGTTCCTGGAACAGGGAGATATTTTTAAATCCCTCAATGTGGCACAAAACTGTGAGCGTATCAGCCAAAATACCAGCCATCACAGCATTTATATATAGCCTTGCACATACCATCTATAGATGGGAACACAGACAGATACATGGTATCTAGCAGCATTACAAACAGACATTCTTCTGCCGGTCTTGAGTACTGGAGAAGAAACTTCCCAGCCAGCAGCTCCACCCATGTCATCCCACCCTGTGCAGTTCTCCATCCGCTTCTGTTCCTCAAGTATGTTAAGTGCTGCATCTCAAATCTCATCATCAAAAAAAGAGTGTCCCCTCTTTTACAGGGCAGCGCAGGTGACAGGGTCTCCCTGCACGTCTGAGCATCCCTCTGTACACACACCTTCCAAAACAGAACCCATGGGCCCCAAAACTTCCTCTGTGCTGTGACAGGTCCTGAGAAGGAGTTAGAAAATCTTCAAGGCAGTCCAGCTCACTCAGGGACACCTCTGACAGGTACAGACTCTAAGCATGGTTCTTATCAGAGGCAGGAAAACAGAGGTGCTAGTGAGAAAAGAATTTGCA
Source organism: Entomyzon cyanotis (assembly GCA_024500445.1). Lineage (NCBI taxonomy): Eukaryota > Metazoa > Chordata > Aves > Passeriformes > Meliphagidae > Entomyzon > Entomyzon cyanotis. Next base: position 14,591,503 of record JAKEPQ010000780.1, read on the forward strand.
AGCTCCAAACTAGCAATAGCTCCCCATGGAGCACCTGTAATCACTTCCCAGGAACTCTACTGGCACTCTAGTTACTGCAGGGGAAAAGGAAAAATGAAAATGTTTTTAAAAAGTGGCTTCAGGTAGTACAATACATTCTCTCATGAGTACAAAATGTGCATCAGCACTTCACAGCGAGCACCGTAGCTGTCAGACCCAGGGTGATGTTTAAGCTCTTGATACAGTTATCTGCCTAATAATAACCCCAGAGAGCACTCCTTGCCTGGCTGCCTGCCAGACCGCATACAGCCTCTCTGCCCTTTCTGCCTTTTTTTAATTTTTTAAACTTTGTCAGACATGGAAACGTTGACTCTAAGAAATTCAGCTTCTACTGTGAAACAGATTGGCTAAGACTTCTTCATTGTTGCGGAAACCATGACTTGGGTGCCGGGGAGGGGAGACAAAGGGGAAAACTCGTGTATTTTGCCTTCACGTGTGCTTTATTTTCTCTGCTGGCAGGAAACAGTGAGAAAGACTCTGACCCAGCTGCTGTCAGCTGCGTTGGAAGTGATTGTATCAGCTCCACCTGTTTAATGTGGGTATTATTGAAGACTGCAAGGACAATGATTTGAGACAAATCAGCAGTGACTGGTGTATTCTCGAGGGACAAATATCACACTGGTGCATGACACAAGTGATCCACAACAGTGGGACAACAGTGTCAAGGTTGGGGGGAGGAAGGAACGTGGGAGAGGGATAAACATCTCCACCTCTTTTTCTAGGGACAAAGAGATATTACAGGGGGAGCATGGCTTGTTCAAACATTTCAGAGTTTGCTCCGCATTATTTCCAGCGCTCAGAAGCAACAAATGAGGTGCACCAAGAGATCTAGCAGCTCTGGGAGGAACATCATGTCCATGTCAAGCTTTCAAAGCCTTATAAACTGCAAGGAGTTCAACGTGGTTTCTTTATACTCAGAGAAAAACAGCCTTGACAAAACAGGCTGTGAGGAGCCACACTTTGCCATCCACACGTGCTTTGGATCTGGCCCCGTGTGTCACTGAGCTCAGGGGTGGTGCAGCCCCACTGAAGCAGGTCCTGCAGACCCCTCCTCACAGCTAGCTACCTGTCAAAGTAACAAAGGAGCCTCCAACGAGCACGTGGACAACAGCACAGGCTGAAGCAACTGCTGCTGAAGCACGAGAGAGGCACTTCAATGGTGTTTTTAAAAGGAAAAGATTAAAAGAAAAAGGGAAAAAGCATACCTTTGCAAGTTCCAGCACAAGAAGAAAGCCCCAGGTCACTGCTGTAGCTAATGAGAAGGGCGACAGTGGTGCTCAGAAAGACTGTTCAAAACATCCCCGTGACTTTTTTTTTTTTAAAATCAAATGAAATACACACAAACAGCATCATGTCCACAGCAGGCTGCTGCTTTGACATCCATACAGCCAGTAAGACCCTGTGAAGTTTTAATAGGCAGGTCAAGCCTACAAAGGCTTTGCTACCACCCTCTCCTGCCTCCACCACATACCCCATTCCCCAGCGGTTTTACTCTGAGAACTTCACAAGCTTTCACCAGAATTGCTGCTCAGAGAGCAGCCTGCTTGCAGACAAAGCACACGCAGTTCCAACGAGAGAGAAGTCCTTTAGCCCATTCTGCATCGTATTCCTCCAGGATCTCAGTAAATAACAACATTTCACAAGAACAAATTACATCAGGCATGGGACCCTCATTACCCAAATGGGTGAGTTTTCATTAGAATTTACCACTTTTACCTCCACACAGTCAGAGAAGTGGAAGCAAGCCAGGAAAGAAGGGAGGCATCGCCCTTTGCAAACACCTAACAAGCCCAACCGAAAACACAGAGCCCAGCACTTTTGGAGACATCCCCCTGCACACCCTGGCAGGGCAGGCAGCTGGAGATGAAAAAGACCCACCAGGAAAGCTCTTCGGTAGGAGCTGATATTTCAGCTATTAAAGAAGTTTCTGTTTAAACAGACATTAACTGCATATGCTCTGGAATTTCTCAGCTTTACCACTTAAAAAACACCCAAACCCACTTTGAGGCTTTTCCTTTTTTCTCTCCCACCTTTATTTGCTCTGTAAACACATTTGTGTGCGCCCTGGATCCTGTAACGTTCTGCTGCTGTGACAGCAGCTCTGAAGCAGAGCAGCAGCTACCTACACATCTCAGCAGGGACCTGCTGAACGTCCTGGGTCCTGTCCCTCCCATCACAGCACACCACGGTGCAGAGCCCCACACAGCCCAGCTCCTGGCAGGACCTCCTCCCAGCACAGGACGAAGCAGAAGATGCCGTTGGTGTCATTTGTACCGACAAATAACATTATCAGGAGTGCACGCTCATGAACTCAGCCTGCTGCCTCCCAGGCTGAAACGCCCCCAACAAAACCCTACTTGTTAGCAGTTTATTAAAGCACTGTTGCAAGTTTACCTGCAGATCAAGGCCTTGATTGCGGCGGGTGGAAGATTTGAAATAACTGCAAATACTTTGTAGCCTTTTTATGAGGCCGCTGAGGTCAGCCCACTGATACTTTACCATCCCGTGCCAGACGAGAGTGGCAGAGAGCCTCCTGTGCACCAATACCATCATGGCCAGCTGCTACAGTAGGGCTGCTCATAAAGCTGCTCCTGAAGGTGCCAGGAAGAAGGACAGGACAAGTGGAATCAGGAAATTTGGATAAATTCTTTGCCTTAGCATATATGTACCTACATGTGCATACATACAAATGTTTATATACATCTGGCAAAATCTGTGCAGCTTTGGGCAAGCTTTGACCCTTCCTGGCCAGTAAACAGACAGGAAAATCACAGCCCTAAACACATCTGGAGGCAAGAGAACACTCAGCAGCTCCATCTCCACCCCATCACTGCACACAGCAGGAAACTTCAAAAAGGACACACCAGTGAAATGTCTCTCCAGCCCAAGGGAGCAATCGGTGGCACTGGCCCAAAGGGGCTGCTGGCAGATACTCCATGATACTTTCAATTATGTCCCTTTATATTGCCTTACACCTTGCACATCTGTTGGCCTCCCTCCCCAAGGGGAAGGCTGGAAGTGACTCCTCTTGTCAAACAGGTCTGCTCCATGCCTCAAGCAATATGAAATCACCTGAGAGCAGCCAGGAATCTCTTTCCCTTCTGAAATCAGGTCACCTCCACCGTGCTGAACCTCAGCCCACCCAGAAAGCCTGAACCAAAACTCAGATACCCTTCGGCTGGGCTGGCCATGCCACGACCCCTAAGCCCAGCAACGCAGCCTCTGCAGCACCTCATAGAAGGAGGGGTGGGAGAGGGGAGTAATTTTTGGCCATGAAAATGTAATGGAACATTTTGTATCGATCGATTGTGGGATGAGTCATGTTTAGAGTGAGTCGCCTCCTCCTCCCCTCACTTCCCCACCCTCAAATTATGGACTGCAAGAAATGAGCGGAGATAATGGGCAATTTCAGCTGCTCTGAACACAGGTTTCTCTCCTGCTGGAACAGCGTGCCATGACAGTAGATGGACTGAGCTCCAGAGATGTCCTATATGTTCCCACGCCTTCTGCTGGTTACAAAAGAATTGTGTCTAACTCATGGGCAATTAGGACTAGAAGGATGGGCGACTACTTTGTAGAAGAAATAAGGAATCAGAAGGAAGATCTGAAAAGGATCAGCAGTAAAAGGAGGCACAAGAAATAGATGGGGATCCGACACCAACCCCAGAACAAGATAAGCAAGCTGGAGGTACCTCTCTACATATGCGCACACATGCACCAATCTCTGATTTGCTGTCTGAGTCTCCAGAGGACTAACTAATTTCGAGGCTATAAGGCAGAAGATGACAAGCTGCTTATGCACTGGCCTATTAACGTTTGGCAGTGGAACACAGGATGTAACCACCCAGCACCCCAGCCACATGGGGCATTCAAGCCTGACCAAGAGATCTGCCAGCACTGGACTCCAGCCAGGACCAGTACACACCATTCAGAGAAGAAACTGGTCCTTCATACCCTGAGAGATGACTAATTGCAGTAGCTGAGTTATAGCATAGCTTTTAACACACAACGAAGAGACATTAAGGTCATCTTGACTCTCATCTACACCATTCCCTCCCACAGCAGGCTTGCTGCTCTTTTTTTCCTCCTACTCCTTTTCTCACTTTCTACCCTCCCCTTCAACATTCTTTCCTTTCAGGTCTTCTCACCTCCCTCCATACCCATTTACCTTCCTCTCTCTATCCACTCCTCCAGCACTTGAAACATCCTTCTCATCACCCACAACTCCTACTGCAAAAGCCCTTCTCTTCCAGGAATCTGCTTTATCTGGATTTTGATCTCCAGCAATTAACTGTGCTAACCCTTCCCCAGACATCAAGTGCACATTTGTGTGCCTTGCTTTGCAGAATCTTTAGGACAAGGATTGTCATCCTCCCCACTTGTAAAGCACAGGATACATTTACTAGGCAAATAAATGATAAATAAGCCATCTCAGCATTTCAGGGTAGCTCAGTGTGGGCACCCTTGGTGTTTGCCTTCCCTCCACTGCAAACTAAGTGGAGAGAAGGCAAACCTGTAAGACTTTTTCTTCCTTATCTCTGTTCCAAGGTTATCACTTTATCAGCATTTTTCAAAAAAAGTTGAGATGGGGAGGTGGGGAAACAAAGGGCCTTTACCAGCACCGTTCGATCTCAGCTCATACCCTGAGATGTAGAGGAGCTTGTGGGAGCACCACAGGGAAAGACCATGGCCAGAAATAGCTCACTGGGATTATTTCAAATCCCACATGTCTCACTTCTATTCAGTTTTCAGTGGGTTTTTGGACAAGAAGATACACATGTCTGTTTGCTCAGAGAGCAATGATCAAATCTACATCCAATTCCATCATCTGAGTGTGTGCCTGCCTTTGGAAGGAAAAGAGGTGAGTAGGCTGTTGAGATGGAAAGCTGGGGTCAGGAAAAAGAAATTATAAAGAAAAGATTAACCACAACACGCAGGGCATCAAGAGGTGACTAAGAGGCAGCCTGGGCTTCAATGAATAAAAACATCAAAACAGGGAAAGCAAAACCCTCTGTCAGAGCCAATGCATGGAGCTGGACTGGTTGTTTGGCAACCACGCCCATGCGGGATGGAGGATTTGCGTAACAGGTGGAGCACTTCTTAGGAATCAAGGTGATAAAATGCTCATTCAATTAAAAAAAAAAAAAAAAAAAAAAGAGAGGGCAAAAGTGCTAGACAGTTCACTGAGTTGAGATAAAGAACCAGCTTTTAGCATCAAGAGAACCTAAGCTGTCTGGGGTTTCTGCTCTCTGGCTCCCCACACTCCTCCAGCACATGAATTTCACCCCATCTCCCCACACACCTACCTCCTCACCTACACGAAGATATCACTCCAGTCACTTCAAAACACCCATTCCCACAGCCCTCCCAGTTTTCAGATATAATTCACTGGGAACATGCTCAGAAGCCACATCCTTCTCCATCCCTACAGTCCTAACAGCCTCTACAAGGCTATCTGACGCAGCTTTCTGACATTCGCACTTCTTGGTGGAGAATTAGCCGATAACTAACCAAGCACTGTGGGAAGCACACGTGTCAGGAAGCATAAGTGATAACACCAGTGTGCCGTGAGAAACCTCATCCAGACCCTCGGGAAAAATTACAATTTTTGTTATTGGTTTCATCTGAACTCACTTGCTACACTCAAGACTACACAGCAAACAGGAATGCCTCCAGGCAAATAACAGTGGGGGCATTCAAGCCCCCCTGTTGATTAGACATGGTCACCAAATCAGCAACAAGGAATACACAATGAAAATTAACAGCAAAAGTCAAACAATCACCTAGAAAACAACAGGAGAGCATGTCAGAACACCAAGCCAACAAGCACCCCTTCCTTCACACTGAATGCATCATTCTGCACAACACCATTTCACCCAATGGAGATGGAGGAACTGGTCCTTAATGCTGACCCTGGAGACTTGCCCAGAAGTTTTAACATCGCTCAACACCCTGTGTATAAAAGGGCAGCAGTGGTGACACTCCTGGTGAACTCCCGCTGGCCAAGCTGTCTGGCAGGTATAGCTAAAAAAGCCAGGTTTGGAAAATATTGCCTTTTTATAGCTTATCTCAGTGCAGACAGCTGCCTCACACCTCTAGAAATAGCAGGATTTAACAGCCATGTTTGCAGGGACAGATTTTAAAGGTTCCATCTTCTAAGAAACAACCTACACATTCAGAAACAGGAGGCCAGATTTGTTTTGATACTGGAACCCCCTTCCATATGCTAAGCATACCCACGGATTTGCAAAAACCCTGCTCTGAAAATGGGATGTTCATTCAGCAACAGGAGACAAGTAACTTGCGTTTGCCTTCCTATAGAGCCTGTTCCCAGCACAATCAGCAGCAAAACAGCACATGATTAGGCTGATATTGCCTTTTGCTGAAAATAGTTGGCATTTTACAAGTAGAACAGTGGTGGAGGAGAGCATTAAACACTGGAAAAACAAGACTAATAACTTAAGTACAAATACCCCAGAGGCACAGCCAATCAGCACCTCTCTGTTGTTCCTCTTAACATGGAGCAAGCCAAGATCAGCTCCCAAAGCATTGCTATGATTTGTTCGAGGTGATAAGGATTCCTGTCTCAGTCCCACAGCTGCAAACCCCAACCCCAGGAGTCTGGAGGAGCTTCTTCACCCCCCCTCAACTCCATCATGTTTGTGAGTGCAACTGTGATTTGTTATTTTCCTGCCTTTTAGCAATAACAAGCTTTTTTAGATGAAAAGCACCGAATTCCCATTAATTTAATGCTGGAAAAGCTGAAGCTAAGGATGTAAATGGTTCTGAATCTAATAGGGCCTTGCAAAATTTCCATGGTACCACCTTTCATTAGCAATAGTTGGACCAGTTATCTACACCACCTTCCTCATCAAGAAATTTTTAAACATTTTTTTTTTACTGAATGAAGGGGTACAAAAGACAACAACCTGCTGTGAAATGACCAAAATTCCTATGCAAACAATTCATTAGCAGTGTTCAAATGCAATTTAAATTACTAGTTGTTAAAGTGTTCCTCAATTTCATGGTAAGTTTCCAAGCAAAATTACATGCTATGTACTATTTAATTGATTGTTTTCTACTTCTTAACATCCATTTATTCCCTCCTCCTGTCCTTTTCTTAATTTCAAGGGATGATAATGACTTCTCAGGGGAAGAAAGGGGAACAGCAAATGGAGATGAAGAGGGATTTACCTGAAGAACAAGGACGTAGGAGGGAAGTGGCTGCCAAAACCAGGCAGCTTCACCAGAACTTGTCCTTTCTGATATTTCTGCAGTAGGGGTGTGAGACAGCACAGCACAAGGATTCCTTTCCTCTCCACCACAGGCAGCCAGGCTTCTGAAACCTGATATTTCTTTAAAACATAGTCCTCCCCCACCATGACAAGTAGTAAGCACAGTTAACTATTCCAGGACATCAGTAAAGCAGCAAGAGCAACCCGTTTCTTCCTTCTGGGCACGTTAGTCCTTGAACCAACAAGCTCACTGGAGGCAAACAAGTTGTTCTCATTTGGAGATTTCATCCCAAATGCAAATACCTAACTCACCGCAGGGAAGTCCCCCATCCCCAAAGCTGACTGAAGAATAAGGCTCTGAGAGAGACCTCCTGCTGTGTGACCAGCTGGTACAGGAGAATGTGTATGATAAAGCTAATAACAATAGACATTTCCTAAAAGTCTGCACTCCACTCAGATCCCAGGAAAGAGCAGCCATACAATTAGGTGAGGTGCCATCTGGAAATTTCTGAAGTAACATGTGTTGGGATCATGTCACATGCTAGCAACATAGATCAACTTTATGGAATAATCAATGCCTCTTGGTTTACCTTTAAGCAACTGATGCAGAAATATTCTGTGCTCTGAAAAAAATGACTTTATTAGAGTAAGAGAGATGGGTTTAACAGCATAACTCTACCCAAGGCCGCAAAGCACCCACCTGTCTGCAGGAGCTGAGCACAAACCACATGAAATACTCAGATTTGCACTTTTCCCAAATCTGCCACACGGTGCCCTAATTTCTATGCCTGCACACCAGAATAACACCACGTTCCTCAGCCTTTACACACAGTTTAGTGTTTAAGGGCTCTGAAACCTTTGCCTAAAAAACACAAAGTATAAGATGTGCAGTAGTTTGTAAGCTTCATCCCTTCCATGCCCACATGTGCCAGTCCTGTTGTTTTCTGGGGCAGCTTCTCTTACCTGGCATGGGACACATACACCTCGCCCTTAGAGCATACTGAACTCCCTCAGGGCACTCAAATCACTGTGCTGGTGTAACCCCTTTGCCAACTATGCAGTGCCCTGGATTGATCAGGGCAACAGCCAGGATGAAGGATGGGCTGTGAACCAAAACTCCTTACATGGGAGCTAAAGCAACTCCTTTGTGTTTAACACATCATAAGCGAGAAGCTTAAGGCAGGCATGGAGCTCTCTGAGCACCCTTGAGGGCCAGTGCCATGGAAGGCTACTCAGGCTGGAGTGTTTACCAGGTGCCAGGCTAGAGGAGGAAAAAAATAATTCTTTAGACAGTTGTATTAGTTTACAGGTCAGCCCTTAATGGCTCTGTTCCTGGAGCAGGAGAAAATCCTTAGTGGATCCTGGATAGCATCAGTGGTCACTGAATGTGCCCAGGTCCTGGAGAAAGACCAGATGGAGAACCCTGGCAGCCTGCAGTCCCAGCTGTGAGCACAACCTCATCCTCCACAGCTCCCCCAGCTCTGCCCAGCACCCCCCAGGAAAGTGGGGCACAGGCAGCACATGGGGACCTCATCCTTCACAGTCCGTCCAGCTCTCAAGTCATGTCCTCGCAGTGGTGAGATGTTGCACAGAGAAGGATCAGCACATGAACACTGAGAGTCACAAAGTGCTTCCCCAGACGTGCCAGACTAGCCCTGCCTGGAGCACTGCCTTACGGCACCTGGGCACTGCTCATCCTTGTCTTCCAACAAACAGCACGTCCTGGCAGCAGGAAAGGGAGGAAACTGTGAGGGGAACAGAACATCATCATTTCCAGTCCCACCGTGCTGTTCCCAAAACACCAAGCTCAGCCACAAGCAGCTGGCAAAGCTTGGATGTGCCACATCCATGTGCCACCAGGAGCACAGCCATCACACGGGACCACGTGTGCACATGCAGAGACAAAGCACAGCACACAGGGAGCAACACAGACCATCACCCCACTGCCAGAATTCCACAGCTCAGCACCACCATGCACGACAGAGGAGGAGTGGCTGCTTGGGGAGTTGCTGGGCTGAGGCTTCAGGTGCTGTGACAGCTCCACAGATGTCCCCAGTGCCCTGTTTCCTAAGCCATCACTTCCCCTGCCCGTTCAGGCTGGGCACTCTTTAGAGCAGCAGTTCTTTCCTTTGCACCAAGCTCAGCCCAGCCAGGCCCTGACCCCAAAAGCTGCAGTAATCCAATTAGCCTTTTGAAACAACAAGGATTAAAATGTGGCTGAAGTCTACAAACCCCCAACATGTCCCAGCCACAGGAAAAGGCTCCAGCAGTCCTTCACCACTTTTTGTGGCCGAGTGTTTTTTATCCTACACCCATCCTCATGCAAACTAAGGCAACTATCTTTCCCTGTTCAGAACAATCCAGTTTTGTACCTCAAGGACCTGCTGCAAATCCACATCTCTGGAAAAACCTAACCTCACAATGAGTATTAATCCCTATTTAAAAGGGAAAAAGAAAAATAACAGGTTTAACTTTCTAACAAACGTCTTAAATTTAATATAGAGAGTATGAAGCAACAGGTCTGAGGAAGCCTAAAAATACCAGTTAGCTGAGAAGATACAGGGATTACTAACCAGCAGTGGGAACTATAAAAGGGTTTTCACCAATGCCCCTTTCAAAGTAAAAGGACGAAGCGCAGTATTTTCCATTTGAGGTGCAGGACTGGCTGCTCCATGACCCCCAGAGCAGTGTTAAAAGCACTCTGTACACGTTACATGCTCCAAATGACAAGAGGAATGCAGGATGGTGGATCTCTGCTCCAGATTCCCCAGCATGGTTTTAGCTGCCATGAATAAAACAGGAAGCAGAGCATCTTCCAGGTTCCCCCCACGCCCCTGACTGTCTGGATGAACTGCAGCTTCCTTTCAGGAAGGAGAAAGGAAGGAGGAGGAAAGGGGGGGAGGAAAGAAAAAAAAAAAAAAAAAAAAGAAAACAGAGAAGCAGCAGCCAGCTACAATATCAGACAGCTTAAAAACTTGACACTAAGGAAAAACACAGAACAACAGGAAAAAACCAGACACTGAAATTTTATCCAGTTACAGTAGCTAAACTTCAACTAACAGAACAGAGTTAAATATTAACATTTGAGAAAAATATGTCCCTGTGTTATGCAGCCTTTTAACACACACTCTTGCTTAAGACACAGAAATAATACATAAGCCATTGTTTTCCTTGCTGACCACATGAATATGTCCTCCTTTAACTCTACAGTGCTCTGCTGCCTTGCTGCACTAACCAGTGAAACTAAAAGGAAAAGAGTGACTGAATGGGAGCTGGCTTAAATTATCTTTATACCTACTCCTGAAGAAACATTTTGCCTTTGAGACTAATTCACTAAGCCAACTTTCCCTGCTACAAAAGGTTTCATTGGGTCCCTTGCTGTTGATCCACATGCCTGCCTCCAGAAGCAATGCACACACTTTGATGCAATCCATCTGACTAAACAAAACAACAAAAAAAATCCCAAGTTGCTTGCTAAAACAGCAATGATACACTTACCAGCATTCAGGCAAGCTCCTTTGCTAACATGCTTCCCTCTCGAGCACATCAAATTTGGAACAAGGTCCAGGAGCAAGAGAGAACTGAAAACTGACCACAACAAGCTTCCAAAACAAGAAAGGGGGGGGGGGGATAAAAAAAAAACCTTACTACAGGAATTCAAATCCTGCTTCCACCAGACCCTGAGTCACCTCCCCTCCCTTGCAATAGATCAGAGCAATGGGTAAACATTTCCAAATATGGAGATCAAAACTCCAAAGGATGTCAAAAAAAAAAAAAAAAAATCACCCTTCTTTCCCTGGCTTTGGCACAGGGATGACTTGCCCCTCTGAAGCATGAGCTGAGCACATTGCCTTTGCTGACCTACACACAGCCTGGACATGGGGCCACACATAACCATCTTCAACTGTGCTTTGGAGGCTCCTGACATGATGGGTGACACTGCATCTCTTTCCCCTACTAGGGATGCATGGGAAGATGCAATGGGAGCAACTTCAGGAGTTGCTGCACCTCAACCTCTGCAACAAACCTCTCTCTAATCCCTCAGCTCACCAGAAGAAAATCTCCTAGAGCTACTATTTGGAGTGTTCTCTCAAGGTAAATAGGCAAATCCAGACTGTGGTTATAGCAACGCCAGCCTGGCCCAGAAAAGGCGAGGCTCAATCATCAGTCACACTACATCCCACGTTGGCTGCTCACCTGGCACAGGGAAATCTCCCCTGGCCTGGCTCTTCAAGGTGGTGCTTTATAAAAAGAGTATGTCTTTGAACTTGCATTATGGAAAAAAAAAAAACCAACCAAAAAACACAAAAGCAACATCCCATGCCAATGCTCCCACAAATATCAGTCCTTGGCTGCAAAGGCCGACCTGCAGCCTGTCGCTGACTCTGGAGCTGACTCTGCCTGCCAGAATGGGACAGCAGCCTCCTGGTAGCTGCAGCCATCGCTCCAGGAGCAGGCAGCCTCTCAGGAATGTGCAAAGGAGGACATTTTCAAGGCAAACAGGCTGCTGAGGCAAGGCAATCCAACCAGACCAGAGTGATTCCCCAGCACCACCCACAAGATGCTATTGAATTTATAGAGAAGGAATTCCAGAGCTGACTCTGCCCATGTATGGCCAAAACAAACTGTAAAAAAGCGACATTATAGTACATCTGGCTTCCTCTGGTACTGAAGCAAAGGCTTCGGGAGGAGCTGAAATCCTGCAGTGACAGAGGCTCTGCAATTACCTCCAGGAACTGAGCAGTGGTCGGGGTCTGAGACAGCAAGAGTTTAGCACCCAGTACCCCAGGTTACAGAAAACATGTAAACCATTGCTTTAAAAGGTAACGAAGTTCTCTGCCTTTTAGAACACACCTACATTTAACTCAGTGATCCATCGCTGCCACTGTAAAAAAAACAAATTTCGCCAGGCAGCACCAGCACATGTTCATTACACTGGGGGTCATCAAGGCAGCTTTAAAGAGCCGACAGTCCAAGTGGCACCAAGTGGTACACCAGCACAACCTCAATGCATTGCAGGCTGGGACTATCTCTCCATAGGTAGCAGAGGAAATATTTTTCCAAAAACCTACTAAAACCTCCCACAGGAGCTGTGTGCCCCAGCCAGCAGCAGGGTCACCTGGTGCTTTCTTCATGGTCAGAAAGGGGAGATACTCTGAGCACTGTATTCACTGTGGAAGAAGATGCTCGAAAACCAATGTAAGAAGTATCAGGCTGGTGCAGGTTTTACCAACTCTGACTCAAGTTTTCCACCCCTTTGCAGAAAACAATTCCCTAGGTATTGCTTTTTGCAAGGACAAACAGTGGATTGAAGTAGAGAATTGTCAAAGTCAAGGAGAGGTACAAAAGCATAGAAGGAAAACACCTGGAAGAGCAGAAACCCCATCACAAGCACACACCAGCCCTTACAGCTCTGGTGTCCCACCAGAGACGAACAGATTGAAGTTCTCCCTAACAGTTAAATGCCACTACCTTGCCTGCCCTGCCAGCAGAGAAATATTAGCTGTGTCAGCGCAAGAGGCAAAGGGCTTACGGAATGGGAGAGGAATGCAGGCTGCAGTGGCACACACAGGGGGGACAGCGACACGAAACCCAGGGGAGTGCAGGCTGTTCACACTGCCTTTGCCTTTGAACAGGGGTCAGGCAAGCTATGTTTTATGGCTCTTGGGGTTGAAAGCAGGGACTAATGCTTTTGTGACCTTAGAGGGACTCCCATTTCAGCAGCAAATAGAGCTGTTAGATGGGGTGGGAGCTCAGGGGCCTGAGCACACAAGGACAAGCCATTTCCCAGCTCCTGGCAGGCAGCCCAGTGCTGCTTTTCAGTGAGCGTGAGTTATACCCATCAGACCAGGAACGAGCACACGTCTCTTCCGAGCTGCACTTGCTGATGGGAGACCCACAATGTGGCTCCTCCCCCAGTGTCACTTTCCTCAGGACAGCACTAGAATCTCCCCTCCTTTTCACAGCTGAAATGGCTTTGTACCCCCTCCCTTGCTACTGTGCTCACTTTAAACAGAGGCACCTAAGCACGACCTGGTGTTCAGTAATTCTGCTTCAGAATACCTTCCACTCCAAACAACACAGAGGAGAGAAACCAGAAGGATGGACACATCCATGTCCAAACACAGCCTAACCAGGAGCTCCCTGCTACACAGCAACACAAATCCCCCTCCTTGCCACAGTACTAAACTTGGGAAGTGAAATCTTGGCAGCCTGGAAATAAAATCCAACTCAAGCCTTCTGCACAGCAGTACAGATCGTTATAAAGCAGCCACTGGGTCAGGCATGGCTAATTTAAATAAAAAATTATAAATTACATAAGCAGGATGACTGAGAATATTTGATTCATAAAAGCATCTTGAAGGGGCAGAGAACAGAGAGACTGCTGCAGCCTTACAGGGACACAGACTACGTAACACAAACAGCAAGGACCAGGGATGCTCATGCACATGCACAGCTATGCACACAAATGCTTGCTCCTCCACCATGCACAAAAGCAGATTTAGGACTTGCAAGCTGAAGTCCTGTGCAGTCAAAAGCCAGCACAAATGTTTGTGACAGTTCCACAGGCAAAGGCAAAAACTGGATGCAGAGGAATAAATACAGAAAGAAGTCAGGCAGGCAAAGCAGGTGCTAGCTTGTAAAACCTTGGCCAGAAAGGCTCCCCAGGAGGTTGAATCTGGTAGTTTTGCAACAGCTCCACAGAAAGACAGAAGAGACAGAAAGAAAAAAGAGAACATGAATGCATATGCATTCTTTTATTGCCATATATAGTATATACAGACATTTGGTATATACACCCCCAAGCTCTCATATGCCACTGTATAGTATATACTATATATGCATTGCCATCTTTGTTTCCATGTGCCCACACTTGTACAGCATGTGTGTGTGTATGCATTTCTGGTGTGTGCATTTGTCATTTCCCCCACTTCGCCTCTCTGTGCGTGCTATGACACAACACATTGCTCGACAGAGCGTGGCTAAAGCCTCAGCACCACAGCCTGGGAGGACTCCTGGACACTCACAACTTCTCACTGCTCAGCCCTTCCCCGCCAAAGCCTCCGTGTGTAAGCACCACTAGAGAAACATCAGTTTGTCTCATTTTCTAGTGATCCTACTCCCCATCCAAACTTCGAGAACCACAAACAAGGTGCCACCACCAAAAAAGCCTGGCAGCCTTCTGAGAAGTTGCCCCTTGTGCCTGTAAATTGTTTACATACCAATTCTCACGCTGCACAGCCTTACTGGTGGGATGAACTCAGAGCAGGGCGTTTGGAAACACGCAGGGCTCTGCCAGACTCACGACTTTGGGTTTCTTTCCCAGCCCTGAAAAGAGAAAGACTTGAGTGATGCACACTGGATGGGCCTCCTGACGGCTTGTCTCCAAAACCTGCAGTTTAACCCACACAGCTTCTGGGAAATGCAGCACTTTCCTCCCCAGCTTTCTTAAGCAGAAGCATCCATACTCCTGGACTCCTTTCGGCACCCCCAAAGGCAAGCCCCAGCAGCCTGAACTTGGCCAGTGACTAGCAGTGACCAGCAATGTCAGCTCCTACAGTTTGGCCAACAACTCTCACCTCCTCAAGTCACTATTCCTTTACTGTTCTTAATGCCACTGAGAAGGGGGAGGGATAAGGAGATAACAAATTAGGCATAAAATAGAAGAACAGGGTGAACCATCACTCATTTCTGGCCTTGGGCACAGTGAGGGAGCTAGAAGGCATCATTTAAGGCATTTTCAGGCTCATGGGGCTACCATTACTGCAAGCAGAGCTATACCACCAGCCCTCCCCCTCAGCACAGCCTTTTCTCTGAGGAGCTCTGTCCAATTCCCATTGCAGACTATCTCACCCTTTCCTGAAGCTGAGAAGCAGGCACCACCTTCTCTTGATGAGACCTGCTCAGTGTTGTTTTTTTCCCTTCAGCAGAAGATGAAGGTAGAGCAGAGGGGACAACCAGGCCATGTGGCCACCGTTTTGCATGTGGCATGGGACATGCCAGGACACGTCAGGGTGCACCCTACAAGACCAGCAGCATCTGAATCACACACTCCTTCCTGTCCCCATCAGCCCCTGGCCAGCATCCCATCCCAGCCACATCCTGGTCACTCTAAAGCCCTATCTCTGCCCATGACAAAAACAGCCTTGTCTTGTCATCACAGCTCAGCAGAGAAAGTTTTTGCTCTTCGCTGCTGTAACTGTGGAAAAGCTCAGTTCAGATTTGGGTTTGTTGTACCTGTGATGTTCATCATGGTGCATGTGAGCCTGCAAATCTACAACAAAAATGCAGCAAACTGTACAAGTGTGTTGGTGGCTCATGGTCCAAGTCCCTCACCCCTATTACAGTGAGATGGCTTCCTGCCCTTCCTAAACCTCTTGTTCCCCGTGCAACATCTGATGCTACAACAGCCAGAAGAGCGGCAGGGCTCTTGCCTCTCCCAAGCAGTGCCACATGTCCATTGTGTCAATGCCACAAGAGCACACCAACCTTCATTCTGACCCAGCTCAGTCCCATGGGCCCTGTGCTGGCACTGAGCCGTGATTCCCCACAGGGATATGAAGGTCTGAAAGTCCCCAGGATCATCAGAGCTCCCTTCAGGTGTTATAAGGACAAAATCAACTGGAAATTCCAATGGTCTCTCCCCCTAACTGCAGCCTTGGGATGAAGATGAGTAACTGCAGAGGTTTATTGGTGATGAACTCAGCCAAAGAGCAATTTCTCTCCATCCATCAACAAGGAGACAAGTACAAGCAAATATTATGGTTGTGCATGTTTACTTTTCATTTTAAAATGATGTAGAGTTACATACAATTTAGGTCCTTCCCACAGGCTCCTGGCAAAACGCCCTTCAGTCTTATCTGCAAAGGCAGAAGACAAGAACATTCCCCTCTGGCTCCAATGCTATTTCAATTCAACTCACAACAGCACCTCCAGGAGCTCCAGGTAAGACAACACGTCTTGGGACCCCAACCTGTGGTTGAAAAATCTTGGCTCAGGATTGTCTCTCACCAGGTTTAACTCACAAAATATCTACAAGATCAGTGTTAGGACTTGGCCAGTTGAACTGCATCTTCCTGGTTTTCCTTCCCAAACCAGCTGTCCATGTCACCTGTGGCTGGGGTTCCTGCAGCAAGGTGAGCAGGACACCACATACCCTCCTCTTCACAGCTGAAAATTTGCTGTGAAACCACCCTCTCAGAAGGAAGTGGGGCTCAGTGAGGTCCCTGAGGGGCAGCAACCCACTGATGCCCAGGCAGGCACTCCCTCCTGGCCATATATCCACAGGTGAGCAGGACAGGGACAGCCTGACTGGTCACAGCAATATTCACCAGAGCCAGTCTGTCAAACTACTCCATTAAAGACAAAAGGAACAGAAGCAGTTCATTCACTCACTAGCCAACAATATTGATGCTGTATTATTGACAGTAGTAATCAATATTTCTCAAGAAAGAAATAAATATAAATTTAACACACAAGTACAGAAAGCAACGTTTCCTGTTGCAGATTTAAAATTAAAACCAGTAGTTTGCAACACCTGAATTTAAGCACCAATCCTATGTTATGACTTGAGTTTTCTTAGATTGTTCAGGTTTTTCAGGAACGGACAGTAGAAAAACCTCTGCAAGAATTCCAAGTTTCAAAGAGCAGCAGTCAGCACTTTCAGACAAATAGGCATCCCTAATATAACTTCACAATGGCCACGTAGAAATGGAAGTAACCAGACTCCACAGTTCCTTTAAATGAAAAATCTTACCTGTGAAAATAACTTCAGCAAGTGCTAATTACACTTCTCCCACAACAGCCTGGTTAGAATGGCATCTGTTTTTCTGACTACTCAAAAGTTGCATTCACTTTTAATCTCCTTTACATTTGAAAGTGTTACCAACATTCAGAGTCTATTTATTATTATTACTATTATTTTTTAAATCAGCATAGCTGTACTTGGCGAAGCCAAAGTGCAAACACCAGTTGAAGTGGGATAAAGCAGCCTCATGCTGGGATCCTTTGTTCCGCTCCTTCATGAAGCAGATGGCTCAACCTGACAGCCACAAGGAAAATTGTCATTTTAACTGTTCCAGTCACCAATTTTTAAACACAGACAAGGTCTCAGCCAGTCACCCATCAGCATGAACTGACCTGGGTCCCCCCTCTATGACTGGCAGGTGCACAAACAGTTCCCCAGATGCCAACCTCATTCAATCTGACCTTTTCATTTTCAATGAAAACCACTTAAAAGCCTGCCCTGTTCTGACATATGTCTTTCTGTGTCTTTCCAACTCTGTGCCAATATATTTGTTATTTGCCGGCCAAAGTTCCCAAACTCAGAAATCTCATGTTATCTCCTCCACTGCCAGAGCCCTGACCCTCCAGCACTCTGGCCTCCGCCAGCACTGAGGGAACTGTCTGAGACCTCTATGTTCTCACATATCAGAAAAATCAGAGCCCTTTCATGCAAACCTCAATTCAGAGTCCAACTCTGACTTAAAATTCAGCTCATATGATCGGCAGCTTTACACCTGAACACAGCCACAGGTAGAAAGGGACTCATCTTTCTGCCCTGGGATACTGACATACACAGAATCTGGTCCTAACAGTTTTCTGTGTTTGCACCTGTGCTTCTCAGATTTCATATATTAAAATTAAACTGCTTGATTCCACAGTACACTGCTGAAGTTATCTAATAAAAGGATCACCCAAGACAACAAAAGCTGGGGATGTGTTTCCTCCACTCTGCTGCTAGCACAGCATCTGCTCAGGGAGCCACCAACACAAACAGTCCAGCTGCTGCCTTTTGGGAGGCCAGATCCTGTGCTGGTGAAAAGCAGTAACTCTGTGAATGGTTTCAGTCTGCAAGGAAACACACACTCCTTCTATATAGCACCAGGACAGAGCTGCTTCCAACCCCACTGCAACCACATGTGTCAAAATTAGCTATAATGGGACTTATCACTTCCAAGCTCCTGGTCCAGCCCTTGTCCTGGAGGAAAGCTGATGCCGACTGCAGCACAGACCATCAGCTTGGATGGGGAAAATGAGCTCCCATAACAGAGCAAACTCCCTGGCAGCCCCGATGTGCTGCAGGGTGCAGAGCCTGGTGCTAAAGCACTGCCCCAAGGGAGTCTCAAGGTCCTGCAGCAGTGCACAGCAGGCTTTGGGACCAGGAGACACATTTTTGCCTTTGCTGTCACACTTGATTTTCAGGTTTGTACAGGTGTTCATTAAATGTGACTAAAACAAGAAGGGGAAAATGCATTAGGAGAGCAGTGGGGAAAAGAGAAGATTCAACACAGCAGCACAGAAGGGATGGCATCCAGTTCTCCTGGAGATTGCTGTATTATAGGAAATGTAAAGATCATTTGGAGCAGAACAGATCTAAACAGCAGCTGAGGAAGCTGTGAGACAGCTCTATCTACAGCATCTCAGCAGCCAGGAGCCATTGGGCCACAATGGTCAGGAAACAACCCAAAAGCAGGACCAGCCATGCTGCACTCCTGTTATTTTAAATGCCCAAGGACAGCTAGGGAAAAAGGGTGTCTAAGGAACAAGAGGAATAAGCATGCCTGTGCCAGAAAGCCTGCGGGTCCCATGCTGGAGCAACCTTTCAGCAGCTCCCGTCACTGCCAGCAGCGCTGCCTTTGATTTACATGTCTGTAACTGACACCAGGATTGGATCCCATATTTTCAAGCACAGACTACTGACCTCACGCTGCTCACACTCCCTCAGTTTACTGGAAGTGGAAGATTTTCAAAACAGCCTCAGTGACTTATTTTCATTTTTTCTTTTCCCCCCACCATTTGCTGTCTGCATTTCACTAAGCCTCATCAGGGACACCCTTGAGAGAGAAGGGGGCAGTTTCACTTTCTCACTCCAATGCATCCCAGCTTCTTGATCAAAGAAGGATAATCAATCATGCAGTATCCGAACACTGCAGATCCTGGGTTTCAAACAATGGATAACGTTTTTCAATCCAAAATGTAAAAAATGCCATTCCCCCACTCCCCAAGGAATAGCCATCCTTCCCAAGCAGCACTGGCAAAACAGTGCCCTAGCACACCTCTTGTGTTGTAAGGTACTTGGTCAAGAAAAGCAGACTGACAGTGCCCAGGGCAGCAGAGAAGTGCTGCGCCCCAAGACAGAATCCCAGCCCAGGGTCTTCTGCAGCCCACCTTCAAGACAAAATCTCCTGGGGCAGAGGTAGCACATATTTGCTATGCCAAATCTAAGGGGTTTACTATAAGGTTTTATAATAAAGCACAACGTTCCTTTAACCATTTTGGTTTTAAATGCCCAAAATTTGAAGGTGGAGAACACCTTCCCCCAGGCTTGCTCAGGTGCCACCGCAACAAAACCCTTAGCAGCATGGCAGGCTCTCTTATTGCTGTCCTTAAAACCATTTGTAAAAGAAACTTTTAAAACTTAGAGCCCACATGACCAGACAGTCTTCCTGCTCAAGGAATTTTATTTGCTTATATTTTATCCAGATTACATTTTTGGCCGTTATCATTTGAAAATAGCAAAAAATAGCTGGCAGACAACTGGATTCCACACTCCTGTGCCCATGTGGTCAGGCTTGGTATTTTTGAAAGCATTATCATTCAGGGAGGTGTTTAAAAAAAATCACCATCAACCAGGACCAGTAAATCTCTTTTGGTTTAGAATGTTTGCCCCCTTCAAGCATTAGCCATCTTCTTTCACCTTTGTATCTTAATACCAACCTGTCCCAGTTTCAGACTTAGAACAAATACCTCAAGGTGGGATGAACATATATACATATATATAAAAAAAAAAAAAGGAAGTTTTCTCAGTGTTGCTGCTTCCCTTTCCAAACAGCTGCTGGGAGAGGTCAAAGAAGCATACTCCTTCAAGAAAAAAAAAAAAAGGAAAAGGCTTGGATGGAGCAGAGACATCCAGGTAAATGTGGACATGTGGCAACTAGCCAAAGTGTGGAGCAGCCTCACCACTGACTGCACCTCATAAAAACATTTCTGTTTCCAACAAATGTTTTTACCGTCACAAATAGAAAAATAGGAAAAATACTTGGTTTTTTGTTTTTCCTTGTTACAAGAAGTGAGTTGCAAGCTGATGTTTCCCTCAGAAAGCTCCATTTTGAGAAAGGACCAATTTATTTCAAATATAGATAAAAGTTTCTGGAGCAATTCTGATAAGCCCTAATAACTGCTCTTATTACATCTGAAAACTAAGAGGGCCACAGATGCCTGTGTATGCATCCACCTTCTGAACAACAAAGTACCATTACTTGCATCATAGATGGGGACTGAGAGACATGCAGAAGATACATTATAAGGTTGTTTGAGTTCCTAAATTACCCTGACTTAAGCTGGAAGCCAGACTCCAGGTTGAATTTAACCCTTACACCCAAGGAAAAGAAGTGGTAGAACTTGGACATCCCTTGACCACCTTGTGCAAGAGAACCACAGATTCCACACACAGATTCCATGGGAATTCTGTGGAATATTCTCCCACCAAAGGGGTTTAACTAATTGCCTGTAAAAGGGGACTGTGATTTATCACATCACTTCTCCACACAGTAAGGGCAAGTATTGTCACATCTTTTCTCTCCTTAAAAATAGATGATAAAAAGGCTTTAGCCCCTCCATGCCATTGTACCCTGACCCGGAGAAGTAAATACACTGGATTTTCACTGCATTTCCTTTATTATTTGCCTACAGCACCAACAATGACTATAAAATTGCACCTCTGTACCGCTATGATTTGGTTCACTTTGTCGGCATTCCTGTTTCTCAGTGAAAAGAAAGAGGCTTGTGGTTTGCAGAATGGCAAAGTTAGCCATTACACATCTCCCAGCATCCTTACCGGATCTCACTGGTGCTCACAGGGAGAGACCACACTTCTTCCCACATACCTAATGGTTTCTCAGCACAAAGTTTTCTTGGCTACTGATTTTCCGTTTCCAAGAGTTTTCGACATGATATCCTCCAACCAGCTACACCTGAGTGCTGTATTCCAGAAGAGTACAGATCTACTTGTTTGAAACATTTGCTACAGCGTGTGATCGCAACATCACACCGAAGGTACAAACCACTCGAGACCAGCAAAGGTCTCTTCAACCTCCTTCTGTCTTGCTGTGTGATTCACAGGAGCACCTAACAGCATAACACCACCATCACACCTGTCCTCACCTACTCCTACCCTACCATACTAAGCTTGTCAGCAGGAATTTTGTCGCCAGCATTTGAAGCCAGCATTTGTTACTGAGCCAAGTGTTTTTATTTTTCACTTGGTGATGGGGAAAAACAGAAGGGAACCGTGGAAGCTTTCAGAGGCAAAGATCTCTCCAGGACTTGCCAGACAGTATTTTCAAAGACTGAATTGGCAAAGCGTTAAGGAAGTTGGTATACCATGTGCAAGCAAGACCAGCTCCATGACAGCCATCAGCCATGCTCAAGGAGCTTTAGTGACTGCAGTCAGGAAAACAGAAGGCAGAGGAGGAGAGAGAAAGACAGACTAATAACTGCTCCTCTCACAAGAGGTACAGCCATATGTCTGGTCAGCACCCGAGAAGGAAATACAGAATAAAATGAGGGGGCACCTTCATGAGCAGCTGCAACATCTTAGGCATCAGTGGCCAAGCACAAGTCAGCACATGCCAAGACTGACCACACAGCAGTGTGTGAGATACCACACTTGGCCTTCAGCCTAGAAACAGGAGACACGCGTGGGAGCAGTGTGGGAAGAGCTGGCAAGTAAAGGCTATGTCCTATCAGGGTTGTGAATCTGCATGTTGCACACAGGCTCACAGCAGCCTCGCATAAGCTATTTGCCTATAGCCACTGTGTATCTAGTTACAACCCCCAGAAACACAGCTGACTTGGTCACCAGGTCTTTATCAGCATTCACAGAGACCACAGAAGGTCAAGAGAGCCATCACCCAGGAAGAGAGGACAAGCACAGCAAGCTCAAAGTGAACTTGACAGGCCAAAAATGACTGCAGTCACAGAGGACCGGGGAGAACTCGTTCATGTCACCCTCTTTTTCTGTGGCACTCAGAGGCAACAAAACCTCTGACCTTTGATTAAACCACGCTACTCTCACAAGAGGGGGCGGCTTAGGGGCTCAGGAACTCAATAAGAAACTATTTATCTCAAGGTCGTGGGTTCATACCCTCTTCAAGTTCTTTTTTCTTAGTCAATTAAAACAGGAGACTTGATCTGCATTAAAAAACTCGTTGCTAAGGGCACAGCCAGATACTGCCTCATCAAACAGGCAGATTAAGAAAATAAAGCCCCTTTGCTGCTCCCTGCAGACCCCAGAACAACTTTGGGAATGCTCCCTGTATGAAGTGAACACAACACACTTTTGTACCCAGGGTGGGAAAGCAAAAAGGGGCACTGCAGATGGGTGGGCACAGTTGCTATCACCAGCCTCCACAGCAGGTCAAACATCAATTTACAGAATATTATAAATGGAGGTGAGCCTGCCCCAGCCTATGAACCCAGTCATGAGATTCCTGCCCATCCCTGTACCATTTCTTTCAGAGGATGGTACTGCCATTCCTCCCACCCCCACTGGTGCTCAGAGGCCCAAACCCCACCATAAGGGAACAGTGGGGAGAAATACAAGAGTGGAGAGGTGCTTCTGCCTTTGCACACACAGAGCAAACAGCAGTCACAGAGCTCCAGCCCCTGTTTCCACTGAGCCCAGCCACTTCAGACAGGGCATCTTTCAGCCCTCAACCCAACAGTGCCATCAGACAACCCCTCCAACGTGCACTGAAGGAGCACAAACACTTGCATGGACACTCAGGACCAGCCAAAAAGGGAGAAGGCCCCCTCCTGGACCTCCTGTAGGTCCAGTCCCTGCAGAGGCAAAAACATGGCAGAAGCAGAGGCTGGGCAAACAGAAAGGGAAGGGAACACCTTCCACTGTAACAGCAGGCCCAACCCAACACGTGAATCAAAGTTAATGTGTATCTGAAACCAATTACTGATAGAAACAAAACTATCTAGGAACTGGGGTTCCTGGTAGTGAGCATGCACGCACATTCAAAACCTTTTTTCCTTCTTGCTGGTTTTTAGCCCATAAAAAGCCAAGATAAAAATATGCTCTGGCACACAGGGTGTACACACTCCTTTCTATCGCCTTTAATGGCTTACCACCAAGAAAACACATCCTCAATCCCAAATATAATTATTAGGTTCATAACATTTTTCACAACCCTGTGCTTTTCCTATATTTATCCTTTGGTCCAACAGCAGAGAAAGGATTCAAGCACAAACTCCCTGTGCACCAGGATGGAGCTGCTGGCCCTGATGGGGCCCTCCTATGTGACATGGCCAGAGACAAGTATCATGGCACAAGCAAGGGGTTTGGAAACAAATGTGAAGTCAGCATAGTTTTGTTCTGTTCACCAAAGATGGTAATTATTTTGGAAAAGACTACATACCCTTTTGGCTTTTAATTAGCAGCAAACCAAGTCCACTCGGTTCCTATGAGTGAGAAACTGTTAGGGGTTATGGATTCCCAACCAAGGAAAACAAATCTGTACCCATCCTTCACCCCTAGAATAACTTCTGATTGTCAAGCACAGTTACCAGGGGAATGAATAGCTTCTCCTTCAAGCTCCTCACTCAATTAAACTAATGCAGACAAAAAGGCTGGGCAGCAGCCGCTGGCAGCACTGGGTAAGTCAGATGCACACACTTGGTGCAGCGAAGCAACCACAGCAGGTTCAGACTTATGAGGGACAGGAGGAGCAGTGCACAGCCCCTGTCATTGCAGAAGACACCCAAGACTTGTCCTTGAGATGTTGAATGGCAAGTACTAGTGGGTCTGTGCCCTGAGGAAACTCCAGGAAGTTTTAATCACACGCGGGCATTCAGAGCCATCATTCATATTTCATGGAGGCTGATAAAGAACTGAGTGAGCAAGCACCTAAGGAAAGTCCTTGATTTATTAGTAATCCAGAACTATCCTACTGCTGCCCCAAGCACTTCACTTAGCAGCCTTATAATTACAAACCTGCCTGAAAAATCAGGACAGCCACCCAGCCGGAGCACAAAAGAGAGGCCAGGAGAAACAAGTAAGATTCACAGTCCTTCCTGCAAGCTTCTTGAATCACAAACTGGAGAGTCCAGAGACAGCTCCAGAATAAATCACCACTTCAGCAACACTTGCCTGTCCTTGGATGTGTTAAAGCTTGCAACTAAATGTTGATATTTGGGGAAAGAGAGGGAGGCAAGTAAAGGACACAGGCCAACCAGGAGCATCATGACTTCACACATGACCACCAAGGAGGCGGGCACATCAGCATGTGAACAAAGGCAGGCAGCAAGCAAAATCCACAGCTCCCTCCTTTCAACTAGATTTTAATAAAGTGTGTGTGTAAACATACTGCTAAATCCTATTCTCCCTCACAAGCTAAAGGAAGTCGTGTCTGTGATGTCAGTGGAAGCCCAGCCCAGCCGGAGGCAATGGCAGCGGGTGCCCGCTGAGCTGAGCCCACACAGCCACCAACACACACAGCTCCAATGGGATCTTCTAGCAGGTGTTATTGGAATCCTGGGCATCTCTCGAGCAAAGTGCAATGATATTTAACTTCCTTATGTGCTCTGGAGGCTGCCAAACATCTGTTGGGATTAGCTGGTTCATGTTTGTGAAGTGCACACAAATGCTAGAGTAAAGAAGGGGCTGGTCTATTTATGGATGTGAGTGCTGGACCAAGACCCAAACCCACATGTTGTATTTGCACATATGGCTGTGTTGGGCTGTATCTCCCCTGACAGATTTCACTGTTTTAGGATGGAGGCACGAGGTGTCCCCTGTAGCTCACAGCCTACTTCTGGTCGCTGATAACTCCAGTGAGTCATATTGCTCCCCTCCTCCACTTCACCCCATCCCAATGCAAAACCGACTTTTGCTAACAAGCTGGGCCAGTGCAGCTCTACCAGGAGCCCCCAGACAGGGGCTGCCCTTTGCAAGGGAAAACCACCTTCACTCAAGCTCCATCCCACTCTCTGGAGTGCTGCAGATCACACTCACAGCCCACAGACCTTCAGCAGGCTCCCGAACACCCAGTTGCAGCTTATCAGCCACCCAAATTCCTCGTGGCAAGGGACTTTGCATTAAGTTTCATGTTTCTCTTGGGTGTCCCTCCCTCACAGAGGCCTCCTGTGAGTAAGGGCTGAGGAATGAGACAGCGAGTATGCACAGCTCAGAAACCATAGTGATAAACAGTCGTGAGGGAGATGAACTCCCCAGGAAGGACAGGAAGAGTCCAAGTGGGTTTCAGATTGAACGGTGCACATTCGTTAAAGGGATATAAGTGGCAATGGCTTGTGGTGGCAGGGCCACAGGAGCCATATGTTCCCATGACCTAGAATTGCATTGCACCAATTCCAAGTCCTACATGCTCAGCTTTGCTCTGTCAGAAGCTACTGCTTCCCTCTCCTCCACACATTTCAATACTTATCAGGTCTTTATCTTAGTCACATTCTGCTAACAAACACTTTTTACATCCTTTTGATCTTCACTCATCATCAGTCCCTATGTTCCCAAGTCAATCATTCTGCTCTTCTCTCACCATTCTTTATTTTATCTTCATCTCCCAGGGCAGGATCTCCTCAGACCCAGACATCACTTCATGGGAGCAGCTTGTGGTCTCTGCTTGGGTTCACAGATCTTTGACACACACAGTTTGCCAGACTCACAACTCTCCTTCAGGTGGCAAAACAAGTGCCAGGCCCAGTCCAAGATGCTACTGGTCAAATTTAGAGATATGGACAACACAGGAAAATGTTGGCTATGGGATATAGAAGCAAAAACAACAGATGAAAAGAAGCCAGGAGTACACCAATACCACACCCAGAACTGGTCATGTATTTCATTAGATAGATAGGTCTTGTCTTTCTGGAGATCAAAAGCATCTGGAATCATTTTCATTCTACATCAGGTAGAATTTGCACAACTAACACACAAAAAATATTCCCATTATAGCAGGTGCCTCTTCCAAGGAAATTGAAACTAAATGAGATGAGCCAGTGACTTTCTGATAACACAGCTACCTTTGCACATCCAGCTCCACCCATGAAAGTGGGCACACCCATAATCAGGCATGAATCAAATCACCTGAGACATAAGAAATTTATCAAGAGTTGTTGCAAAAGCAGGTTGCTTGTGCCTTACTGCACTTCAAGGGATGGGGAACAGCCACCACAGGCAGATGGCTGCCCTGAAGCCAACAAAGCTGGAGCAGATCACTTTCGCTCAGACTTCTGACACATGACAGCATAATCCAAGACCTAACACACCACCTCAGGCATGCAAATGAACACAGATTAGAGGCTTGGGCCATGACATCCATGGGAAGCAGGGTGGCATGGATATGCATATTACAGCCCAGAGAGTGACCTGACCCTAGAAAGGGTGAGGACTACCAGCACAAATGGTCATTGTAACACACTGGAGCAAACCCCTGTATCCTGTCCCAGAGTAGAGCACAGAAAAGCAACACACCCAGCAGAGCAAAGGTGAGGTGATATCAAGCCATCTGCCCTGCATCCTCAGAGACATTGGATACCCAGCCGTAGGAACAGAGCCCACAACACGTTGCCTGTAGGCTGTGTGTGCAATGAGGGCATGGGAGTAACTAACTTCATCCAGAATGACTTACAAATGAACACACCCTGCAGGGATCCTTGGGTGTAGTACCGAACAAGCTCTGCTCTTGTAGCTATTTCTCCCATGCTACGATGTAGTCCTTAAAAATTTCTCAACTAACTTCCCCAGCCTCCACATACCCCAAATTCACAGCTCTCCCACGCATCAGAGCAAAACACACTGTGCCAAGCCATGGAAGGAGGCACACAGACACTCTGCAAGCTGCCGTCCTTTCACCCAGACACTTCGAGGACCTGGGTGGGTGGAGTGCCTCGGAAAGACACGCTCATTTATATTGTTTTAAGTTCACCTGCTGCTCTGGCCACACTCCTCAACCTTGCATGCAGAGGGAGACACTCGAAGAGGCATTACATGCCATGAACCCCACACTCATTCCTGCAGCAGTGCAGAGATTCAAGGTGTTATTCCTAACTTCCAAAATACGCTTCTGTCCCACAGTTCTTAATGCCTGCTGCTCTGTATGTTATCTCCTGCTCTGTATGAAGCTGACTCTTCCCTGCAGCAAGGCTATGATCACTCTGCATGCTACAGTAGGAAAGCAGCCCAGGTACCTCTAGCCCTTCTGGCCTTCCTTTGTTCCCCATCCATCTGCCTTGGGAGCAGGTTAGGATTTGGGTATAGGACAGTCCTAAAACACTCATTTATCTTCAAGCACACAAGTAACTGCAGAGTTCAGCTGGATTACTCACACACTTGAATTTCAAACTTACTATGCAGAAGGTTCACCAAGACCTCCTTAAATGGCAAAGATGCAATGCCGTGTTTTCCAAGCTCGGCTCTGTACATCCCAAGGAACTCAAAAAAGAAATGGAATCTCTGAAAAAGCACCAAAGTGAAACAGTGCTAAGGAAGGCATAATTTTCATTCTCCCAAAAAACAGCCTGCAGGATCAGAAGTGATGAATAAGCTTTAAAAGCAGCTTAAACTACCCTGAAAAATGTCAGTCATATGTACATGAGAAAAAAAGCCACCGAGGAAGCATCAAGCAGATGATGTGAAGTCCCCATTACTTCCACTCCTTGAAATATGTTTTTATACATAAATACCACCTGGACCTTATCCATCTTTGTGGCTCATTTCTGGACCTCCTCACCACCACATTTCAGTTTCAACAGTACTAAGTTACTCTAGCCTTCAAATGTCAGAGGCAGAGACCAGCTTCCACACTAAGCTAGGCATTATAATACCCATGCAAGATAAATACAGGCTTTGCCCCCCACTCAAGGATAATGATGATAATGCATAAGAGGCAGGTACAGAAGGAAATATGGGGGAAGATAAGCGTAAGTGCAAGGAACAGCTCAGAGTAATCTCCGGAGTTGAGCAGAAAGGATGTAAACTTCAGTCTGTAATTACAAACAATTCTTTCCAACCATTTCTTTGCTTTATTATCAGTTATGACTGCACACTTAAGAGAACAACCCTGGTCTAACTGCTTTTTTCTCCATGATTTCAGAGTCAAGGGTGATGTGAGACAACTAATCTTATGCCTCTCCAAGCCTCAGTGTCCCATCAGTAAAATGACAAGAATAATTTTCCTTCACGTTGAGAAGGCACTACAAAAATAGTTCCTCCAACTTCCACAGTGCTTCAATGAAAGAGCAAAGAGCACTCCAGAAAAGCACAAAAGAACATTAATAAGTCTGCATTCTGTCTCAAGTTTGAACAGTGCATGGTAAATAAGGCTTGGGGCCACACACTGCACAAAGAGAAAAGCAACTGAATAGCTGCTCATTAAGTATCACCTTCCACTCTGGACACAAAGTGTATGTGCTCTGGTGATCAAGTGGCTATATCAAAATACCTGCTTGCAGGGAAGGCTGAAATTAGGGTTTCATCAACGACTTTCATTCCGGCCTTTCATAGCTTTGGAGCACTTGGACTTTGCAACTTTAACACTATTCTTTTAACAAAGTTCACAGCATGTAATTAACCTGAGGTCTGCCACGTGGTTGCCACAATCACTATCGATTCTTCTTGGGAGATCTAGACTAGAGACTTGTCTTGGCCGCACTAACACCTGGAGGTATCTCTCAAGATTTGCCCAAAAACATGATAAGCAAATCAAGTCTCTATCTCAAACAACGAGGTGTGTTGAATCCAAGCCAGCCGATGTCCTTCAGCACAGAGCTTGAACAGGAACATCACTGACACCCAGGCTAGCGAGGAAGTGATGATGCAGCAGCTGGAGCTACAACCACTTATCAGCTGCTAATTCAATCACTCTCCCAGCCCAGCCGCTGCTGCCTGCACTGTCTGGGAGACTCCTTGCTTTCATTCATGCCTCACTAAGTGGAGTAATTCAAATCTGTTAAGGTGAGGTAATAAACTGCTGAAACAGGGAGCTCCTTAGGGTACGTGCACACAGCATGTTGAAAATGCACATTGCTGACACAGAAACCACCCCAGCTGGGGTACAACAAACACAGCCACTGCAGCAGGACCACCCACAAGCCACCTGTAACAACACCCCAACATTCTCTTTCCAAAAAGCAAACCTCACCAACCTGAATTCCACGCAGCAGCCACACTGCTGAAAAAACCCTACATGAGATATTTAAACATAACAGAGCCAAATTTAAGGTAAGGTTTGAAGCTGGACCACTTCCCCCCACCACACAGTATAACCCTACCCACCTCATGGGGCTCCACAGACACTTTTTCAAGGCCTGTGGGACAACCTGTCAATTCAGCCTCCTCTATCCCACCTGCCTTTGCCCAGCTGTCTGGGCTGGTCTCACAATAAAGCAGCTGGGTCCTGGTTCCTGCATAGCATTCCAGCCCCCAGCCCCACAGCCCTGGCAGAGGCTCTCCATGTGAGGAGAGATCAGGAGCAGGGGGAGAACAGAAGATGACTGCAGCTCCCCACAGTGAGACCAAGTGGCCAAAAAAAAAAAAAAAAAAACCCAAAACATAAGAAAAGGGAGAGGGTAGTTACAAATTGATGCATAAACAAGACCTGACTGTGCAATTCAGAGCTAACAGGGCAGTTTACTAAATGTTAATTAAATCCTTAGTGCCTGTTACTCCAGTCATGGAGATCAACTTGTTTTTAAATTAAATAAGCAGTAAATGCTTAGATGAACTTCTACTAAATTTCACCCAGTGAATGAAGTATGTGGGGCTTTAAATAGACATTAAACACAACAGTTATGGCAAGTTAGTTGATACTTTATTACCTAAAGATAATGGCCATATTAAATCTCAACTAACTATTCCACTGGCGGCACAATCATCCAAGATTTGGCGGAAGTTTTCCTGCTTTGAAGCATCATTGAGCAGCAGGAGCAGGGGAGGAAGGCAGCCAAGAGCTGAGTGGCACCTACTCAGAGGATGCTCATGTGCATAAACTCAATTAGATACAACACAGGATCCCTCCCAGCCAGATCTGCAAACCCCAAAGAGGCCGGATGGCTATTACCCAGCAACAAAACTGGCATAAGCCAGAGACCCTCATGCATCCCTCCCTACCTCAAACCAAACTAAGTAATTTATGGATTTGCTGAGGAATCACTGTGTTCTGAGGTTCCCTTATGGCATCAAGGGCAACAGAAAACATCCTAACAGCCTGCAACACTCAAAAGCTTATAACTTTGTCTAAGAAAAGGTTATCAGCAGCCCACAGCTCCACCGATGTTTGTTTTCCTTCCCTGAGCATATTGTGATAGTTTGGGAGTTCTTCTGACTCACACGTGTGTGTCACTGTCACCCACAGATCCCAACAACAGATACATACAGTCTAAAATGACAGAGACTTGCTGACAGTGACTTAAAAATTATCATTTTCGTGCCAGCTCTTGCAGTTGCTCAGAACCTGATCGAAACCAGCTCTTGGAGATCAAAACAGAATCTCCACTGAGTTGTCTCTACGGATAACCTTAATTGCAATGATTAAGTGTGGGAAGCGGGTTTTAGTTTTTTTCATGTTTGGACTGGAAAACATCACCAGCCCGGCCTGGCCTGCCATGCCCAGAAGCAGGATGAATGAAAAAAAACCAACCCTGCTAAACTCTGCTTCTCAGGCAGGCACAAACTCTCAAAAGCTTTAATGTTTTGTGGGGGTTTTTTCTGGTCTGTGGTTTTCAGTTTGATTTGTTGTTTTCTTTTCTCTGTTCGTTTCTATTTTGCAAAACAAAGAGCTCCCTAAATCAAAAAGAGGAAAACACTGAGCTCTTCAAACTTTACTAATGCTCTCCTCCAGCATCCCAATGCACACACGGGGATGCCAATCACAAGATCTTCAATCCCTGCCCTGGAACTCTTGTTTGTAAAGTTATTTCAAGTATTTTCCTAGGTATAACATTAATGAATATCTTTAAAGGCAGTGTTCCTTGTGAATCTGTCCATCAGATAACCCGCATCCTTTGATAAGTTATGGTTTCCATCTCCTTTGCTCCTGCCTCCTCTGTTCTGGCTGCAGCTGCAATAAGCTCTGCAGCTTTTAACAGAATTATGCTGCTACAAGAGCGACAGCAAAGGGAGATGAGGAAGGTACTGGGGTAAAAAAGCCTGTGGGGGACCTAGTCTTGCAGACAGGAGCATCACTGTCTAATTCACATGTACACACAGCAAACTCAGATGCTGAATCCTGGACTTCTGATGGTTCATATGGACTTGGTATTCGTCTTACTTCCCTGAAGGTTTCTCCCCATCAAAAACAAAAATAATGTACCTGAAACGCACAGACATACCTAAAGAATCATAGCATCATGAGATGGAAGAGACCTACTCTTGGCCAGTGTATATTTCTTCATCATCCTGATGCCATCTTTAAAACCTCTTCATGCATTCACAGGGACTTAGCTCCACCTTGCCAGAGCTGCCACAGACCACACCAGAACTGGACAACCAGTTAAAGGTGTAACCCAGCACTGGGGCCAGCCAGAGCAGACAGTGCAAGTGTTTCTAAGAGCCATCTCAGGGACAGAAGAGCTCAGCAGGAGAAAAGCAGAGCTGTATGGGTCAGGCTTTCAGAAGCTTAACAAGCAACAAAATGCCACTGAGGATGTATTGTTCACACAGCCATGATGGGCAGAGAAATAGAGAAACCATTGCAAGCCCTGAGGGTATTTGTTTCCACAGACACACGGAAACTCTATTCTTGGAACAATTTGTCATCCACCCAAGCTACTGCTTTTCTGTAGCTAGTCAGGCAGAGATGCTTCATGGAAACCTACATGAAACTCTTTCTTCTTTCCAATTCGATGCTTATGATACAACGGGCACCACCACGGGCTGGTACAACTCTGAATGTACCTGACACTCATACAACCATCCCATCTTCTTTTCAGACTGGGCTAAACTCTTGTTCTCAGCAACATTCTGCATGATAAACGCCACCATTAGGTACACTGAAAAGCACTTAACTTTCCTCGTTCTGAATCAGCCACTTTCACCTTGGTTTTCATTTGTACAAAGGAACAGACATACCTTTTCCACAGCACTCACTGTTTCTCTGACACCTTTCTAACATGTATCCTTTTAAGAGGTGTGATCCAATACTGCTGGTAAAACTCCCTCAGGTTTTCCAGCTCCCAGCCATTCTTACTATCCCTCTCCAAAACTTCATACACAAAGTTTGACTGGTCACGAGGGTATTACTTAAGTTTTGTAGACAGACAGGTGGACACAAGCAGTGATTTTAACAAACAAGGTAACACCAGGCTTCAAAATTAAGTGGTGTCTCCACTCTGAGCATGAACCTCCGCACTGTAATTCTTACTAGGAGTTATAATTAAAAATACATACTGATGATAATACATGTAAAAGCACTCCAGCTCCACTGAGACTGCAGCCAACACTATAAGGTGCCTTGCAAAACTCACCAGTCCAGCTCTGGAGCTTCATCCCTCAACGCCCTAGAGAAACAAGTGCTTTAGCAAGGGATACACACCTGAATCTGCCATTACACTACTTGAAAGCTTGAATTACACTGCACCAGTTCCTCATTGTTCCTATTATCTCACTAAGACAGCACAGCTGAAGGCATTTCTCAGTACAATGAAACTTGGAAATCCAATGTGGTCTGAAAACTTCCATGAGACAAGACAGGTAAACTAACCATGATTCCCAGGATGTGGCACCTGAAAATCATTTCTGGCCTGCCAGTCTGTTGCCAGTTTGTCCTGGTTTCACAACAGCACATCAGAGGCATCATTCAATACTTTATCCCTTAAAGCTGGGTGACTCTCCACCAAACAGGAACAAGAGAAAGGATTCATAGAGCTGGAACCCACACTGAGATGGGCATGCTCACCAGCATCCTACACTGATATCCAGGCTGATCTCCAAACATTTTCCAAAGGTAAAAATCTCACCTCTGAGCAACACAAATTGGAGTTTCTCTCCCAGCTCAGTACCAGCATCTCTGCCCAGCCAGTACCAACCATACCAGGCAAGCAGGGCTGGCAAGACAGAGACTGCTGTATAGTGAGAAAAGCAGTTATTCTCACTGACCCAGGGCATCATGGAGACTGCATAATAGCAATTCAGAGCAGCTTGGGGCTGTACCTACAGAAGCTTTAATGTTTTGCTTTTTTAAAGTTGGGAGAAACAGTATTAGCTTCATTTTCCTGGACATGTCCTTCACTTCCACCCAGGAGTTTACCCAAGCAGCATACAAGGGCTGCATTCCACCAGCCAGGAGTGCTGGCAACACGGGACACACATGACCAGTGTGCCCATGGCCACACAACACACATGGTGGGAGTGACTTTTGGGAAGCAGGTCTCCTACCCACTACAAGACATCTCTCTACAGGACCATTGCTGATGGCAACTTACAGCTGCCGCTATCCTGGACCCAGGTGTCCCTGATCTGGCAGTTTTTCCCAACAGGCTACACAAGCTAGCTCAGCTGGAAGAAGAAAACCTGAATAAAACAATTAAAGGAAAACCATCTATGGAACAATGGGCAACAGGCCTGAAGGGCACATTAGCAACACCTGTATCGTAACAAAGTTAAAGGCAGGATTTGACAGGAAGGGTAGGGCTTGCTGACTGGTGGCTCTATGGTCACCACCCACACCATCAGCTGCTGAGGGCCCATCCCGCAGGGAAAAACCCTACAACAAAGGCTAAACAACTGAAATAGGGGAATAATAGAGCTAATAAATTTAGGAGCAATATGCTGTAAGGTCATGGGGTGGGCAGTGGGCAACAGACCAAGCCAACAGGCTGAGAGAAGTTTTCAACAGTAAACCTTTATCCACAGACACAAATATTTCCCAAGGGAAATCCCAGAGTACTATTAAGCCTTGTGTGAGCCAGTCCTGCTTCAGCAAGGGTGGGAATAATTAGAAAGTCCCTCACATCCCTAAACTGTGCTGCTGCACAGCAGGCTGAGCTATATAAAGGATGGCAGTCAACATTTTTCAGCAAGAACACAGCCACATTATTAACATAGAGATGAAACGCTGTGTCCTCGTCTCCAGCTCTGCATGTTCCCATACTTTCCTAATATCCCATTTCTCCAATTACTTAGTGAGCCAGCACCTGCTGTATCAACCAGCACCAGCTCCCAGGCACTCCCCACTCTCTCAGATCTTGCCCCAGAAATCATTCCTGGAATGTATAAGCACAAACTCTGCAGGTAAATAAGTCCAGGGAAGCAAAGAAATCCTGAAGTATGTCCAAAACACTTGTGGCTTCTGTGTGAGACCTTCCTTTTTTGCATGGGTCAAAACCCTTTCGTGCTGAGGGATCAAGGTGTTGCAGATATGCAGGGAGACACATAAGCAGGTTTGACGGCTCCTGCAAGCTCCTTAAACTTTTGTGTACCACCTGCCTAGCAAAACGGAAAGAAACAGACATGAAACTAACCCAAGCACCACATAACTGGGCTAAAAAGTCAACTCCTACACGTGTAGAAAAACAGAAACAAACAAAAAAATAATCAGGACAAAGCAGGAGAATCCAACTCTCGTCTGTTTCACCGGCAGGGCCAAGCTGTACCTCGACGTACAGGCGGCAAAGCAATTAGGCAGGAGTTGCTTCATCAACGCCTCCTCGGGAGCGCTGCCGCCTTCCCAGTACAGCCCCGGGGCGCGGGGAGTGCTCCTGAGCAACGGCAGGAGTAAGGTTTGCCTGCTCAAAAGACAAGGGCAAGACAAGAGGAGGGCAAAAAAAATTATACTAAAAAAAAAAAAAAAAGTCCTGGGTTACGTCAGGGTGTGGGAAACTTTTCCGTCCTTACCTGGTGGGGAAGGCAGGGCCTCCCCCGCCATATAAAAAGCTGCCGGAGCTTTACTCAACTTGTTATTTACTACGAGCCGCGGCCGGGGGTCGGCGGGCGGCGGGGCGGAGCTGCGGCAGCCCCCGCCCGGGCCAGGTGCACCTGTGGCACCGACCCGCCCGCTCGGGGGGCCAGCCAGCCCGCCCCGACACCGGCACCGGGCGGGAGCCGAGCAGCGGGGCAGCCGAGCACCGGGGGAGCTCCCCCTGCCCCGGGCCCTGCGCTGCCCCCGCCCCGCGGCCGAGCCGCACCGCACCGGGCCGGCCCCTCACGGCGGCCGCGGCGCCCCGGGCGGAGGGAGGAGCCAGGGCGGCCCCCCCGGGCGGCCGGCAGCGCTCCCCGCCCCGGCCGGGGGCTCCAGCTGTGGCACAGCTGCCTCGGCGGGCGGACGGGGGTGGGGGGAGGAAGGGGGCAAGTTATTATCTGCAACAATACCTCGGGGGAGGAGGCAGCGGAGGCGAGCGCGGCGGCGGCGGCGGGAGGAGGCGGCGGGGGGCGGGAGGAGGCGGCACCGGGACCTCCCCCCGGGCCCGCCCCGCACCGCCCGCCCCCGGCCCCGCCGCCGGCCCCTTCCTTCCGCCCGGCGGCCCCTTCCGCGCCCCCGCGCCGCTGCCCCCGCAGCGTGCCCCGGGCGGCCCCTCCCGCGCTCCCGGCTCGGGTACCCCCACGCCGCGCCCGCCGCTTCCCCGGGCAGCTCCTCCCGCGCTCCGCCCCGCACATCCCTCCCTCTCTCCGGTCCGTCTGCCCCTCCGCATCCCCCCGGCCGCGGCGCTCCCGCCTCCCGCATCCCTCCGTCCGCGCCCCTCCCGGCCCTTACCTCCCTTGGGGCGCAGGGAGGGGCGGCCGGCGGCCCCGAGCGCGGCGGGACGGCCCCGGAACAAAAAGCGAAAGCGGCGGCCGCTGCCTCCCGCTCTGCCGGGCTGCCGCGCTCTGCCCGCGGCTGACGTCAAGGGCCCAAATTCCTGCCTTTCCCTGCAGGCAGATTTGTCCATGTAAGGGCTGGGGCCGGGGCCGGGGCCGGGACGGCCGCACGGCGGGAGGGGGCTGCGCTGCGCCGCGCCTGGGGGGGGCGGGCGGCAGCGGCTCCCGGTACCTGGGCGGGGGGGAACGGCGCTGGAGGCGGCCTGACCCTGTGAGCATCACCTTCCTGCTCGGCATCCCTGAGCCAGGGGAGCCTTAGGCCCAGAAATGCACCCTGTGTCTTCCAGGATACAACTTTACACAGGGAAGTTTTCTCCAGGGCTCCTTTGGTGCTTCTCCGACCAACTTCCAATGTGTTCTTCCCCAGCTGGGACGAAGAACAAGGTGAAGGGAGGTAAAAGCTGCTGGGAGTTCCAAAGGAGCTGCCTGCTCACAGATTCAAAATAAAACTTGTCGAGAATACTAAGGAGGGGGGAAGGGAAACTATTTTCTGATTGCTTTCTGTTTGATTGTTTTGTGGCCATTTCTGAGGACTGCAATTAAAATAAATTGGGATGTTGAGTGTGATTGTTTTTATAATGGAATGTTACCCTTTAAGTAGCTGTTCGGTATCTGCATCTGCCCTGAAGAGAAGGGGGAGACAGAAGGGTTACATGGTGTTCAGGCTGTGGAGGGTAGCGTTGCCAAGCTTTACTCATTTGGAAAGAAATTTCTGGGGTGACTTTTTAGGCACTTCAAATGTATTTCATTTTTAAAATAAAGGACTCTGGTGTGTGCTTTCAGAATACGTTTACAATCTGATCCCATTACCAGCTTTAATGTCCACAGTCAGTGCTTGACAGCCCCAGGAGGGCAAGATTGCTCGTTTGGACGCAAAAAACAAAGGACAGTAAGTGCCTAAAAGACTTAAGAAGCTGTTGCAGGGAATTGTGATTCAGCCTCTCTCCACCTTCCCTGGTTGCCAAAGTCAATGTATTTCCCAATCAGAGACAGCAAGAGATTTCCCCCCAGCCTGGCAGACCCCTCAGAAGGGAAAGTAGGACATATCCCAAATTTAGTCCTCAGTGCAAACCTCCCCCATCTGGGGTTGGTTTGCTGTCCTGCACTGGCCCTGTGTTCCAGGGGTGCTAAATTCCCCCCAGGAACAGCGAGGCCTGCCAGGGCTAGATTCTCTCCTTAGAAACGCATGCTAAATCTGCATGAGCAGTCACAGCCACAAGTGTTTTCTAAGTATGAAGACTATGACTAGAAATTCCCCAGCCTTGTCCTAGCCGCCTACCCTGTGTCTAAACCCTGCTGAGATCCTAAACCAAAGCTGAACAGTGTGTGAGTCACCAGGGCCCCGTGCCATAGGTGTTACCTGAAGAGCCAGCAGCACTCTGTGAATGTGGCCTCTTGTGAAAGACACAGGCACAGCTGATTTCCAGGTGGATGAGACCAGACACCAGTTCAAGCTGAGCAGCCAAAGCCTTCGCCCGAGGCCCTGTAAACTTAGTTCCCTGTAAACTTCAGTTCCCTCCCTGCAGAACCTAGTTTACCTGTCTCCTTCCAGCTGAGTTCTCTGACCACTGGGCTGCAAGGTCATGCTTCTGCATTGCACTCCAAGGACAATTCACAGTGGGATTTTCTTCCACCAGGAGCAGGTGGTTATCACCAGAGGCTTCCTGGCACTCACGTCGGTCAATCTCACTGTGTCTGTCAACCTCAGCATGGTGGAGCTCCCATGGCAGATATACACATGAGCTGTTGCCTGTTTTGTTTTTTTTCTTCTCCGTTCAAGTTTTCTTGCAGAACTGCAACAGCCATTGTGATGTCTCAGCTGGTATCTAGGGGAAGTATATGAACACTACAAAAACCCCTTTGGCCTGAGATGAGAGACAAGTGCTCTCCATTTGGTATTTCAGAGAAAACCAGTGGTCAAATATTTTCCTTGTCCCATATCCAACAATTATTGCTTCTTTATCCATCAAGCTTATGAAATTTTCCAGTGCTGTTAACAGAAGATAGAATACTGTACCCATCCATTGCGGTCTCCTTTGAGTGAAATCCCAAAAGTTTTAAGCTTTGAGCTCCAGAGTTTGAGATAGTAACTACTACTACCTCCATTTTGCTGGTAGATGAACTGTGACTAATCTTCTGCAGCACAGCAGCAGAAGTTTGATTTGCAGCCCATTACCCTTGTTACATGCTGCCCAGAATGGTCACTGCCTTGTCAAACACGGCATGAATTTTCTGGGTTTTTTTCAGTTTCCTATCATGACCAATATCATACTCTTTGGAAATGAAAGTAGAAAATTCAACGTGTTGAGCCTGGCTGTGAAAATCTGCTCTTTGCCTGGAAAGAATCAAAAATACTGGCAAACATACAATCATTCCTTTGGTAATATCTACCGCACCCTGCACCATAGCAGCAAAATGAATTAAACAGCGAAAGACTGAAATGCCTGACATTGCATAAGCCAGTCAGGAGGCAGGAATACTGGAGTCAGCCTGGGCCAGTATCAATTCAAGGAAATTAAGTTTTTTGGTGTTTAAGGTGCATGACTAGGAGATTGGAAACTTGGCTTCTGCTCCTACTTTCCCTGTGTTGTGTGGCTTTAGACCAGTCGGCTCACCTTCTCATGTCTGGAGCAGCCCTTATAAACCCACAGCACAAAGTTTAGAGCAGGGAATGATTCACCATGACCTCCTATCAGACCCCATTCTGTGCAAAGTTTCCAGGAGTCAGCAAGTGAAACCTTGCTTTTCAGAGTTTGGGTCTCTCCTTTTTGGTGAGATTTCAGATGCAAAAATCACAGTAAAAACACCTCAGGATGGGAAGAGCCCTTGGGAAGCCACAGGAATTCCATGTCTCAGGCCATAAAGCAGGAGCAGTACTGGCTAAACCGTAGCTGACAGGGGTTCACCAGCCCTCCTCATAATATCTAGAAGCTCCATTCCAGCACTTCACAGTTGGATATGTTTGCTTTATCTCTAACCCAAGTCACTTTTGCTGCAATTCAGCTCTTAATCAGATGAAGTTGTGGGGATCTGACATATTCCCTCACTAGCAACAATTCCAGAACAACAGGAAAGTCTCCCACCTGGTGAACTAATTCTTCTGTGGGTAAAAGCCAAAGAGGCTGGAAAACACACTAAGCATGTGTTTTTGGGAGAGCTGCCACCTAATTTACAGACAAAGATCAGATGCAATTAGTGTTAGATCAACTGGAGACTCCTCTGCCCCAAACCGCAGCACTTTTCATCTGCCTCGCCAGGAGGACGCCAGTTTCCACCAAGACATGCAGTGTCACACTTGACCCTTCAGTCTCCAAAGGGTATTCTTGGAAACACATGCAAAATCTGAGCTCCCAGCAATAGCATTCCTGTGGCACTGGGGAAGGAATGAGGAAACACCAGCATGGATACTAGGCAGACAGGAGAGAAAAGACTCATCCTGCAAGTCTGAGTTACTTTCCAAACAGGGTGCTTGTTTCTGATTGAGAGATACACGTGTGCTGCCTGGTGGAAGGAATCTAGGAACAGCAGTGGGCCGAGCTTTGTCATTCCCCAATTTGCAGGTATGTTTGCACCCAGACAGGAATTCAAGACACAGTACTGAGCAGGCTCTAGTGAATCACAGATCACTGACAACAATTGAGACTGGGCCAAAACCCTGAGGGAATCTTCACTGATGAGAAATACAGTTTCCAACAAACTCCCCGATTTTCTGTGAGTGTATCAGAGATAGCGACCATCATCAAACCTTCCATCTCTGTGCACATCTTGGAGTTGCAAGTGGTTCACAAGATGCTCAGTTTTACCAGGCCATCTGTGCTGTCTAATTCCATATCATTTCAATGTTGGCCACGGTGAGTTTGGGGTAGGTCAGGAAAGTATTAACCTCCCTGCACACCTTTCAGGCTCTGCTCCCTGCTCTGCTCCATCCACTGTCTAGGCCATAGCTTCCTGTGCCTCAGGAATGGTGAAGTTTTATAAAACTGCTAAATTCCAGTGCTGAGAAGTATAGTTGAGCAATGTGCTAGTGTAGCATACTTCATTTTAAGGACACGCTTAAATCCAATTTGAGCCCAGAGAGATTTTAGCTTAGGTTTAAGCGTTCCATTGAACAGGGTGGATTTAAGGATTGAAGTGTTTTGCTAGACTGGATCTCTGGTTAATGAGGAAGGAGACTTGCTAGTGCCTAGAAGAAAGAACTGCCTGAAGCATTTTGGCACATCCAGCCATTACTTGCACTGCTCCTTTTTTTCTAATGAATTTTGATAAAATTAACACAAAGAATTGGTAAAGAAGTTGGATAATTTCGTTAACAATCCTCACTCTCCGGGTAATTTCGTTAACAATCCTCACTTTCCGGGTCTCAGCTTAGTGGGGGGAAAAAAAGCAAACTTCTAGTATCTCATCAGAATGATGTGATATAATTAAAGCAGAAGCCCCTAGACTCTGTATTTACACCATCTGGTATCTTGCTGAGTATCTCACCAATGGTAAATGTCTCATGTCCAGATTTTAGCGCTCAAATCATGAGTGCTTTACAGGAAGGGAATCACTTAAATACTTTATGGAGCCTACACTGAATAAACAAAGTACCCCAGTCTTAAAAGAAATGCTTGTGGTTACAAATATTTTGGGGGACATTTTCGCATGGGCTCTGACCTCCCTGTTGAGAATCAAAGTGAAAATATTGAATGTACTAAGCAGATGTCTTCTCCTAGTG
The DNA here is from genome assembly GCA_024500445.1 of Entomyzon cyanotis. Taxonomy (NCBI): domain Eukaryota; kingdom Metazoa; phylum Chordata; class Aves; order Passeriformes; family Meliphagidae; genus Entomyzon; species Entomyzon cyanotis. Next base: position 14,632,310 of record JAKEPQ010000780.1, read on the forward strand.
ACAGCAAGATGAGCAGAGACAGCTGGTTAGAACAACAACAACAACAAAAACACATCATCATTCCTGCTTTGGCTCCAGAAAATCTTGGACTTGTTGTCATGGAAGAAAGCTATGTATGTAAGAAGCCAAGAAAGAGACAAATATTATTGGATCTGGTAGCATTTTAGTGAATGTGCTGGAAATAACTTAAGTAGGAAGAAAAACTGGATGCACTTCATTGTTTATTAAAAGAATGCCTCCTCTTATTTCCACAGAGACCTATAGCCTATACAGTCATTAACACATTTGCAAGATATGTATTTTAAATATGTTGTTTCACTCGTCAATCTTACGGGCTCTTCTGCTAAAGTAAATAGAGTTACAGCACACAGAAATGTATACAACCACAAAAATATTATTTCTGCAAGCTAAAAATGCCAGCTGTGGATTTTGCCTGGAGCTCCTTCAATCAGGCAACATGGGTGTAGTGCGAAGACACCTAGAGAGATCTGAAATATTAGGAAGGGAGAAGATGAGAAAATTAGATTCCCCCAGTGAAACACAGGATAAATAATTCACAATGCAAAAAAAAAAAAAAGAAAAAAAAGAAAAAAAAAAAAAAGAAAGAAAGAAAAAGTAAACCAAAATTTAAATATGAAGAGCTATTTTGTATGAAAATCAGTCTGAGCTGTGATGAACAACAGATCCAAGCTGAGTTTTTTGGCAAGACTGCAAAATAAGCCAGTGGCCCTCCCTGCTCAGATGTAGCACACTCTCTCTTGATAGTTTTCATCTGAACAAAACTTGATTTCTGTGCTTGACCCCTGGACATTTCCATTTCCCTTTCTGAGCCTTTGGGCAGACTTGAGCAAAGAACATGATTGATGAGAAGAGTTTAAGAAATTAAAAGCTGTGCAGTTGGTAATGCCAAAGACAAGTAACTTGAGGTGGAGGTGGATATTCCCAGAGGACTAGATAGCCCAAATCCCATAGTGCCATCAGACAGTGAGTGCCCTGTGCAACAGCAAAGCTCTGGATTTGCTAGCTCAGGAGGTGTCCTCCATGGAGTGCTTCAAAGCACCTATCTGTCTCCTACAGAGGTCCTAAATCATTTAAAGCCTTGAAGAAGCAAGACATTAATTTGGTTTATATTTAAGATATATACAAAGAAAATTATGTAAAGAAAACTATTTACTTTGGAAAACAACTGTCTTGAGAATTGAGAGGTGTGACCAATCTGACAGACCAGCTTGTAAACAGAGGACAATGAAGTCAAAAGGAGAGGACATGGCTGCTGGGTCTCCAGTTCCTGATTGCCAGCTTTGCCCATTCTCCACTAGGTGGTTAGGCAGTAACAGTTTTCAAAAGTAAATAGTTTTCTTTACATTATTTTCTATGCAGAAAACCAGGGTTAAGTATGCAGCTCTGCAACAGAACAGATGTGGGACTTGGGAAAAGTTGCAGCTTGAACTGAGCTGGAAAAGCTTCCACCATTTGCCAATATCTTGGAGAGTCTGGAATCTTTCCCATCTCTACTGTGACAAAAACAGGACTTCTCAACATTTTGGAGGACTTTCTCCCTTGTAATAAAGGACAAAAAGCATGCAATGAAAAACAAATCACAGTGCCAGAAGTGACTGAGAATCAGTTTTGCCTGTTTTAATTCCCCATCTTGCCAGCCTCAGCTCCAAGACCTGACCTACAGACTCCCAGCCAGCCCAGGAATAACTATGCCACAACGAAGGACCATTTTGGTCAGAAATTCCATGCTGACTCCAAGAAAACATTTCCTAGAGTATCTTGCTAAAATGGATACACTCCCACACACACAACATGAAAGGATTCATGTCTGACAAATAAACATTTCTTAATGAGAAACATTTGTCCAACATGTTTCTCCCCAGTACTCTGGAGCTTTGTGCCTCAGTGAACCATCTATAAAAGGAGACAACAGCCCTTCCTAGCCTCTGGAAGATCACACCTGGCTATGAAAGTGATGGACTCCCTACCTCTACTAGTTAACCTTAGAACCCCATACTTATGTACCTTATTGCACATAAGTATAGACTGACTTGAGAATTTTTATAGACCCATTGCAACCCATGTGTTTGACCTTGACCAAGAGCATCTCTGCCCACCGGCTGCTCCATTTGTCCCATCCCACTCGGGGACACAGAAGCAACGCAGGGCATCTCAGTATCCCTTGGCTCAGCCATCCCTGAATGCGCATTTCCTCACACCATGAAAAATTTGGATCACCAAGGAGAGAGCCCAGCACTGCTGCCAGTGAGGTGACAGATCCCTGGCACTAGACCTGGGCTCAAACTGCTCATGAGCTGCTTGTGGCTGGAGAGGAATGTCTGCAGAGAGCTAAACCAGATTGCTCATACATCTCTTCCAAATTGCTTGTCTCTAATCTATTGGACAAGTTGAGAGTAAACGTGTGCTGGAAGCACCATCTTCCCTTCGGAGTAATAACCTGAGAACACTGAGTTTGTGGCTGCAGTGGAGAAACCTTAGGATCTCACTAGTGCCTTGGCAAATCCTTAAGATGTCAGAGCTACCTGTGTGTATTCTGTCCCATCTCTCAGAACACTACAAGTGTCTGGTTTATGCTATAGACACACCACAGCCACCACAGCTCCAGGAATGTGGTAATGCTCCCAGCAAGGGCTGGCTGAGGTTGTGAGCCTGAAGCAATACCTGATCTGCACCGAGCTTTTAGAAGGAGTCAAATGGCTTCAAAGCTTCAGGAAATCTGACATTTTGGTGTCACCTGTGTTTCTTAGTCCATGCCTACTGCAGGGAAAAGAGGGGGAAAAAATTCAGTTGGTATTTGCACTGTCCTGCCTACATTTCAGCCACAAGGTTTCAGCATTTGCAGAACTTCTGGAGGCCCATCTCACGTGTTCAATATCTCACCCCTCCTGAGCATAGACTGAAAAATGCCTCTTTTCCCCACTATAAAATCAAAAGCTGGCTACACCCATGTGTCAGCTGTTTACCACCCTGTGTTTCCTCCCTTTGGGCAGCTGATCAAGGATAATGACCTATATCCTTGAAGCATTTGTTTTATTTAGCATTACAGAGAAGGAGGGTTTAAGGCAACAAGCAAGCTAATTATATAACCTTTCCCACCCTATCTTATTACAGAGAGATCAGCTTCCATCTTCACTTGTGGAAACACGGCAGCTCAACACTTTGAATGTCCATGACTTCATCTGGGCTGTTTCCTGCTCTGCCTTTGTCCTTAGAAGAATGGTTCCAGTGCCTTTCAGTTAAGATCTTTCAATCATTCATTACATTCAGGTAGGAACAACAACCTACTCAGCCTTGCTTTAGCCACATCGATGCTGCTCCAGAGATTCCTGGATGATGTGGCCGTGCTGCACACATGCTAGGAAGGCACTGATGGAGAAGCTGACTATCCAGGTAGCATCTGAGAGCACCCAGAGCATTACATCTGTTGACACTATTGGTGTTGAGCACCAGCTGCAGGCTCTGCACAGGAATCTGGGCTGGTGATACACACCCTGCATCAAGCCTCACCCCACGATGAGACAGGCTGGCAAACGAGAAAATTGGGCCCTGGCCTCTTCCTGTGATTAGGTCATTATAATAGGTAAATATTTTCCTAGATAGAGAGCTGAGATAAAAGACTTCTGATGTCTGAAATGGAGTTTGAACAAGATTCAGAAGGACTATCCCTACCTTGTAGTTCTTTATAATATGCTTTTACCAAATAAATGCCTTTTCCCCCCCAAATACCCAGGAAATTATAGGGAATTTGTTATTAGCTAATGATGAAAATTTCACAAAATAAACTTTTCATTGAATAGCAAGAACAGTATCTAGTCTACAGTCAAACTTTTCACCAGTAAATACATAGAATGGATTTAGTGACAGGTACCAAGGGTTATACTCAGTGGACATCACAGCCCTACACCAATCAGTCTAAATATTTACAAAGGAGTAGAGAAAAGTAAGTGGTAGAGACAGAGTCCCAGAGATTGGCTTAGAGATGTCTATTTAATAAGAGACTGTTTCTGCAGAGAAAAAAGATTGTGATTGTTTTTTAATGAAAATCAGTGTTCTCGTGCTATAGCAAATAGTGATTATTCATTCTCTATGCCTTTAATTTGCATTATTCATGATTTTGTGACCTCTGCTCTATCCTCTTCCTTGGTGTTCCAATCTCACCCGGAGTTTTCTCAGGGTTAGGGATCTTTTGCATCAGATGAGCTGGTTTATAAGGTAGTCCTTGAGGAACAAGTCTCACTTAAATCTCACATAATATCCAAGAATGTTCTCCAGTGTTTGACCTCTTTGTGGATGAAACAATACTCTTCAGACACAATAACCTTGGTGTTTCAAAGTTGTAACCAGCACCTGTGGAGTTTTCAAACAAATAGGCTCAGCATTCCTTGGTGTACTCTTCCTCACTGCTCCCATGTTTAATTGCTTTGTAATTACGCTTGTAAAACCTGCAATGGGATTACACATGGGGGGGAGAAAAATAATTTTAAAGACCGAATTTCAGAACAGGAGGGGATTTATGGGAGCTGCAAGACAAAGAAAAACCCACCTTTCTTTCTTTCTTACTTCATTGTTGTGTTTGGAAGGCAGCCACCGAAGTTTCCGTGTCATAATACAGGGATTTGTAAATAGAACAAAGAGCTTCCTCACACCAAGGCACATTATATAACCCAGCACCGTCACCACGCGTCTTTGCAGGCAGTTCCCTTGAACTTTGCATCTCGCTCCTCCTGAGAACAGTCCTCCATGCCAGCTTGAACAGATGTGGTTTCCTTCAGGAAAGGTTTTCTGTTAGGGTCATTCTGACTTCCCTTTCAGAGTTTTCCAGCCTCGTGTGCTCTTTGCTCAAGGGATTACTGTGGTGGACACAACCCCATGTGCTACTGTTAAGCTTCTCCTCACCTGCTGGCTGAGCTGAGTGAGTGCCGAAATCTCTGTTCCAGAGAAAAATCTGACATTTCATGTTTTTCTGAATCAAACCGGAAAGCTGCAATTTCCTGTGAACCCAAATTCTGAGAAACACTTCAGAAAGTGCAAAATGGCCTCGGTGCAGCCTTTTGTTTGGGTGTTACCTACAGGTTTTTATTAGACTTTAGCTAACTTCAAATACGTCATGTTCCAAGTGATCCCAAATGCAACCAGGCAGCACCCACTGTTCCCAAAGTCACTCAGGGAGCCACGGGATCTGCTGAGAGTGCTTTTCCACAGAGAGGTAACACAGAGCCAGGTGTGGTTTTGTCTCACCCCATGTATTATTCTAGTATTGCCACTGCTTCGATTTCACCAGTGCACTCACAGACTTCAAGCTTACAAGCATTTTAATTTTTATTTTCCAGGCTCATTGAAAGAAAAGGCTTTTACAGTATATCACTGAGGATGTAACTCAATAGATTGTGTAACCCCGGCATGATATTTCCAACATATTGAATGCATATTCTATGGCGCTGGTTTAAAAGAGTGCAGCTTTAAGAAATTTTAACTAAATCAAAGCATAAGGCTGTGCAGACCCTCTTATTTTAGGATCAATAGAGCTGTTTTTTCAGCTCTGGTTTGTTAGAAGACTTTTGTAAATAAGCAAGGATAAGACATTCTGCAGCTGATGTAGATCACCAAATGCAAAAGTTCACACTGGTTAAACTAGGGTGGTATAAGCTCAGTGTGAAGGCAGCTTTGAAGCTGCAACAACATAGTGGGAAAATCAGCCCTGCCCTGTGAACAAGTGAGAAAAAACAAACAAAGAAAACAGTGGAGCAAAAGCTGGTGCTAGCTTTTCATGGAAAAGAAAATTAAAAAAAAAAAAAAAAAAAAGATAGAAAGAAAAAAGAAAAAAAAAGACATGGAGGAAGGAACAGAAGCAAAGACCAAAATCTCATCAGAGTCAAGATCAATGTAACTCCCACATTGCAACACTTTGCAGGTCTAATAGACACAAAGCTGTTCCTTCACCCAAAAGCCAAACATGAAAGTCACGGAAACCCATCATGCCAATTCTGTGGCTGATTTCCGAAGCAGAATCTCTTTAAATGTCAATGTTCCCTTTGTTCTGTGCACCCTTTATAACGAGTCTATCATCTGTTTGGTAAAAGATCCAGTGAAATATGTAATAAGGTTATCTCACCATCTCTCTCTATTGTAAAGCCATATCTCCTCTTCCACTCATTAATTATTGTCTTCTATTTCCTGTATCAGATGTGAATCAGAAAATAGGGACTCTAGGCTTACAAGCTTAGCAACTTACCATATATTAGCCAAGCTGTGGTAACTCTCCATGTGCTCCCTCTTAGCATGCAATAAACAAAGCCAGTGTGACTTTGCTGCACACAGGCCTGCAGTCGATGCAGCTTGGATTAACCTCCTTTTATTGTCAGCTAAGCTGACAGTGATAGTGGCCATGGCTCAGTTGATGTTCAGTCCTCATACTGCAAGACTTTGCCTTTAAATCCTGGGAGCAGAGCTCTACCAATATAACTATCTGGAAAGCTACAATGATTTATGTGCTGTCAACATACACTAAAAAAAAAAAAGGACAAAAAAGCAGCACAATTACATGATTATCAGCCAATGCCCCTTGGTTTGCAGTTTTTCAAGCATGAACTGCTCAAACTTTGGATCAAGAAGTGAAGCAATCTGTTTCTGAAGTGCAAACAGGGAAAAGTTATATGAGTCTTCTAGCAATTTCAGGCAAATATATCACAGGAGCAGCATGCTTAGCCTTTTTACTGTGCATCTGTCTGAGGTTTCCAGTAAGATTTCCCTGATATATAGTAAGAGTCAAAACTCTAATCTCTTTTAGCTCTTTTTTATTGTCTCTGCAGCACTAACTTTGAAAAATGGCCTTGTCCCCAAAGAACTGCACACAGTCCATGTAGGGAAGCTGTTAAAATAAATGCTTTACGTAAAAAATATTGCAGACTAACTCGGCTCTGAGGGTTTTAGAGCTACAACATATAGATATAAACCAGAGCAGCTGAAGTATGAATGGAGGTCATACTCCAGTAGAGAAGAAGGGAAGTCCCCTGTCTGGCAGTTGTTGCACATGATATCTGAAATCAACAACTCCTGCTCTTCTTTCTCAGGGCTGCAGCGTTTTAATAAATGACTATTCTCATGTTAATGTCCTTCTGCCTTCCTCCTCACTGACCTCAACACACACCATGCTGATTCATAAAGTTTCTTCTTTCACTGGATTTGAGTGTTTTCTGGAGACCTTATTTGTGCTGTTCTGCCGGCAAGACATCTGGCTGATTTATAGAGACTAAGACACAGAAGAGCACAGTGTTGGCCGCCCTACCTGAATATTGTATTTCCTACACATTATGTTCCTATCTCTGCCCATGCCGTGGTCTGATTTTTGATAGTCTGTGTGTTGTTCAAAGAAGAGAGCAAACTTTCTGCCTCTCAGAAAAGCTTCTGAGATCCTCCGGAATAAAAATACACTTTTCCACCTGTATTCCCCACAAAACAGTGATATCTGTCTAGACACTGATTGGGGAAATTCAGGCAAGGGATAATGTGCAAATGAGAACATGATTCAGTGGTGTGAAAAAAACAGACAAATACCAGGTGCCTCAAAGGCTGAATCACAAACAAGACGGTGAAAAAAATCTAAGAATGCAATAGTTGATGGAGGAGCTTGACTTGGCATTTGTTTATTCCCACAGGATATGCAGATTCCACCCTTGTGACATCACTGCATCATCTCGCCTCATCAGTGCCTCATGACACAACCCCTCTCTGTAGCACTGAGTCAGCACCACTGTGTGATCTCCTCTTGCCATGCAAGATGGGGTGAATGGCTGTCCATAATGGTGAAAGCAATGAGGGACCTCTAAACAGGTCCCCAAAGGGATTTAAAAACTCATGGTCATCTTACAAGCACTCCTCCCAGGAACTAACATGGGCTCAGAAAAATTTACAGTAAAGTAACACAGCAGTGTGCTATGGGAGTGCTCCCACAGCAGAAGGAACAATAATTCCTACTGTGTGTTGAAATGAAGGAGCAAGAAACCCTTGCAGTTCGTTCCTGGAGCTCCAAAAGAAGCTGCAAAGTATGTTTTCCCTGTAACCAACAGATGCAGGCTGATTCTGTCTGCTGTGCTCTTCTAGAGGCCTGGACTGAGAGAATATTTCTTAAAGCATCCCTGGAAGTGTCCGAGGCCAGGTTGGATGGGGCCCTGTGTAGCCTGGCCCTGCACATGGAGCAGCAGGGTTTGGAACTAGAGGATCTCTAAGGTCCCTTCCCACCCAAACTATTCTGTGATTCTGTGAAAGCATCACACACATGGAGTACTAACCCTCCTCTCTCCCAAGCAAATAAAAGCTGTTTTCTATTTTAGAAAAAAGACAGAACAAAACAATCAAATGGAAAGAATCTGAAATATTCATACAATGTTTGACTTAGAAGAGGCAATGTAAAGAGAAGCTTTACATTAGAAGAAACTCAGCCACAGGAAAAAAATACTGGGCCACTACCTCCAAGTCTGATCTTAAACAGTCCTTTGAGTCTCTAAACACAACCCGAAAAACATCCTGTGCTGCACCTCAGTGTGTCATTCTATACAATAGGGCCAGGTTTTCTTCCTGGAAAACCAGGCCCAGAGGCCAGGAGGCTTTTGTCGTATTTGCACATACTGGTCCCTTTTGTTGGGGGATTTAGGTCACAAGAGCGTAGGAAAGGCAGCCCTGAATCACCAGGCTCTTGCACGTGTTGCTTGCACGTTGTGCAAAGGTTTCTGAACTCAACCTCCTTTCAAGACACACCCTTTGTTTGTTACTTTCTCTTAGGGCTTTTTCGCAACCCCATCCACTGCCAACACAAACAAGGTTGCAACATCTTCCCCCTCCAGTCTGTCTTCCTCTGCTCCACTCTAAATGTCAACCAGCCACATAGTGCTGCTCACTCGCTTAATTGGGCAAAATACCTGCCGTGGCAGCCCTGTGCCTTGACTGCCTCCGGGAGAAAGTTTCTTGGGAATGGTAGGTGACAGAACCTGCAAGTTGGTCTTAGTCACGTTGATACCAGGAGCCTTGCGCAGGTAGGACATGCAGTTGGCCTTGCTGAGCAGCCATCCAGCCTCTGTAAGACACCAGGGGAGGTTAAGAAGAGTAATTATCAGGGATCATACTGGCTGCTAGACGTTCTTTCTGCAATTGCTGTGCTTTTTACTTCACTTCAGTGTGTACTCTGTGCATCAAGAGCAGGGGAGAGAAGTTGCTGCCATTCAAATGGCATTTTTTGGTGTGAAACAAATTGTGGGACCTGATTCCACTCCTAATATTTGGGATAACTAGAGTAGATCCCTTCTAACTAAAGGAATACCACAACAAACTCTCTGTGAGTAAGTCGGTAAGCAGGTAGAAAACGCAAGCACGCTGGAGGACACTCTTAACACCCAAATCTCGTCTACACTAGAAAATAGATATATAATGCACTGAACAGAGGATATCTAGCAAACCCAGGAAAGCAGAGAGTGCATGGTGCCCACACTCAGCCCCTCCACACAACCATTACAGCTGAGAGATCAGCACAGCTGCCCCAGGACTCCCCACAGACAGTGAAATACACGTCTGCCTCTGTCTGCGTTTTTGGCATGGCCTCCTACTCGCTCAGATAGAGCTGTTCTGTGAGTGGGATGGGACAACATCCTGTTCTCCTCCAGCCTAATGGGCACACTGTGCTGGACTGTCATTAGCCACCCGAGCCCCTGCCCAGCCTGGCACGCCAGGAGCTGGACTGTGGGCGGTGCTGCTCACCGGCTGGAGGCGGCTGCTTTTATCAGCAACCTTGATCAGGGGGATTTTCTCTTATTTCATTCTCAAGCTTCCTTCAGCCTTGGATTTGCATAAGATCCTGGGTTAGGACTAATCTGATCCCAGGTTGGGAACATTGCATCAGGCCCAGTGAATCCTCCATGCCAAACTGTCTCTTGTCGGAGTGTGTTGGCACTGGAAAACAGAACCGTGCAGCGACAAATGGCAGCTTGAATTTTCCTTAGTAATAGGAGGTGCCTGGCTTTGTATCTCATTTAAACTCCCGTGCTATGTGGCAACTCCCAGTCAAGTCTCTGTTTGTTTACAGCCCTTGTAGCCAGGTGCTTTCCATGTTCACTCCAGGCTGCTGAAACGAGAAGCATGTCCAGCCTCCAGAGCTCGCCAGCAGCTAGTGAATAATAAGAGCACATTGTCCTTGGTGGCAGGAGGGAGCACCTTGCTTTATATGTGCATTCCCTGGCAAGCAGCAGGGGTGGAGAAAGAGACATGTCTCACTGCATAGGTGAGAGAACGAATTCAAGTCTCAGAATGTAAATAAGTGTGTGGCCATTCAGTTGGGGGAGTTGGAGATAAAAGATTGCAACTGTGGCCATGACACCTTCAGAAGGGTTGTTTGCTACAGGCATGTGGCTGATTGGCTTTTCTACATCCCACTGGATTAAATTCCTGAACATACTTGGGAAAGTGCTGACCTACTGTAACACATCGACTATCTCGCTGCAATATTTTAAAAGATATACTTCCTGCTAAAAATGGTGTGCTCCACTTACCAACTAGACTCAGTCTAGATCTGTCTCTGTCATTTCAGTGTCCAATCTCTGGCAAGTGGATTGGACAAATCATTCCACAAGCTCTGAAACTGAAGACAGAAAATGACCAGTGGAATAGTGCTGATTGGGTCAGAGGTGCCTGACCACGCAAAGAAATCAGCTCTCTGCTCCGTGAGCCATCCTGCAGCTCACAGCTGGCACAAATGGGTACATCATTGGCAGTTCAATCACTACTGTCCCATTGGCTGGAAATGTTGTTTTCTCTGACATTAGAGTATACGCAGGCTCAACCTAGATGCCTCATCATGAAACTAAATATGCAGTTGTAACGGTGGGTAAAAGCTCCAGTGTTTTGTTTTATTTGAGCAATGCTCAAAAGCCAAGAAATCCTGCTTAGAGCACCAAAAAGTATCCTGTACTTTGTCCACTTACAGGCAACACAGTGGCTCTGCCTCATACCAAAATGTCCATTCCCTAACACCACATTTATTGGAATGACAGGAAATTAAAAAAAATTTTTACCTTTTACTCTTAAATCCAGAAATCTTTTGATTCTGGTAGGGGCTTTGCCACCTTGTTACTGAGATTTGCTTTCTGTACAGGCCTTCAGTAGGGACTTTACTCCATTGAGAAGTTTTCTGTTTCGTTTGGGGATGTTTTTGTCCTGATGACAATTTTGGGTTATGCCAAACCTCCACGTGAACACCTCAGTAACACAGCTGCAGCCCCACCTTTCTCCGAAAAAACACCGAGAGCATTCCTCCCCCTCACAGACAAAGAGAGAGAGCTCTTTGCCCAGAACAACAGAGCCTTTCCTGGTGGCAAATACCTATTCCTGTAGTCACCCAAAGAAGACTTGGTGGTGACAAGTCTTTTCCTTTTCTTGTTCTTTCCACAGGGAAGAATATTGATTCATACCCAAATTCTGTTTGAGGATTTTTGTTTGTTTGATGGTTTGGTTTTTTTTAGTTTTTTGAGTTTATGAAAAAGGCATCACCATGTAAAGGGTGTAAAATTGCTGTTGAACCCAGATGATGGTGGGAGGATGGCATTTTGCTGTTCCTTTTCCTGCAAAGCTGGCTCATGAAGCTGTGCCCCACATTGATGGCAGTGTGGCTTTGCAGTGTTGTGGACACTGAGCTGGCCCAGGTAGCTGGCCTGCCCCACACCACACACCCATGTACCACTGAGAAAATAAAGTAAATTAAGAGCTTGACAGTTACTTTGACAGCTGTAGGGAAACGACTGTATATGATGATAAATAAATAGAGACTATTTATGAGTGCCTTCCCTCTGAGAATCAGGCTCATAGTAATGATACTTTTCTAAATCCCATTTATAAAGTCATCTCCATTTAGGTAAATGGAGTCATAGAGATTTTTCAGTGACATAAATACAAGGCAGAGTCCTAACTCTCAGTCTTTACATCAGAATCCTTGGATGCCAACCTTCCTTCTCCACGAGGACAAAAAGAGAAACTGGCTCCAGAAAATATAGTCAGTATTTACATTTTATTGAACCACTAGACATTGCTGTTGGCCACATCATGACAACAGTGCAGCAAAGAGAGCCTTTCATTTGCCTGGGCTTGGCAGAAAGTGTCGTTCTTTGGTTACTCAGCTGAAGTTGACAAGTTGCCCAGTATTTTTATTATCAGGTTGTCAGCTCAATCTCACTACTGCCCTCTTAATTTATTATTTTGCATTTCAAAATCACAGGTGTGACTCATTGCACAGCCAGAGGTTATAATGAAGTATCCCACTCATCTTTTAGCTCACCCTTTGTTCAAGACAATGCAGATTGCGGAAGGTTTCTGAGGAGGTAAGAGGATTGCAAAAGAGTCGAAGACTCCTCTTTTATCTAACCTATGTGTGGGCAGTGAAACTGCCTGATATGAAACCAGTTGGGTGCAAAGGTGGGCAAGGAGGTTCATTTGTCATTATGTCGAGGGCCGAAACTCAGAAGATACACAGCAGCTGTCACTGAAGATAGGCACCCAAAGTTAAATCACCTCACCCCGAGGGGTGAGTCCAGAGAGACAATCCTAGGATAACATGCTTCTCCCAAGATTTCCTCTATGTAATCCTGTTTCCAACAGGACAGGAGAGTAAAACCAAGCAGGCATTTTTCAATTTAAAAAAATCTTATTCTCTGCATCTTATGATTTAAATTTGGAAGTGACTCTAGGTGTAAGATTTTGCCAGCATTTTACAAATAAGAATCCTGTGGTATTAGAGTTTTTGAAATAAAAATATATGTTTCTTGGCATAAAGTGATAAAGTCTCATCCATGTTTCTCCTAGGAGTGTCTGGGAAGAAGGAAGAAGAAGCATCGTTCTATTGGAAAGAGTGTCTTGCTGCTGATTATGAAAATGATGTGGAAGTCATGGTCTGAATTAAATATTTTTCCATATTGGAAAATTGATGGGAAAGCTTCCTGCTATCAACAGCTTATGTGAAGTAGAGGAAGAGATCCTTTTATCACAGAAGAAGAGTGTCAAAATCCAGAGCTATTCTGAATCAATTTGCTCTTTTAATTGTCTTGTACTCATGTCTGGCTCTGCAGCAGAAATGCTGAGCTCATGCTACATGAAAACAAACCACATAAACTTGAGGAGATACAAACACAATTTGTTCCTAAAAGAAGGAGCTCACAAAACCACCCTCCCCAGTGTCCTGGCAACTCATCTCCCTCCCCAAGGGAAAAAATGCATGTCCTCTGTCCAATACGAGTACCCTGGAGCCAAGGGCAGAATTATTGGGTTTTTTTAAAAAAAAAGCACACAAAACTGTGGCAATGCCAAGACTGTACCTGGTCTTCTCTGTCTCATTGCTGGGGGGAGGAACTGTGACTCTAAGGCTGTCCACTGGCAACACAGAAAACTACAGCAAGAGCACTGGTTCAGCTCTGCCGTATCCAATTTCTGTCAAGCATAGAATAATAGCTATCCAGCGAGCTGGGACATGCTTCACCAGCATCAATAGAGCTGTGCTTCAGAGCATCCCTCGAGGTAGCAAAGAATTATCCCCATTTTATAAATGAGGTAACTCAGGCTCAGGGATTAAAGCCAGAATGTTCCAAACTGGCTGCCTACTGCTAGGTACCTACACCCATATTTACGCAACTCGTGGCCTGATTTTCAGAAGGGCAGGGCAATGAAAATTTTGGCCTGAGGGATTTGTTCACACACAGTTTACTGGTAACAACGCCCAGGATGGAAGCCTGATCTCTGCTACCTGTCTTACACTTTAACCACTGAAAACATCCTTTCTGACACTAGCCAACATTTGGCCAAGGCTCCCAAGTGTCCCCATTCATCATGCAGAGGCTCAGAGTGAGCAGTGGAGCAGACTGCCTGCCTACATGCTCTCAGCTAGAGACTTTTAAAGAACAACAGCAGGAGAAAAACTGGTGAGATTTCTTTGCTTCCCTCTCAGCTCTTCAGAGCCCAGGCAGCTTTGCTTGGTTTGCAGTGCTTTGCAAGAACAGAACGTCTGGAGTGTAAACCTCTGTTCTGCCTCACACATGGCACATCTTTCACCTCTGTCCCTTCACCATGTCTTGCCCAGGACACTGCAGCTGGCAGAGCACAGATCCAGTGCAGAAACAATATCAGACCAGTATGAGAAGGGACAAAACAGGCCACAGGGATGTCTGAACTGCTCAAAAGCACAAGAAACAGCACGAGTGAGTTAATCCCAGTGCCCCCTCACCTCTCTCTTGTGCTTTCTTTCTGTTTTTTAACTGAGCCTCAGAAAGAGCCCTGGTTTATGGGAAACTCTTGATAAGCAAGAAAATGTAGTAAAAAAACTACTCACATAGTAACAACTAACAAAACCCAGGAGGCAGAGCACTTGCTGGCTGGCTACAATAGAGCTTTGCAAGTGTCCCTGCTAAAATCATCCCTGCTAGGGGCTAATGTGATGCTTGTCTTAGCTTGTTAGAGAGCCTCTCTGTCTTTAGACACGTACTTGAAAAACAATGCTGGTGGCTGGTTGCTACCTGAGGGAAGAAGGACAAAGGATCTCAGCTATCTCTGTGGAGTGGTCACTGGTCAGGTCACCTCAAGCCTGACCTGCAATACCAAGTGCATGCTGCAAATCCATTGCTGTCAGCCCTTGTGCTTTGTCTCAGCTATGGAGTCCCAGCCACCTCTGACCTCTTCTTTCCCTTCCTTCAGGCCATGTCCTGCTCACGAGGCTCCTGCTCAGCTGCTCTGTAGCTTCCCCCCACCCGGAGGGAGGACAGGCGAGAGGAGGTGACGACCTTCAGCAAAGGTTAAGGCTGGAAAAGAAGGAAGTGTCAGCTCAATCAGGTCAGCTCAGCCAACCAACTGCTGCTGTAATCCCTCTGCCTCAGGTCCCTGCACTGTTCTGCTCATGCTCTGGATGCTACTGTATGAGCAGCAACCTCTAACCTGTCCCAATGGTACTGTCAGCCTGCAGCATCCAGACAGGGAGATGGGGAAAAGGGGTAAAGAGGAAGCAGGTGATCATGAGAATCTCCCAGAACTGTTTCCAGATTCTCCTTTTGCAGTGTGTTTTGGGAATACTGATTTTGAGATGGACTTTACTCCTACTGAAGTTTGGAAGTCCAGACTTGGCACACCCTGATTTCTTCAGAAGAAGGCTGAGAGCTAGATCTGCATCAATTCTTATGCTGCTGCTCATCTTCATATTCACAGCAAACCCAAAAGCTTTGAGAAGCTGGCAGTGACATGGCCCCAGTTCCTTCTGCCCAGGTCTGAGGTGCCTCTTTTGGGATGGGAGCAACTGAGTCTCACCAGTCTGTCAGCAACCAGGAGGCAGCCAGGGAACAAATGCCTCCTATTCAATAGAAGTTGGTGCTGCACTTTATACAGCAGCTAGTGCATTATTCTGTGGTGAAAACAAACCCTATTCTTCTTTGCCAGATAAACACACTTTATCCTATAAAGAGCAGCATTTCTGACTGTTCAGCAGCAGCCAAACTCACGATGGGAAAAATAACAGGTGTTTGTAAGACACTCCCTGTTTATTCACAGTGCTTAAAATAATTGCTTTAAAAAAATCCAGCAGAGATTTAATTTTCAATGCTCCCACATTTGAAAAAACAAAAACAAAAAAACCCCTAAGCTTGGCTCATGGTAGTTGAAGGCAATTCATTATGAAAGGGGTGTTCTTTCTGTTGTGGTACCAAAGAAACCTACTTATGAAAGCTCCTGAGGAGCAGAATAGTAGAACAAATTCCTGCCTAGAACCAACACTTCCCTGTGCTTTTCATCACACTCTCCAGGTGGAAGCTTTTATTACCAAAACATATGATTTTATTGTCAAAATGGGATGAGTGGGGATCAAGCTCCTCCAGTCAGTGCCCATCACTGACCATCTCCAACATTGCCTTTTATAAGGCAACGACAGCCTTGGGCTGACTTATGCCCTTCCCTCTTGTTCTGGTGGTGGAACAGGAGGTAAGTGCACTGCTCCAGGGGGAAATGTAGGTCTCAGAGGCACAAATCTTTCTTCAATCACTGCTTGCTTCTCCGGGAAATCACTGGCAATGACTCTTGATCAATAGACCTCTTTCCAGCGCAATGGGCTGACACAAGGTGCTGGCGGAAGATGACAGAGACTCTCTGTCTCCATCCACTCTCTCCATGCTTGCTTACAGTACAGATGGAGGACACCCCTGAGCCAACCAGAGGGTGAGGGGACACTCAGTGCGTGGCTGCTGCCGGGGTTTGGTCCTAGGAGACCTTGTGGTAGTGAATGTGTCATGGAGAAAGTCCCTGCAGGAGCCACTCAAGAGAATATAGCATCATTCCTGAGGGCTACAAGCTTCTAGAGACAACGATTGTGGTGGTCCTCTGTCCTCAGGGCTTTCCCTTCCTACTCTCCTTGAGTCTGGCCTCCTGCAAGCTGTTGGAATGAATCACAGATGCCTGGTAGCTCCCTGGGAACCTGGAGAGAACCTGGAGCAATAGAAGCTCACCTAGCAGCATCCCAGTGCTGTCCTAACTCCCAGCTGCTGCTCCTGGTGGCTACTGGGCTGCTGGCCAGGTCACGGGTGGATGCAGCCACAGCCTACCCCCTTGCCTCCAGCATGGGACTGAGACATCCTGATACTGGTAATAAAACACAGCCACATTTCAGTCTTTATTGTTCCCACAAAGGTACAGGAGGGGCCACACAACCCAAACCATCTCTCTGTGAGGGCTCACTTGTCTCTAAGCAGTGGACATGAGAGGCAGGCCAGATGGGGTTTGTGCAGAGCAGGGCTTGCAGAGGGGACAGGGCTCCCAGCGCTGTGGTTGTTATCCTTGTTTCGGCAGCATTCCCAGCTGAGACCAGGCTGTCATGGCACCGTCAGGCTTGTCACACACAGCAGCCTCTGGCCTGAGCAAAAGAGACAGATGAAAGCCAGCAAGAGAAACAGAGGCCCAGGGGAGAGCAGGAATTTCCCGGGGGTCAGGCACGAGAGCGGTGGTCGCTGCCGGCATAGTGTGGGTCAGTGTGGGGCTCGGCGAGGTGGCACTGCCCCACGGGATGTGACAGCAACGTGCCCCACTGCACAGGGGCTCCTCAAAGAGCCACTGGGATGAGGCTTCCGAAAGGGCATTCCCACAGGCAGAGAGGAGAAGATGAAAGAAGGCGGCTGCAGTGCGTAGCGGGGCAAGATGAAAGGGTTCAGAGGCCGGAGGAGCAGAGAGACGGGAGCGACTCAAAAAGCAGAGCCAGAGGCAGTGACGGCGGCCGTGCACAGAGCAGCGCTGGCGTTAGACACAAAGGAGCGCTGCAGCAAAGGCGCAGGGTCTGAGAGAGCAGCCCAGAGATCAAACCCATCCTGAGCCCAGCGAGACTGAAAGTGTCTGAGCAATAAAGGATCTCACACTGCTCCAGCGCCGGCAGCTCGAGGCCTGTGGGGCAAGGCAGGGCTTTGTGCACACAAATGAAGTACAACCAAGTTGGCTGTAGTGTCTGCACTGGCTTGAGCAAAAAGCACAGAGATGGGAGGAATGGAATGAATAGAATAGAATAGAATAGAATAGAATAGAATAGAATAGAATAGAATAGAATAGAATAGAATATAGAATATTAAAGGTTGGAGAGGACTTTTAAGATCATTGAGTCCAACCATTAACCTGTCACTACCAGGTTCACCAATAAATCATGTCCCTAAGCACCACATCAACACATTTTGTGATCACTTTGAGGAACAGTGATTCCACCACATCCCTGGGCAGCCTGTTTCAATGTTTGACAGCCCTTTCAGTGAAGAAATTTTTCTTGCTCTGCAATCTAAACCTCCCCTGGTGCAACTTCAAGCCATTGCCTCTTGACCTATCATTTGTTAACTGGGAGAAAAGATTGACCCCCAGCTGTCTACAATATCCAGTAGTTCTAGGGAGCAATAAGATCCCTCCCAAACTTCCTTTACTTCAGACCAAACAACCCCAGTTCCACCAGCTGCTCCTCATAAGACTTGTACGCCAGTAAGACAAGTGCTTCTCCAAGCAACAGGAGGTAGCAAATGCCCTTTCTCAGGCAGGACCTTAGAGAAAAAAATCAAGAAGCAAAGCTTGTATCTTTGCTTTGCTGCCCATCAGGCACCAAAACCCATGAAACCTTATCCAATATAGTAAAACCCACACAAAGAAGTGGCCTTTTCAAGGCACCCAGTGCCTTTCAGCCTGGGATCCATCTGTCAGCATGCCCCTGGGGCAGATCTACGTGCCTGAATCTCCTTTGCCAGGCAGGCAGTCACCTCACCAGCCCTGTGCAGCATTTCATCTCCACTGGAGCGATACTGGTGACTCAGCTCTTCCCCTGCAAGGCACTGTGAGAGCCCTGCTCCGGAGAGGGGATTATAGCAGCAACCCAAGTGTAATAATGGTGTGGCTGAGCAGCAGGGATTTATGAGCAGGCAAAGAAAATGAGAATTATAGGTGTCCAGTCCCTATGACAGAACCACCATATATTTCCTCCAACAAAGCGTGTGACAACAGCTCCATAAATTCACATAGTAACAGAAGCGAGCGCCAGCTCATCATTGCAGCTATTTAAGGAGCCAAGTAGCACTCTGTGCTTATTGCAGAAGTTCACAGTTAGTTAAAAATAAGCATTAAAAAAGTCACTTTTGGGCCCTGGCTGAATAAGGTTTTTTATTCGTGATGCCCGGCACTGCGTTCCGCCTCTTCTCCTTTTATGCCTACACAGACTCTCCTTGGCGGAATTTCATGTTAGGCACTGTCAGCTTCCTTCTGAAGGAGCTTAACATAGGATGTGCCATAATCAATTGTAAAACTTAGCAGTGACTATGAAATACTTGATCCTTTTCAATACCTGCAGATCTGAAATGTGCTTTAAAAATTCTTTAGCTCTAACCCATTAAATATCTAAGGAGAGCTTCCCTGAGATGTAATTGCTGAAGAGAATAACCCCGATATCCACAACATGCTGAATAGTTTTTTTTAATGCTGTCTCATGATCAGATTATTTGCAGTACCTGTCAGCTAATGTGCTGTTTTCATTGCTAATTTAACACTTCTTCCTAAAGGGAGAAGGGGGAGAGGGTGAAAAGAACTCTTCACAGTGAACTGGAAATCAAAAAATAGCTGTGTGTTTTGTTGTCACTTCTGCTACTCTCTTTTCTGACATATAAAGAGAAGCTCACTTTAAAATTACTAACTCCCCTTTAAACATGAGAAATATCAAGTTTCTCTGAATCCCATGACTTTTATTCTTTCTTCTTGAAGCTTTGGGCAAAGTTTGAAAGAGGCATCTCAGCTAGAAAGAAAAGTTGGAACTTTCTTATGTTAAGGCTTAACTTCAGCAGTGATTGGAATGTAATTTTCCTCTAAGAAAGAAATTTGGCATCTCAGTGAAAAAGTGAAAGATAGGAAATGGAAATTAAGGCTTGCTGTCTGTGAAGTTGGAGTTCCAGGGCCACATTCTCCTCCAGAGCCTGCTGTCCTGCTCAGATTTGGTTTCCCATACAGCACTGGCACGTCTACCCATTAATCCCCTTTTCTTGGGAGCCCTTCCTGGAGTCAGGACAGCAGGTTGGAAACCTGTCCTTGGAGTCTGATGAGGACTTGGTGTGTATGAACTAAAAATTTGCTGAGGCATATCCCATGACATTTTCCCAGGGTCAAAATTATTCAGATTAGCAAAGAGAGAGGAGATTCTTGTTTGGTTGGTTTAGTAAGAAGATGATGTTTTGTACAGAAATGACATAAATTTGGAGGAAAAAAAAAAGGTTACTCAAGAGCCAGGTTAAAAGAAAAGCGTTGAATTGAAAATTTTCAGCCAGCCCCACGGAGATCCCTTCTTTATCTCCAGGTTTGGAAGAGGTGCTGCCCTGCTCTCTGCTGTGGCTGGCGTCACGTTGCATGCTCTTCCAAGGGCAGCAGATTGCTTATGCATTAGTTCTTTTGCATAATACCAGCAGTTATAGTGGGCTTGGGTGTTTGACAGTTTTTTTTTTACACTCATTGTTTGCTGCTAACAAACTCAGGAAGGAAATTTACAGTCCTGAATGGGGAGTGAGGTCTGTGAGACGTCCCCAGTAGGACTGAGCTGCTGAACCTTGCGGTGACTCAGCCAGCACAGGAAACATTTGTTCTGAGCAGCCCCATCTCCTGTCCTGCTTGGTTCAACCCCGTGGTTTATAAACAGGTCACAGTAGTTTCTTTTAATTTTGCTTTGGGGGTTTTTTCATTTTTTTCTTGGAGTGTTTCATTGCTTTCTGTGCACGAGGTTATTTACTAGAAATAAATGACATTAAATGGACAACGTGCTTGAGCAGAAAGTCTTGGGAAAGGGATCTTCAGCTTTTGTGGCAGAGACTCTACTATTCTTGGTTGGATGCTGTCATACTGGTTATGCTAAATTAAATGCCCTTGTTCTCTACCTCTGTCCACACCTTGGAGACCAAATATTGCACACAGAATTGGAGGGCTCCACATGAGGGAGCAGGGCTCAGAGAGAAGGGTGCAGCAAACGTGGAGGACAGAGAGAAAAAGCATAAATAAAGCATCAGGACCTGGGGTTTCATGCAGAGATCTCCATCTACATTCTATATTTCTATCTGACAGCAGCTCTTCCTGTTCAGCAAATTCACCCCACCTCATCGTTCCCAAAGCCGACATGTAACGAAACCAATTAAAATACTTGTTAACTTAAATAAATAAATAAAGACGCTGTAGAAGATGTGACTGTTCAAAGCCTAGCAGCCTGTACTTGTGCATTTTTGCCTCCTCATTAATCTGTTTATGAAAAGGTTTTGATTAGTTCCATATATTCAGCTTCTAAAGTTAATACCTTAGTGGTCTAAAGTGTTTGTACCGAAGCTAACACTGTATTTTCTCTCTGCTGCAATAAACATGTAAATATGAACAGATTCATGCATGCAAACCATTTCCAAAATTGAGCTCAAGAGCACTTTACAAATAATGTTTAAAACACTGTGCTGGGAAACAGCACAGGGCACCTGTTAGTTTATTCTGGCCGGGCAGACTTCATACACCCATGTATTTCTCTATGCATGTTTGTGTCTGGTACAGTGACTCACATATTTTTAATTATTACTCTATAAGATAATTTAAAAAATGCAGCAGTTCTGTACAGCTATTAACCCAGCCCCATAACCTAGCCCCTATCTGATCCAACCCCATTGCACTCGCACGATCCCAATCTGATTTCCGCTACGCGCTCCTCTCTGCGTGTTGCAGCACAGCTAAACTTCGTCTCAAAGCAGGCTCCCACCCCTATCAACACTTCAGCTTGTGCTAAGCCCCATTCCCATGGCCAGGGTGGGTTGATTTGCATGGCGACATTTAAGTGCATGTATAAATATTTACAGAGTTTGAGGCATGGTCTGCCTAATTAGGTTTCCATAGCAATTAGTCCAATATCTTGATTAAGACCTGAGGCTGCTTTTATTATAATAAAAAAATAATACAAAGCTCATTATATTGAGATGATGAAACCAGAGCACTCTTACGAGAAGAGAGTAAATGTTGGCTCAGCAGCAGGGAATGGACTTAGCAAGGGCAGAATGATAAAGCAAATGAAGGTGATGTTCTGCAGTGTGGGGAAATACTCTGCATCCAAAGACGTAGGTTTAAGAGCTACTGAGGAATTAGGCATCTTTGCTAACAGCAGCTATAGCCCTGCTTTTCCTGGATTTTACACCTGGTTTTTGTTGCTGTTTTTATCTAGCACTCTTGGAAAAATGGTGTTTGCTCACATGATAGAGAAATGCCTACAGCTTTATCTCAGAAATCTTTGAGCAATTTTCAATATTAGTAGAGAACCAGCACTGAAAGTGCAAAATACAGGGTCAGCAGAGCAATAACTTCTTTGCTGAGAGAGCATTTTGTGTCTCAACAGTTACTAATATTATACATATTAATTACGGTGAGCAGCAATCCATGAAGAAATTACATCTACAGAGCAGTTGTGCTTCTGCTGTAGGTCTGCTGCAGCTGTAAGTAGAGAGGTCAGTGCTCCTGGCTGGTGGGACAGAGAGATGCACAGAAAAACTCCCAAACCTTTTCTCTCCATCCCATATAGGAGGGGCTGCCACTAACCCTGTAAAGCTCCAGCAACAAATTCCTGCTTTACAGATAATGACATCACTTCCACTGAAATCAGCCTTAAGCCAGCAGCTGACCAATGTTGAATATGCTTTGTCTTGTTTTATTATTTGGACATTCTTATTTTTCTTCCTGCTTCATCGGTTTTCCTTTTTTCACTTATGAAGTTTCAATACAAACTAAAACAGAGCTATATCCTTTTATTAAGCTTTTTAAAAAAGGAAGATGCTTCAGAGTACTGTTAGATCCACAGCAAATCTAGATTAAGCAAAATGGCAGCTCATTAGCTTTCATGGACAGGCATTTAAAGTACTTAAGAGGGGACATAGAGCACTGCCCTTTACATTTACTTTGGCACTAATATCAGATTAGAAAGAGAAAGGTTATTAAGTAAAGGTAATTGTCTGCTTTGTAGAGGGAATCTTTCTGAGGTACAGCCCGAGGCACTAAACTTTAAGAAGGTTAATTGTCTCATGGTGGAAGTCAAGCTATTACTGTTATTATGGACAGTTAGGAAAAATTCAGCCTGACATCCAAAGTCCAATAACGAGTCTCAAAGATGGAGTCTATTGGCTGATAGCCACAGGCCTATAATTAGAAAAACTGGCATTAGGAAAATACGGATGAGCCAGTGGTGAGCCCTGTCTGTGCAGATGTGGTACAGCAGCTGGAGCCAGAAAGCAGCACAGGGGTGCTCTGACAGCAGCCAGGAGCTGAGCTTAGGAAAAGCCCCTGAGCTGCCTGAGTGGGGGATGCTCTCAGGAGAGGTTCCTGAGGAGGACGTGATGCTGACCCCAAGTGAAGCCAGGCTGTTATTGCTCATTCTCATATGCAACAAAAGGAATCATTGGCCCTAAGAGCTGTAGAGGTTTGCCTGGAAGTTAGATCTTGCAGCTGATTCCACCTTCTCAAAGAAGTTGATATTCTGTTCAAAGGGCCCACAAAAAAATTAAAAGTTTTAATTCTCCTGACTCTGCTCATACCCATCCTCCACATGTTATTCAAGCCCCTTCAGTGCCACTATGCTCCCCCTTCCCAAATGTTTTAAGAGAAACAGCAGGAGCAAGAAGCTCAATCGTGCCAGGATGTAACTCTGAAAAACATGCCAAAGGACAAGTCAAGGCTTCTTCTGCACCTCTCATGAGCACAGATGGGGAAGACTGAATATTTGGATGTACAAAAAACCTAAAATATCCATACATGTGATTCTGGCTCAGATTTACAAGCTGCTGGCAGAAACCTCAGCAGAAAGCCCACTGCAAACATCCCCAGGAATAATGTTTTCCTCCATTTACAAATATTTGATTTTGGCGGGGAGGTTTGAATAGCAAAACTCCATCTCCTGGACAGCAAAGTTCTGTCTCAGCAGCTTTCTATCTCCTCTCCCTGGAGAGCCATTCATGTCCAGACCCAAAGGAGAAGTTCATTTTCCATCCCCCAA
This sequence comes from Entomyzon cyanotis, assembly GCA_024500445.1. Lineage (NCBI taxonomy): Eukaryota > Metazoa > Chordata > Aves > Passeriformes > Meliphagidae > Entomyzon > Entomyzon cyanotis. The sequence goes on from JAKEPQ010000780.1 coordinate 14,655,885, forward strand.
CATTTCTATTGTATTTTTATCCCTGGACTGGGGATTTCTCTTGAGGTGCAGGAAAGCCTTTTCACCCATGTGTCGTTGTTGAGCTGCTAGCAGAGAAAAGGGTTTGGGTTTTCAGTGTGGTAAGAAAAGAGAGCTTTATTATTTTGATTCCAACTTATGTAGACTTTTCAGAGGTCACCCAGATTGGTCAGCTAGAAACTTCCCCCTAGGCCTGATTGGCCAGGCCTGAATTGTCCAAATCTTGAGACACTGTTTTCATAACATCCAAACTTTATCTTTGTTTATAAAACACAAAAAAGTTCTCATGAAAAAAACTTGTGCTAGCCACACCCATGAATCCACCTCTGTGCCACTCCAAGAGTTGCCTTACTTGGATTTCAGCTCTCTAGGTCTGCGCAGGCAGGAGACGAGGATTTTCCATCACCACCGTTCTCATGTGCTGTACCAGGGAGGGACAGCTGTGACCTACACAGTGCTGGCAAAGATCTCTGGGATGTTTTACACCGTAAATCCCTCGCCTTTTCCAGAAGAAAACTATTTCTTCAATTAATTATTAAGTGGAGCTCGGATTTAAACACCTCAGCACACCCTGCTGACAGCTTAATGGTAAAAGTCAGCTTGGACATTTTCCTACCCCAAGCTGATTTTCATCTTCCAAAGTCCCCAGCAAACTGTTTCTCCACTGGAGCTGGTGGAAGCAGGGGTTGCCACCAACCACACTGCACAGATGGGAGCAACGAGGGGACACAAATGCAAGGAGCTTGTCCCCAAAACCTGTGTCACAGTGCAGAAATTGGATGTAGAGATACACTGCAACCTGAGGGTCCCAGGGCAGCCTTCTCTGCCAAAGAGGGCTGCAGCTCCAAAACCAGGGATCACAAGAAACTCTGGAGCTTTTAATGATAACCACACAAAAAAGAGCAGGCTACAGTTAAAATATGAGTCATGCAGGTTAGATGGGAGGAGCAGAGAGGCAGGGACTGATTTAGGACAATCTCCTGTTCCTCACTCAAGCACTCCAGTGTGCTGCTGGGAGTGTTTGCCCTCAAGACCCTGTTTTTGAACTGTCTGCCAATAGCTGGCCAAGGACAAGAGGAGGGTGTGCAAATGTGCTTCAGCAACATGAATTGATTTTTCCAGAGAGACATATTTCAAGTAATCCCACTGGACAGGGGAGGTCAGGTCAGTGGGATGGCTGTGCTCAGGACCAAAGTCCTACAGTCCAGACTGGAGAAAGCATCTGGGACCCAAAACTCTGCACTTCCTCAGAAAGGAGGTTAGGTAGAAACAAAACACAGGGGAAAAGAGGAGCAGAGACTGACATGATCATATAGTCTAAGTAGGGAAAGAAGCTGTCCTGTGCTTCTTCAAAGCCTAACATGAAGATGACCCCTGAGCTGCACACTTCAGCTGTGAGGTGACAGATGGTAGGATAGAAACCACAGCATGAGTTGATACAGCAGTTTTCTGGAGCACTGCAGCTTTCTCATGGTGCTCCCCAGGAATGAGGGCCAGTGCATGAGGTGAGGAGATCACTGTAGTCTCCTTTGCCCTTGTAATCCAGGGTGATGAAAGCCCAGGTCTCTGGACTTCCAGTCTAACACCATATCCAGTAGACCATGATACCATTCCCACTGCTCCTTCTCCTCAGGTGATGAATCTTCTCCCTGTCCCTACAACTGCTCTTCCAAGTCTGCTTCCCCTGCTACTGACAGCTGCTCAGCCAGGACCTTCCATCCAGCTCAGGAGAATAAGGGCAGAATGAAGACACGAGTTGTAAGTAGCAGTTTCCTTGCAGCATTTTTCTGCTGCCAAGGAGGGAGAAAAGATGGCCCACGAGCCATGGAAGTTGGCAGAGTCCCCGTGAGGCCATTCTCTGCTGGCCAGCCCTGCCGATGTGCTGTAGAACAAGAACTGGCCAGGACCCACAAGGCAAACCTGCTGCTGATTGCAGAAGAGCCCCAGAAAGGTTAACACACTCTCCCCTTTTCACTCTGATGCCTCTGCAGCCCCTTCCTCCAGCCAGAGCTCCACTTAATAATTAATTGGAGAAATATGCCCCTAACCAAGCAGCAACCAGGACATTTAGATCCTCCTGAGAAAAGCTAAGTCTGTATTTCTGTAATGACTGGCAGCAGGAGATAGAAGGCATTTACAGAAGGAGGGTGGAGTGCTGTTGCCGCTGAATCAGGCTATCAACCTGTTCTTGCCAACCACTCCAGGGCTTGGTGCAGGGAATTTTTCATCCCTTCAGCATCTGCTGAGCTGAGCTGGTCATAAGGTGCAGGTAGCACAGCAGTGGCATGGAGACATCAGGGAGCAGTCCTTTCCCAGAGAGATAGGATAGAGAAAGACCAAAGAGAGACATGGGAGGCCCAAGCAGAAGTGAATCCCAGGTCAAGGCTCCACTCCTAACATTGTGCTTCTGTCCCTTGTCATAGCAAGACCAGAACACCAAACCTTGTGAGATTTTAGCTCATGGAAAATCAACAGATTTGGCTTCCAGATAATTCCCTTACCAGGAAAGCCATCAAAAAGGACCTCTTTTATCTCCTTAATGCTTTCACATGCCATCCTGCTAGGCAGTTCTGGCGCTGGCTGAGGTGCCTGGGATGTTTCTGTGCTACTTTGAAGGTGTCTGTGCTTAGAGGTGTTTCTGTAATCCCACCTAGTCATGTACCATGGTCCAGTGAATAGGACATCACACTGGAAGTACAGGGAAATGAGGTTTGTACTCCTCCATATCATAAGGGAACCTACAAAAGAGCTGCAGAGAGACTTTCTATAAGGGCATGCAGCTACAGGGCAAGGGGTGTTGGCTTTAAACTGACTGAGGGCAGGTTTACATTAGATATGAGGCAGGTTTTTTATCATGAGAGTGATATAACACTGAAGCAAGTTGCCCAGAGAATTTGTGAGTGTCCAATCCCTGGAAGCGTTCAAGAGTTTTGAGCAACCTGGTATAATGGAAGGTGTCCCTGCCCCTGGCAGCGGGCTTGGACTAGGTGACTTCAAAAGGTCCCTTCCAACCCAAATTATTCTATGATTCTGTGATGTATAATAGTTTGTTCAAGTCTCAGATGTTCACTATATCTCCCAGATATGAATTTTCACTGCCACTATAATGTGAACAAGAATTCCTCACAGAGTGACCTGAGGTCCCCTGATCAAGAGCGTTAAGTGTTATTGTCATAGTCAACTGAAGTAGAGGTAATAGCTGTAAGATTAGTTATATTTATGGCACAGTGCTTATCATCACTCATTTTATGTGTGCTCTTCTCACCAATCCACATTTACTGCTTGGAACATTTTGGGCCCTTATACAGCCTCATAAATCCCACTTAATTTTGATTCACGGTGGGCAGCACTACATCCTAAACTAGTAGCTAAGCAAAGATCTAGAAAAAAAACTACAAGAACTTACATATGGTGGAGAGCATACAATTCACATGCTACTGAATATCTGTGTGCTGTGAAAAGGTGTGGTATTTGGTAAACAATACAAAAAGCTGGAGCTAAAGCTATGAGAAGATTTAACTGACTAGCTCATCAGGAAGCTACAGTACTTCAAAATATCCCAATCAAGGGGCTAGGAATTGCCTTTCATCATTTGTATCAGACTTTATACTCAACAAGGACAGATAATGAAGGCTTTCTATGTTATTTTTAAACTATTGTGAATATATATTCCTAACCTCCTTTTTTTTATTTGCAGGTGTTGGGCTCAGGGTAATTTAGGATCCTGAATTCACAGACAATAGGATAAATGCATTACTAAATGTTGCAGTGAAAGTTTCCAGAAACAATATTCTTTTTCTGGCAGTTACAAGGTATTAAAAATACATTAAGACATTGGGGAAGAGACTATTGATACTCACTGGAGGTGATCTCATGGGTATAATGGAGGTCATGCCAAGTCATGACAAGAAATTGCACAACAGTGTCTAGTTTAATTTCTCCAGTACAAACTGTGCTGAACTCTCACTGTTTTCCACCTGTCCTGAAATATCTTGTTTTGCCATAAAACAAGACATACTTCGTCATTTGCCACCAAATGCCACCAAAAGTAGCCATGCGATCTCATAAAAGAGAGACTTTCTCTACTTACAGGTCCAGTGGCTTTCATGGTTCCATGGTGGCAGGTGGTGAGAGATCAGAGCAGGAGCACAGCTGACCTCTGAAGTCTCATTTCCTCCCACCCCTCCAGAGAGATGGACACTCTGCCCAGCAGTCCCTCCACTCTGCTTTCCAGCAGTGCCTCTCTGTTTGCTCTGGAATGGCACTAGACCCATATTCCCTCTTTCAGTCCTCTCTGCCTACACATGTGGCATATTTATGAGCAAAAAAAACCAAACCAAGTTCAGGGTAGATCCCCACCTTCTGATTGTGGATGTAGGAATCCCAGTCCTGCAGGCTGGGATTTCTGCTGGAGGAAAGAAGCCTTGGCTGCCCTCAGTTATCTTGTGATTAAAAGGCACTTTACCCCAAGACTGGCTCTTGCTGGAGCAGAGAAAGAAAGAGCTGATCCTTTCAGACAAGTGACTTAATATCCAGTATGTTTTGTCTGTGAATATCTCCTGCTTTAAACACACACTAAGAACTTTCACCACTGTTTTTATTGTCCCTGCTTGGAGACACTTTGATAGCTGCCCTCCTGTAAAGGATCCAGCTATTCTCCATGGCTGCTCAGCTCATCCAAGCAGTCTTCTCTCAAGGTACAATGCCTCTTCATTTATGTTCCTTGACCCAAGCACTGCTACACTGACCACATCCTGAACTCCCACCACACTCCTAAACACAGCCTCCTGGGCAGAAGCTGCCACCTATGCCCAGCTGTTACTATTTTGCAATGCAGAAGAACCTAGGAACTGGCCAGTGTTGCTGAAAACCATTTTCTTTTGGGTCAGGTCAACCTTGTGAGTCTGTGTTTGTGATAAATGGCTCACAAGCCAACTCAGACTTGCAGAGTGTATTTTGAAAACCATCATGAGCTCTATTTCAAAACAGAGTGAGAAGACAGAGTATCTTTCATTATAAAAACCAAAACTTCACATTGGCTGCTCTCTCATTAAAGGATTTAAGATGCCATTGTTTTGGGGCTCTGAGGTCCTGACTCCTGATAAGCAGCAATTGGGATGTTCCTGAATACATTTCAGTGCTGGATACATTTGGTTCCTTCCTTTCTTGGATGCCTTTGCTTTTTCCCTGGTAACAAAAGCTTTCCATCTGGGGCACCTTATGCAATTTATCCTTTTGTCTCTTCCACCAACAAAAAGGATCAAAAAAATGACTAAGAGAACATCATGACTGGGCAACAGTCCCAGGCTGGCAGTCCCTAGCTCTGATGTTTCAGGCAACAAGGAGATTTTTCAGGAAGTAATTTCCAAGGGAGATCCTCAAGCTGCAGTCCCCAACACACGTACATTTTCTCTGGTGCTGTACAGGGGCCACTAGTGCATTCATTAAATAAAAAGCAGCAAGGTTTGAGATCAGAGGCTCTGGTTCACAAGCTGCACTGTCTCACATCAGGTTTAGAGAGGTGGTGATGCAGAGAAAGGAGCAACAGCAGCTCTGTCAGGCCCCCTGAGCTACCCTTAGGACCAACAGCAACAGCAAAGACTTTGGTGAAGGCAGAAAACTTGCCTAGGAATCCAGGCAGGCATTAGGGTAGGTGGAAGTTAGTGCTGTTGCCAGCACTACCCTGTTACTGGTACCCAACCCAGCCAGTCCAGCACCAAGTATTTTGTTAAAATCTCTGGTTATGCCACACTGCAGAAATAACCTCCCAGCCCAGGGCTGTTCCACAGGGAACAGATCACTGTGTGCCTGTGCATCAGCTAAAGTCAGGTCACAGTGTGCAGATGGTAAGGAAGAGCAAAAGAAAAGAAGTGCCTGTGTTTTACAAACAGGGGAACTGAGACACAGATGGAATAGGCAGCTAGTGTACAATCCTATGGGAATGCTGAGATAAAGCCAGGGACTGAGCAAGTTCTCCAGAGTCTGAAGTCAGGGTGCCAGTCATGATGTCAGCACTACACACATGCACACACAACCTCTCTGGCATCTGCCCTGTGGGAAGCAAGGAATTTAATATTTATCTCTTCGAGTCTTTCTTGGCAAATAAAATCATGAATATCTGTACAGCCCTTTAAGAGCCTTGAACAGAAGGCTCCATCAAAGCAATGTATTAATAGTTTGTTTGTTTTTGAAAAAGGGAACAGATGGACAAAATCTTGGAAAAAGGAAGAGAGAAACAAGATGTGATTCTATGTTGTAAAATTCCTTTCCCACTTCCAGAAGTGACTAATACTCTCCACTTGGTGCTATTGTATAGCAGAGACAAAAGGTAATGCGTTTGCTCCGATTTTTTTTCTGTTTAGAAATCTCTTTAGCAAGCAAACCTCCAGACTGCTGGCCCCACTCTCCACTGCTTTAATGAAAATCTGACACAGAGGTGCCAGTTGATAAAGCCATTTCTGGCATTCTTTATATCCTTATCTCTCTTGTTTTTGGGGAAGTGATGAGGCATTGTCAGGCACAGAGTGCCTGAGAGCTGGATTGCAGGGGGTACCTCACGGCAGCTCTATAAAGATAGATTTCCACTGACAGATCACTCTGCATGGCACTAGACAGGCTCAAGCTGACATGCCTCTTCCTATGCTTCTCAAGGTCTTACTTATTTCAGAGCCACTTCAACGCAGTCTCCTTGTGAATGTTTCCAGAAAACAAACCCAGTTTGTCCTGGGTTTATCACTGATTTGCTTTCAGAACTGCAAAGAGCCTCCAGCACCAAACTCAGGACATGTCTTCACCTGCAAATTCTCTAATGAAATAGCAATGGCCACTTGAAAGCCCACAACAAGAGCAGGAACAGAGTTTTCCCTCTTCCAAGTGCCTGTGCTTGAGGTGAAGCAGTCTGTACTTTGTGTTTGCACCAAGGATAGACAGGCAAGCCCTTTCAGTTCAACAGAACACAGCAGGGTCCCATAGCAAGCAAACATCTTCACAGCTATTGGGGTGGCTTCCATTAATGCCCACATAGCTCCTAATAGCTTCCAAAGAAATTTTTAAAGCCATAAACCTGCTTCAGCCCCATCCAGGCCTTTAACAGGCAGGTAAGCTGCATGCTAGGTAAAGACATGTATTCAGTTCCACAGGAGAATTTGAAGCGTTACAGCATGGCATGGGTTCCAGTCAGAAAGGGATCACACTGAGATATCTTCCAGAAAATAAAATTCAAACCAGCTGTATTGTTTAATTACCAATAGGTCACATATACATATATGTGCACATGTATTTTCATATGTTTGTATGCCAGATCATTGCAATGGAAGTTGAAAGGTTTCATTAAAAAGTATCAGTAGATAATTGTTGTGAGAAATCTTTCCTGTATCATAGCAAAACTGAAATTTCAATAACACTGTGACTTTTATAGCTTTTCAATTCTTTCCAACAGAAGTCTCAGCTGAAAGTGCAAAAAGCCAGCATAACTCCCCAGGATGGAAGGCAGCAAGAGGCATACAACTGCTCCTTCTCTAGCAGGGTGCCACAGAGCTTCTGATAGCCATGAATATCCTGGACTCCTCTTATGCCACCAGTTTAGCACCCTCATGTCCTGCCAGGGCTGGACCACAGTGCTGACTGACTGGCTGACAGGCAACCATCACTATCATCTCTTCACAAGGTATGGAATTTCTGGGAATCAGCAAGTCCTTGCTGCTGACTCAGATCTGATCAGATGTGGCTTGAGATGGTGCAGCTGGGTCTGAATGTCTTTGCTATTGAATGTACAAGCTGGAGCACAGAACTAGATTTCCAGCCTTCACTGAAGCACATTAATTACCTTTGCACAAGGTTTAAGCACCACATCATCATAGGCAAAATTTGCCTGGCAGTGCCAGCTGCTCCAGAGGTTAAAAGGAGGAGGGAGAGATGCAGGATTTGTTCAGGAACACCAGAACCACAGATGTGCTGTAATTGCTGATAATCAGGGTATCTGTGTGTCTCAACACAATAGTTGCTGGTGCTGGGAAGAAGTGTGCTTTACTGTGTGCTCCATTGCTTCCTGCCATCCACACAGCCACACACTGGAAAATGCCTGTGTAAGGAGCATCCCTGAACACAACCCTCGTGTGCACACTGTGAAAAGCTTGGCATGGCCAGAGTGAAGCCCACGGGAGAGGCAACAGCAGGATCATCACAGCACCTCTGGGCACTTGGGGAGGAACAAAGCGATCCTGAGGAACACAAAATCCTCCCAGCAGCATGCCTCTGCTCTGAGTTTGCTTACATAGAGATGAGCCGTGGTGCCCTGCTTCCTCCTGCCTCTCTGCAGCAAAAGGCAAAGCAGTCAGGGCCAGCACTCCCTTCCCACAGCAGGGCCGATTCCCTGTGCTCCAGCCAAGGAGCTATCCTGGGAAGCAGAGCTGAGGCTGGCGTTCAGCACCAGCGGCAAGGGGAAAGCTCAGCCTGGACTGAGCTCCAGGAGCCACCAGGCGTGGCCAGGGCAGAGACCCGGTCAGCAGCCCTCGGGGGGACAAGCAGGGGACACGGGGGAGACTCAGGCTGCTGAATCCAGTCTCTTGCTGCTGGAAGTAGACATATCCTAGGAATTTACTAGGTTCGTCTTAAAGCTGCTTCAGGTCACTGGATTTCGTTTTGACTTTGTACTCCCAGCGGCTCTGCTGGGAACTGCTTTCCAGACTTTTTTTCTGGAGTGGGGCTGCCGAGGTCAGGAGAGAGCAGTGCTGCCTTGATCTCATGCTGTGTTTTAACACACAGAAACAATGTTTATACACAATATAGCTCAAACTGCATACGTGTAGGAAAGCAAGGCACAAGTTCTCTTCTGCCAAAGCAATGGAGCAAGAAAATATCCAAGTGGGTTGCATGCCTGGCAGGGATGGAATGAGTGTTTCATGTACAGCTACTCACAGCTGCACTTCTGTCCACACCTGGGTCAAAGGCTTGTTCCAAGACAGAGCTTTATGAAACACAGAGATGTGAGTCCTGCTCCAGAGGGCTCTGTGTACAGGTCTGCAGAGGTACTCAGCTGGGAAGCCAATTTTGCTGTGCAGGCTGGAGTAAGCCACCCATCAACTGTGTCAGCAAAGTGGGGACTGCTGTATTCCGAGATCCCTGGATGACGATCATCACTCAATACCAAATTCTTTGCAGTTCCATTTCACCATCTGATTTCTACAGCAGCCAGTGCTCTATATAGAAATGTCATTTGCTTCATCTCACAAATCCACTGATGAGCTGTTACAGGCCCAGATGTCAAGCTTTACAGCAAGGAAAAAATAGGTATTTGTGGTAGTTTTGTATTTTGTTTAATAGAAAAATTAATTAGGCACTTCTCTGTTAGAAATGCAAAGAGAGAACTGTGCTAGTGGAGGGATCTTCTCTAAACAGATTAAAAGGACTATCCATACCACCAGAAAATAAAATGTTTTGGTTCTTCTAATCCACAGCAGGAAGGAGGGAAGGGGAGAGTTCAGGTACTGGCATGGCTAGAGGAAAGGATGGACATAGCCACTGTGCTGTCAGAGTTACAGCACTGTCAGCCCCAGCCTCCCAAAAATGAGGGATTAAGGCACTAGAAGAATTTAAAGCAAAGGAAAATACAAATACTTAGTCATGGGAAATGTTACACTCTTACCTGTGCTTTTTCTTTCAGCCAACATTAGAAAAGACACTTTAATGAAGAGATTTAGCTGCAATATTCCAGGGGCAGGGTCCCTCCAGGAGACAGAAGGATGATAAAAATGGCAGGAGCTGTGCGTGCTGGGAGATAATCTTACTTCACTTGCTGTAACAACTGCCAAGGGACAAGAAAAGCAGCAATTAATTATGATCATATTTTTTGAAAACTTCTTCTGCTTTGAGAGTTCACTGTTAGTAAAGGAGCCAAAGGTTTTATTTTTAGAGTATGGCTTTTGTTTTGACATTGCCCAGTCATGAACATGTGAAATCTCTCTGTAATAGGGGATGTAGCAGGGTGTGTGCAGGGGGTCTCAGGAAAAGCTCCAGCCCATCCTCCCCAGGTGTCATCCAAATCTCTGAGCAGACATTTCCATTTTCCCTGCACAGTCCAAGCATATGCAAAGGGGTGGGAAACAACCTCCTGCTTCTTCTACAACTGAGCGCAGCAATATAAAAACCTCATTCTCTCTCCTTTTATGTTGCTCATAAAGCTCCAAATGTTGCTCTTAAATGGAGTCCCCCTCATGCATATAATTGAGTGAGTGATTTCTCAGCCACCTGCATTATGATTTTACTGGGCCAAATGTTGCCCGTTTCCTCTGTTAAAGCACTTTCTGCTGAGTTTTCAGCTGCTGCTATGCATGAATTTTCCAGAGCAAGCGTAGACAGCAAGCAGCGTAGAACAATTAACACTTCCAGCTAACCTCATTAACTTCCATTGTGCATCAACAACAATATAAGATTCAGAATGATGTCACTTGCTGCTTTCTTAGCAACCCTGAAAATCCTGTGCACTTTCCTTTCCTGAGAGCCTACATGCAGAAATAAAAAGCCCAACAGTTCCAGAGATAATTCATTACCACCACACTGGAGTGAAGGCAATAGCTCCCTGACAGTGATGCGTAGGAAGGCTGGCTTCCTCTTGCTCCTGCCAGGCTGCAATTTCTGATGTCTAATAATGCAGCTGAGCTCAATTTACAGCCTGAGCTCAGGAAGGATTTCCCCTTCCTTCATAAGACAGGTTACAAAAACAGATAGAAAGAAAAATATCCTTTGTTGCATGCTTATTTTATTTCATTTCATTTATTCTTTTTTTTTATCATTAATTGCTCACTAAAACATCATATGGGCATCACTCTCCAGCTTTCAAATGTGTTTGGAGGACAGAAGAAAATCATAACAATTTCTGTCCTACAAATAGGGAAACTAATCCATCAAATGTCATGAGACATCCCAACACTTGCACAGATCATGAAGCAGCTAAGTTTTTCCCAGTTCAATATTCTAATGGACCAATACCTGCATTGTCTGATACCTGGAAAAAACGGAATAGAATGTTTACAGCCTCAGAATTGTGGTAAGACTACCTTTTTTATCCCCTGTTGAACATTATGCTATGAGAAACAGTAAGATGCAGGTACTGAAAGTCAGAAATCCCCCTACATCATTAAAACCAGAAGTTGTATAAAAAATATTATTAACAGCATTTCTCATAAGTACTTGGTTTAACTTCATAGCCTGCTGTTCCTTGCCAAATTGTTTCTAGGGGAAAACCACCCAAATATAAAGAACAATTTAAGCAAGACAGACTCTCCTCTTCCCTACGTGGCTATGCTACCTTATCAAGACAGACAACTCAGGGCAAATCAGACCAACTACACCTACAAAAATAAATAATCCTGAAATCTGCATGCAACAGTTCACACATCGCTGCCACCCCATGCTGACCACTCACTCCTCCTCTGCCCCTCAAAAACCCTTGACTTCCATGAACATTGACGATTAGGGGGTCTCTCTTCCCCTGGTCTCCAGAAGGACTCTATTTCCTTCCAGGTTTGTAGCCCAAGGTTGAATTGGGCTCCTTTGCAGCCTCCTTTTCCCTGGGGAATAGGCCAGAGAGTTTCAGGATTCACCCATGGGCCTGTCTCAAAGGAGGTTGCAACATTCAGTCTTGGATAATCCACAAGCCTCTACTTTTGGATACTTTCCACAGGAAAAATATTTTTAATCTGAAATGTTCCAGTTTAATTTCTACCAACAAACAGTTTTTGGAGCAAACAGATTTCTTCTGTGGGTTTTGGGGTTTTTTTGAGGGGAAGAGGAGGTGTTTGCGTTGTTATTTTTTAGTTTTTGTTTTATCCTCCTATGTCTAGATGCATTTTTATAGTTCATCAGACTTTGAAAAGCCACCCTCAGTACATCATAACCATGCCTCAGATAATGATCTAGCTGTACTCATGTTTTGCTATCTTGCAGGCTAGTTTAAATGGATGTTTGGATTCCTGGCAAATTCACAAATTAGGTGGCAAGGGGTAAATATGCAGTACTTAACATGCAAAGCAAAATCAAGGACATGTTGATCTTGGTTTGGCTTTGCATTCATTGTAAACAAAGTCCTGCGACTTCCACAAAGAAAAGCTAAAAATTAAAGAGCATGACTTTGTTTTTTTTTGTCCAGTGGAGATTTTTTGCATCCCTTTGCTAGGGTTTAACTCCTTTCTGTTGCTGTGTAGCCAATTTCTTCCAGGTTGGGTAAGGTTTACGGAAAGACCTATCATCCCTTCCAACCTGACCTACTCACCTTCTTTCTGGAGAAATAGGTCACAGTTTACGATAAGTGAAAAAGATCCAGTAATCCTGCCTTGTCCTCTTCCTGGGGGGTGCTGAATTACATCCTATAATCTGTTTCCCAGGGCAGAGCCTGTTATTTTAAGAGACGGGACACAGTCCAGATGCTATGAGTTTTACTGACCCAGCACATCATCCTGAGTGTCATGAATTAATTGGCTGCTACAAATAGTTTATTCCTTTCTCTCCTGCAAATTGCCACCCAAGACCTGCATGATCAATGCCTGCTGCTTCTTAAGATGGTACAAACTGTCTGTTAATGAAGCACCTGCATGCACACAACACCCAGAGGCGAAATGGTGAGGGGGCAGCAGATTCCTGTCCTGGAACACTCATTCTCCACGTGTTTTTATCCTGTCCAATGTAACTAAGGAAACTTACCGAAACCTTTGGCAGTTTTTGACCACAAGTTGGGATAGTGACAACTGCAGTCTAATATACACCCCTCCACTAAACATTGAATTTATTCTGTATTGATTTTTAGATAGAAATACGGTAGAGAAATGGCCCTTCCACAAATGAAACTAATTTGAGCCATCTGCTTTTTCCAGAGACTAACAGAGCCCAGCAGACACTTTGTGCTGTAACTCTTCAGCTATAGCTCTAATCCATCTGGAAAGTTCCACCTTTGGCAGAAGTGGACAAGGAAGGCAGCTACTGGTTCACCCTCAGCAGAGCTGAGTCAGAAAGGGACTGTGGGCAGCCTGTGCTTGGCAGGGGTAGGAAGCAGAAGAGACAAGTAGTTAGAACCTTAAGGGCTAGAAAGTTATTTGGAGATGAGAACCTGGTAGGTGACTAAGAGAAAAGAGGCAAAGAGAGGTGTAGTTTTTGTTCTGTGATGACCTGTGCAACTTAGAAACCAGAAATTATTCCTCCAGCTTGAAAATTCAATAGGACCAAGTGCAACAGGAGGAAGGCAAAAGGAGTAAGAGTGAGGAGGGCATGGGAATTACCATGCATGACATATCACCCAGGGTGTGAATACCGAGCACATCTGAAGATGAAGAACTAGTTCTTGTTGTCCTTTCTCGCCACAACAAGAGTCAGGACCAAGCAGGAGCATGTGACATGGGTCACGTTCATGGCAGAAGAGCAGAAATCTGCAAGTGTACGTGAGGGCAGTCAGGACTTGGCATCAGGAGCCATCACCAGATAAGGAAATGCAACCAGTGAGTGAAGGCAGGACCTGGCAGCTGGTGCTGCCTGTTGAACCCAGCTCCTCACCCTTCAGATGGGGTTTGCAGAAAGCAGGAACACTCCTGCAGCCTTCATGCCACTTTCCTTGGAACAAAGCGTTGAGGCACCCAGGAGGGTGCACAGGGAAAGCAGACATTTATTGGTACTGTTATTTGCACCATGATTTGGTTCATAGCTGGTCTGGAAAAACAAGCACCAAGAACTCGAGAGTGGTTTGGATTTTTTTTTTAGTTAGGAAAAAACCAAAAAACAAACAAGGCTGCATGCAAGACAGCTTCTGAGCAAATGAACCATGAGAACTTGCTCCAGCCCTGCCCTCCCTTCTCCCACCCCACTGGCTGTGGCTGAGCCTCTTCGAGGTATGTGATGGACCTGCCACCTCACATTTTAGAGATAAAGCTAAGTAAAGGAAGGAAAATGAAAGCAATGCTTTTCTTCGAATGGGGGATCAGGGTACAGCACCATGTGTTACTCTGGTTTACAGCAGCCTGTTTAGCTCCTAGGGTGACACTTCTACCACAGCCTGATTTTTTTTTTTTCTGAGAAATAAGCCTGGTTACTGAGTTGTGCTCTTTACCCAACAAGAGATCTCCAGAAATCCCAGCAAGCTGGTGGTAGATCTAGACCTGGCTGCTGTGCATGCCCTGCTCACTAGACTGATTCCCTTTCCTTAGGGTAGCAATCATGCAGGGTCTAAGAGAACTAAAACACCAAATCACCAGATACAACCTAAGCCCTAAAGCACTTAAATGCACCATACTACTGGAAGCATTCAGTCCCACAGCCCCCATCCCACAGATGGGAGCCTCAGGCTGGATCTCACAGCATGGCAAGGCTGCCAAGAACCTCACTGGCAGCCAGTCCTGGTGCTGAGCTGTCTCTGCTTCTGCAGGGCCAGAAAGGCCCTGGGGACCAACACAGCAGACAGGAGGAACCATATGAAGATGAGAGGTCTTAGCCCACACTGGCAGCTCATTTCCCACACAACCCTCAACCCTGATTTGATTTAGCTACCAAACTACCAGATTTCTGCCTTAACCACAACCACCAGATGCACCTCAGGTGAAACCCAGACCCTCATGCAGTTTCCCAGAAGCTCCTTCCAGCTCAGACACTGCCTCACTTGGCAAGTCTCAGGTCACCTGGTAAAGGTACCGTGAAATGACAGTTATTACATTTCCCCTGTTCCTTCCTGTCCATCGAGTCTGTGAGGCAGCCTGGTCCCCTCTGTTTTGACATTGTTATCAGAAAAGCACCCAAGGGTGAGTAAGTACAAGCACCAAGGTACAAGTGTCAAGATATATGGGGTATCAAGCACATATTTGTGGGAGAAGGTAGTTTTCTTCTCAACACACAGATCCATCTCCAAGTAGAAGGAGGAGCTAGGAGACACCAAGGTTTTTGGTTTTTTTTCCTTTCCCTCTCATTTTTCTCTACTTCACTCAAGGGTCCAGCTAATTTCTGTTGTTTGCCCTTGTTTGTGGTGGTGGGTGACCCCAACCCTTAGCACAGGGCTGAGAAAAGCGCAGTAACTCCCTCCTCCCCCAGCACCTTATCCTCTGAGTTCCCCATTGGGACACACTGTGGTATTGTGTCCTGCCCTGGCACGGGTGGCTGCATGCAGATGCCACTGCCATCCAGATAATCAGCAGTTATTGCTGTGACAGTCCCTGAACATCACTAGGAGAGGAAAATTTGGGGTGTTTATTAGGCCATGGTGGTTTCTGAGAACACAACTGGGATTGGGGTCTGTCAACCCCATAGTCCAGACACGAGAATGTCAGCCCCTTGCACCTGTCAGTGAGCCTTATTGCCAGCAGAGAGGAGCTCTATTTGATATTTTTTTTTAAACAGCTCAGTAGATCATGTCAGCAGACAACAATGTGCTCACTCCACAAGACACAGAATTTGACAGGCAAAACAACCTGCCAGTTACTTATCATTAGTGCAAATGACTGATTTTTCGGTTCACCGGCAGTTCAGAATAATCTGAAGGTTTTATTTTGAGTCAAACTGAAGAATATTTTTTTTTCCAGAACTTTCAGCTCACCTTGATATTTCACATTTCTACTCCAATCTCTTTTAAATAAAACATTTTATTATCTTCTAAAAAATGCAAAAACCAAAAGAGAATAGAGGGATGCTTCATTTGATCCAAAACTATTTCTATTAGCTAAACTTCCAGCAAAAAAAAAAAATGTGGGGGGAGGAATTAAAGACCAGATATTTCCCCCAGTAAACAGAAAATTATGGTTGGTTGAAGTCCCAGATTTTCCTTGAAAAAAACCTTGTAATGAAAATTTTGGAATAGCCTTAGCCTGCTTCTCCCCCATTTCCCCCACCCTTCCTGGTCAGGTTGCAAAGCCCATCACCCACATCTATTTTCTGTAGGCTTAGAGATCAAAAGTCAAAAGGGAAAGAGCTGTTCATTTCCCATCACTCTTCTCCCTCATTCCCAACAGTGTCCAAGGTCTTTTGCACATCAGTGAATGCCGCTTTGCTTCATCCCTGACTATTTCACCCATCCAGAGCCAGCCTTATGCCATCCACTGGCTTGGAAATAAAAACACATTTAAGAGTCAACCAAGGGGAAAAAAAAAAAGAAAAAAAAAAAAGCAGTAGGTGTGCAGGCCAACCCTGCAGGTGCTTCTGCAATTGAGTCTTGGCTCAGGGCAGTAAGCGTTAGTGACTTTTAATTTCCTCTGTCCCCAGGCATCCTGGATAATATCACTGAGATAGCTCCTATTCAACTCCTGACCTGGCAGACAGTGCTGGGTATCCCACCGTGCTCCATTGAGTACACTAAGCCTCACATAAGCCCTCTAAGCCACTGGGCTACTTTGGTGAGTCATTTAATAACACTGAACATGCTTTTCCCTACAACTTTGCAAGGAGGGGAGGAATCTACTGCAGGGAATTAAAGACCCCCAAACAAATTTTAAACACAAATTGAATTTTTTAATTGGACTGGAGTACTGAAGCATATCCAGATCTTGACCTCAAACCAGATCAGGAAGGAGAAGTAGGCAGTCAGTTGGCTCTGGAGGTTTATAGGGTGTCACAGGTGCCTTTAATAACCAATACTGCAAGTTAATAACTTGGTTAGGGATGGGAATAGACTAAAGATGATACCAAGGAGTTGACTTTTAGTCCAGTTTGCTTTGAAACAAAAGCTAATAATCACAACTGGAACAGGAGGCTGGAAAGACTCATGGATTACTACATTTAAGCTTTTGCTATTGCAAACACTTTCTTCTTAAAATTGTGACAATTTTTTGAAGTTTGTTAAGCCACATCCTTGCCCAGGACACTCTGACACTGGTTGCTCCTACTGGGAAGAAATTTCAAACTCTGACTGTTAGTAACTTTCTCCTAATTATCAGCCCAGTACTCTGTGGTTAGCCAATAACATTCTCCTTTAGCTTTAGTAGCTATTCTTCTCATCTCTTTTGGAGAAACCCACCAAGAAGGTCTTGACCTGAATGGCAACAGAATCACAGAATCAGGAGGACAGATATCAAGCAACTGCTTGAACATGACAGTTTTAATTGATCCTATTGATCAGCTCTTGGTTACCCTGGAAGAAAAAAAAGTGTTGAACCATTATTTGGTAGCTGCAGTGCTACCTTGCACTGCCACCCATTTCATCCCTGTTCTCTGCCTTGGCTTCACATTTTCAAAGGTGTAAAAGGAAGCTGAACCAAGTTAAAAGTTTGCACATAGCTTCCTGGAACAGCTTTGAGAATTAGAGTCCAGGCAGGATTTCAGACCTAAGTCTCCAGTTCAGCACTTGCTGAAGGATCAACCAGAACATCTTTGTGAGTGCCTGAGAGCCACTGGGTTGCACAGTGCTCAGGCATTTGGCTGCTGCTGAGAATCCTACTCTGATGTCTATTCAAGTCATGACCTGAGCACCCAGTGCTTCAGTTTGCAGACAACAGGAACCAGGAGCAGTTGGCATTTTCGAGCATCTTCGATCTGTTAGCTGACATTTTCAAAGATGAAAAGCCTTTGGGTTGACTGCCCACGAGAGAAAGCCCCCTGCCCCCCAGACAGCTCCTTCATGGGCCCTGGCAGTGGGCCCAGACAATGTCAACAAGCTTTGAGCATGACTTACAGCACTATCTGAGACAGTGAAGAAAGCAGAAACTCCCATGACAGCATTCACATTCAGGTCTTGTTGATGAAACTACCAGTCACTAATGCCAAAAACAGCAGAGATTATTTTTTACCATGTGGGCTTCAAAATTCACATCAACAGGCAGAGTGGCATCTTTCACATAGTTCCTTAAAACACCTCTCTGCCACAAGCCTACCCCTCACACCCATCTGGCAGCAGGCTCACCCATGGCAAGGCACAGCTTCCTCCTCATTTCATCCTCCTCCAACACTCCCATTTGCGTTTTGTCCACTTGTTGCATCCTGTCTAATTCCTGTTCAGGCGTTCGTCAGGGAGGGGAAGGTTGTTTTTGCTACTTGCCTGTGCTGCACCCAAAGTAATGAGCCCAGAACCTTTATGTGATCTCCTACCTGATACTCTGATTTAAGGTGGGACTACAAGGAAGACTTTCCTTTCTTCACCCTTGACAATCAAGTGGAAAACACACGATTTCAGCAAAACAAAGGTAATTGGGAAACCTACATCAGGGCCTGTCCAAAATATTTAATTTGACAAGCAACATTCTGGGTTTGGAGTTACTTCAGTTTGCTCTCCCTCTTTCCACACTTTCAAACCAAAATTCTGCACATCAAAAATATCCTTTGGAAACAAAAGTCAAAATGCTGTCTGCAAGCCATGGGAAAACACTTGATGTCAACATCCCTATTCTTGCCTTGACCAAAACTCAAACCATATTTGACACTAAGGAGCAACTAGGCTGGGTCTTTCAGAAGCAGTTTGGAGCCAAATTTACTGTTCATTCACAAACTCTAACCAGATCTTAATGCAAAGCAACACAACCACAGCTTCAGGTCGCTTGTGACCTTGGCCTTATTCAAAACAAATAAAAACCTAATGCTTACAGATTTTAAGTCCTAATCCACAAACATCCCAACCCTCACACTGTTTACTCAGTATTAAAAAAATATGGGTTTTACTTTCTTTTCTTCCCTGCATCTCTTTTCAAACAAATCCTTCCTGCCTTTGGACAAGCTGACATTGTGTGTGTCCTTGAGTGTGCTCAAAAGCAAGGCAGAGCGTTCCTTTCTCATTACATGGCTTGGCTTATCAGCCCAGCAAAGGTTTGGGTTTCAGGTGTGGCCCCGTGCCAGGTGTGACTGGCCACACATCACTCACACAGCACCAGAGGCAGGGGCACAGCGCATGTACAGCCTTACAGCCTGTCCTTTATCAGAAGCACCATAAAGAGTTTCTTTATCAGAAACTCTGCTCTCACCGGCTGATCCTCATGGACAAACAAATGGCCTCTAGCCTCAGAAGATGGATCAGGAGGAATTAAATTATATTTAGCAGGTTGATTGAGAGATACGATATGATTTGCCCACTGAGAGCAGGAATAGATTCTCAGCTGTATTTTGGTTTTACTGCTCTATGGCCAAAATCCACAGTGAAGAAAGGCTGGTAAAACTGGGGTAAGACATTTGTCTCTTCTAATGTATTAACAAGAGCATTAATGCAGAGATTTTAGCACCTAAAGTGGACTGGAAATTATTTACAAGAGATAGGCCAATGAGGAAATAGTTCCTAGAAAATGGGATGAGCTGGTGTGCTAGACAATGCCGCTGCAGAAAGGTGGTATCCTGGGATACCCATAAAGACAGGACTACCTTGAATCCATTGAGGTATCCTGTTACTGCACACCAGTAAGAACAAACTGGTAACTCAGCTTTCACCTATTAATTTTGAAACTGCATACTCTATTTACATATAAATGTAAGATACTCTACATATGAACA
Organism: Entomyzon cyanotis; assembly: GCA_024500445.1. NCBI lineage: Eukaryota > Metazoa > Chordata > Aves > Passeriformes > Meliphagidae > Entomyzon > Entomyzon cyanotis. Next base: position 14,675,331 of record JAKEPQ010000780.1, read on the forward strand.
GTTTTCATTTATGTCTCATAATGAAAATAGAGTCCGTATGCTGTCTGGGTGTTCAACACCCCCACCACCAAAGACCTTCTACCATTCTTTGTTGTGCCACTTTGCATTTATCTAATACCTTATGAAGCTATTCTGAAGTTACTACAAGAATAATTCAGAACATGCATCTCCAGGAGGACTTGTAAAGAACAGTCCACATCTTTTCCACCTGCAAATCATTAAAAACCATGCCTGGGTGTTCTTCTATTGCCCAAACAGTTGTCCGTTTGGCTGGTTGAAATTGCCAAACCAGCTTTTTCCCATAGTGGGTTGAAAAGTGGTGCCATTGGCCAAGGAGGTCTTTCTCCAGCAGACCAACTCTTGCAGAAAGAGGGAGGGTAGAGGTGCTAGGAAGGAGGAAAAGCTCTTCTGGAGGTGTACAGAGATTGCAGGCTTTGAGAGGGCAGTGCAGCCACTGGTAACTTTTCCAAGTTCCTGGCAGCCCTTGTACTCATTTAAGTGTCTCTGTACTCTGGAGAAGCTGCAAACATTTGCAGACTCCAGGTAATTTCTTAACAGGTAGTTTTGGCTAGTTAATTATGCCCTGCAGCTCTTTGTCTCTCACAGAATGAATCCATAGCCCTGAATTCACAGACTGAATTAATTTCCCTGATTCATGGCCTGGACAGAGCTTTTACTACAGGGAAACCTCAGGTGCCTGGTATTTCTGCAAATTTTCAGGTGACATGCCAATTTGGCAACACCTTCAGGATTTGCCAATGTTTTCACGGGAGAAGGTCCTGAGCACTCAGATGGTTTCCTAGTCCCTTCCCACACCTTGGGGCAGGTATAGCACCCCCAAAACCTTTCCTCAACTCAAACTATTCCCTGAAGGATTTGGCAGATACTTGGCTCAAGTCACTTTTTATACAATTGCTGATAGGTCTGTCCTGATCACAGTATCCTGCAGTCTTAGAGGTGTTTACCCTCAGAATAATCCCACAAGTTTGGGCACTGTTGCTATTCCCATTGTACTCCTAGAGAACTGAATCACAGCACTGATGTAATTTGCCTGAGGCAGAAGATGAAGTCTGGGGCAGAACAGGGAGCTGAGCACAAGTCACTCAAATCCCTGGCAGGCTCTCCAAGCCAGGCCATCCCAGTGGCCTGTCATGTTTGTGAAAACCTCTGGCAGGGCTTTAGGTGGAGTGTGTAAGGTTTTCACTTGCTTGAGCATGCACGGAAGTGCCAGCCATACCTCCGTGGGTGAATCTGCCACAGCAGGATGGATGGGATGCCATTGCATCACAACCCAATAAAATTCTGTAAAACCCTCAGGAAGAGAACCTGGTGCCAGGCACGGGATCAGCAGGTGAGCTGTGGGCAGCCGATGAACCTCTGGACAAGCAGCATCATGCAGCACCTGATGCCAAGCCCAGAGCAGCCACCGTCTCCAGCACACTTTGAACACACTTGTTGCAGTGATCACTCAACACCAGAGGTGTTTGTGAGATCTGCTTTGCGTGTGGCGATGTCCAGCTGGCAAGAGATAACTATTAGACTTCTGCAGTGCCCTGAGCACACTCCAAATTAAGCAAACCCTGTGTTTAAAGGCATAAATCAAATCACAGTGTTGTCTCTTCCAAGACGAAGATTTTAAAATCCAACTTCAACAAAACACTCAATTAAAGGTGCAGAAGCCACTTAGCAACTGAACTCGCTAGCAATGCTCCTTGAGGCTTTGGGATGCCCCCATCCATTCAGAGAGCAGTCAAAAGATGATGATGCTCTAACTCCCTGTCTTGGGGCTTTGTTTCCTCAGGATGATGGTGAACATGGGATAAAAATCCTGTTGAAACTGATGGAAAGCATTGAAGCACATTTGGGCTCAGCTCTCCAGCAGCAAGGCACTAAGCAGCAGGGTGGGCTTTTACTTCTTATTTTACAAAGATAAAAATCCTGCCTGGAGTTTGTACAGCTGGAAGATAAATGGAGTCAATGCACAAAAACCACCCACCACTGGCAGCAGCAGAGAGATAAAAGTTGCTAGAATTTGATTGCACCCATTATTAAAACTTATCTTTAACCATCTCTCTGTCTATTGATTTCTAGCCAACTATTAACTAGCAATGACCTTAGAGGCTTGAAAATAACTTGGGAAGTCAAGTAAACAAAGGGGAACCCAGCTGCATACAAAGAACCAAGATATTTGCAGAGACCCTCTTTGCTTCTACTCATTGCAGTAAACTGGTGCTGAGTATTTTTCCATTTAAACATCTGAGTCAGTGATCCAAGAAGATGAGGGTGTGGACAAGAAACTGAGTGTACAGAGGAGCAGAAGGAAGGAATAGGAGTTCATTTTAATTGTGTCTAGAGCCTTAAATTAATGTAATCTCAACCAAGTAAAAGACAAAGGTTCACATTTTAAGAGCTTAGCTCCACTGGCTGCAAGCCTTCATGTATGCTAAAAAGAAACATTAATTATACACAGGTCAATTTGACTTTTTCAGGATATAATATGATACAGTACCTAGTGCCAAAGAAAGCCATTTTTGTTGTTTAAAAACCTTGGGAAAATGGGCAATAGAAGTTCTTTTAGAATGAGAAACAAAGTATTTCATCATACACCTATGTTTATCTTCCAAACTATTTCAGGCTTCAAGATTCTTCTTCCCATGATCTAAGAATTTTCACCCCATGTCCTTTCTCTCTACCAACACATCTACTCTAGTGTCCCCCACATTTCCCTTTGTTTCGTGATTCCCTCTACAGTCACCACAACCTTCACCTTACCAAACCCTGGACCACAGCATCCTCAAATGTCTAACCCTTTCCAATACACTCAGCTCCTCCCCATGTCCTGGAACCATCATCTAGGGAAGAAGCATCATTTACTGTGGTTTATTCCAGGCTATTTGTGCTCTAACTGGTCAGTCAGCCAGCTGACCAGACAGCACCCATAACTTTTGAAAACTCCCTGAGTGTTTTATACAGAGCACAGTATTGCCTGGCCATTGATTTTCAAGAAAATGTTGTAACAAGGATTATTTGGGCTGTCCTGTTTAGGTTGGTTGATCAACAGGTTTTACAATTTCTGAAAGAACACAATAAAGATACCAGTGTTACTATTTTGACAATAATTAATATTCTTATGCACCACATTCTATGCTACTTTGGTTTTGGCCTTGCTTAGTATTGTGGCCAGTGCAGTAGTATAAGAAATTCTCTCAAAATCTTGGAGAAATATTGTCCACTTGTAAGCCTGTTGATTTAAATCCCATCCTGGATCCAGTAGCTGATTTATGTGTGAGAGTAATATGAACTGTGCAAAATAGAGCCACACATGGTGACTGTACAGATCAAACTGGGAAATTTCAGAGAGAAATGTGGGATCCATTGGGTTTTGAAAATCAAATGTAGGTCTGTTTCTCCTTAACAGAGAAGAGAGCTGGGGACATTCCCATATCCAAGTTCATACCAGGCATAGTCATACATAGCGGAGCAAGAAAAGCCAATGTCTCTTTAGTCATAGTCCCACACTACAGAAAAAGCTCTTGCAAAATTCTGGTGTTTCCAGTTTGTGGGGAAGTCCTTTAGAAGAGCTTTAAGTGCTTTTTCATTCTCTCACTGTAGGCAAACCAGGCCTGCAGGGCAGCACAAATACAGTAATTTGAGGCCAGAAGAGGAAGATGTCCAAACTCTTCTTAATTTGAAGCCTAAATAGAGCTCTAAATATTTTGTCAATTCAGCCATTCACACAAAAGATTATTTTTGGACTGACACTCAGGTAATTCACCATCCATCCGTCCTCCTCAAAGAACTTTTGAACATTTTGACTCAATTGGATCACATTTGAAAGAACGGTAGAAATCTAGGCAACAAGAAGTGCCTACGGGATTTAGCAGAACCCACAGAAGAGATCCAGAGGGGTTTCATCTGGGGGAGGGCACATGATAACAACCCTTGGGGAACAGCTGCCTGGCCAAGCAGCACATGTGTCCTGGCTGGCCAACCAGAGCTCACACAGCTCTGTCCCAGCTCCAGCATTACGTTATCTTCCGTGTCACGGAGCCACAGGAAGAGCAGTGTGAAAAGAGCTGGGCTTGTTATGATAGAAACAGAAGTAGGATGAAAAGGCCAAAGGACAAAAATCCACAGGAGACCTCAGTAACTCTGGTGTTCAGGAAACAACAAGGCTCTTTCCCATCCCTTCATCTTCTTCCTGTGAAGGGTGAGATTACCCACCCTAAAGGCAGGAAGACACATACACCTCCCTCACCAGAAGAGGCATGGCATTATAATAGCAGGGCTATTTTTTCCCCAGGAAAAAGAATGAAATCAGCTATTTACACTGGACAAATTACAAGCTCTGGAAAACACACGAGGCACACAAAGAGAGAAGTTGTGTCACAAATAAATATGGGGGGGGGGGGGGAACTTATTGATTAGCTTTGTAAACGCAGTTGCCCAATCAATAGCAATTTCTGGAAATGCCTGGTACTTATTTGGCGCAGCTTGTACAATGAGGATAAATAATAAGAGTAGTTAAGGGGCACGTCTCCTGACACCACTGCCGAGCCCTGCACAACACAAAGCCAGAACGTGGTACGACAATTGCACAAGCTAGGACTAATCCACTCTGCTTCTAAAAAAAGAAAAATCACAAGCTCAAATCCAAACACAGCCACGCTATCAAAATAAACACCTGGATCCCAAAGGTATCCAGACAAGTTCCTGCTGTTCCTGCTGTAGATGGCTGGAACTGGCTCCAGGATGGTATGAAACTCATCCGTTTTCAGCTATGCTCAGCTGGGAAGGCTTGGGTGCCCCAGGACCACTGCTGTATGGGAATACACAGACCCTCCCCTCCTCCCTGAGCACAGTAAAAGCCCCAGATCTTGGACCAGGAAAAAAAAATAAAGGCACAAAGCCACTTTCCAGAACGGTTTGCCTGATGCAGCCCCTCCATGCCAGCACCAGTCCCCTGCCTCTTGGGGGCTTGGTTTGGACATGCTGACCTCTTCCCGGGAACCCAGCCATGTCAGGGCAGCACAGGGTCCCAAAGCAGGCAGGACCCCAGAGAGGCCACAGTACACGCTGCTGGCACAACAGCAACTCAGCAAGAGGCATGGAGGGTCACATCTCACCAGCAGAGCTGCAAGGAGCCCCTGGTTAACCCTGACCCAGGCTCCTGGTTATACCACAGCCCTGTGCTAAATGTAGCACCTGATGGGAAGAAGGGAAAATCCACCTCAGCTCCCCAGAGGCTTCTCTACTTCCTATTCTTTACAGATAGGAAGTTTGCTCACATTGTAACATGAGATCATAGCACAGGAAAGACTGAGGAACCAGACGCTCGTTTAAGCTGCAGCTTTTTCGCTGCAGCTGCCAAGGATAACGATGTTTGCATGAACCCTGTTAACAGATACTGCTCACAGCCCTCCCATGAGGTGGCCTGTGCAAGAGCCCATGACCAGCTCATCATAACAAAGACCTTCACCCATCCAACTTACTTTAACCAGCTGCATCACTCCAAACAAGATGGAGAGGCAGTTTTCACATCCACAGCACCCAACACTGCCCATGCAACTGAGAGCTGAAAAAGGAGAGGGAAAGGTGTTTGTAACATGATCCCTTATGTAGTTTTTGGTGCAGATTGCTGCCAGCTGGGTGGTGAGAGGCAGGGGAGCTGCTCTTCTCGCTGGAGAGAGCTCACAGGTGTTTCATGTTTTGCCTTAGGGCCCTAATGACTCTTCCCATCAGAAAACCCTTCCTTGAGAGGTGTCTCAGGACACAGGGGTCTGGGGCAAATGTTGGAACCTTGTCTTCCCTACAGGAGAGGTGTCATTTACTCTATCCCTTGGTGAGACACTCCACGGGACTACACTGGTTCTTAAATCATGGCAGGATGAGAGTTTTTCTGGAGTAGGAATGACTCATTTTTCTGTTCCTAAAATGTTGGTATTACTCACCAGAAAAGTCCCCACATATTCTGAGGGATTTCAGTGCTTTTTGTCTTTCCTTAACAGCTCATCTTGTTTGCTTCCTCGTCACAGCGTCCTCCTCATAAGAACTTCCTGCATCCTTTGTCACCACCTCACAACATCATCACAGCAGCCAAACAGCTCTTGGAAGCTGGAAAAGACATTAGGCAGCAAATCATCCCTTTGTCACTTAAGGAAGGCCCCGTTAGCCTCTGTGGCTCCATGCTCAGCAGCACAGTCAGACATGCAGGTTGCTGGTTGCAAGGATTTTCCTTGTGACTCAAAGCAATTTTCATTTACAGTCTAGAGGCGTGCAATCATTACCAAAGGGTGCATAAATGAAAGCCTTCAGGTACCTTGCACAAACAGGAATGGTGTCCTTGCATGAATTCCTGTGTCTCCTAGGGGGAGTGTGCACATGCTGCTTTTGGATCCTGACATAGGATATTAAATTCCATACAAGGAATTAAAGGCATAGCCAGATTATTTCAGCTCTTCTGTGCCTAGTTTCCTTAACTGTAAAATATGTTTGCTTTGCATTGACCTTGAGGCTAAACGTAAATGGATGCCTGGAGTTGCTACACACAGAAGACTATGTAAAGATAAAGAAAATTTCTTGGGGACGTGCAAAGCAATGAAAGGGAATACATTTAACTTAGGAGTGGTGTGGGCTATGTCTCCATTTTCCCTCCATCCTACAAAATCTTAAAATTGCTTTTCTTGCTTTTTGGTGTAAATAATTGATGTGTGAAGTGCTGACTCATAAGTCTGGGGTTACAGGAAAGGAAACTTTGTTTCTTGGTTAAAAAATTCATTTACAGCATAGGCAGCTTCCTCCGGGGTTGGCTGGCAAGCCCTGGGCCACACGGTGAGGATTTCCCAGGCATTGTGGTTCTGACCCTCATTCTGCAACAGGGGAACCCAAGCATTGCCCCACCTGGAGTGTGGCAGTCCTGCTTGCATGATGTGGAGCATCCTTGAGATGAGAGCACGGCAAAAACTCCCTTGCCTTGTTGCTAAAGCCCAGCTAGGGGTGTGTGAGTGAGTCAGGTCATGCTTCTCTGGGCATCATCGGGACCCAGGTGGGCTTTTACCCACTCTGCTCAAGCAAGAGAGTTCGTGCTGGGGCTGCAATGTCCAGCTGCTCCCTCTCCACAAACAGCAGACCAAATTTTGGACTTCCCCCAGTTACTGCTGTACCAAAGTAACAATGAAGAGTGTCGCCAAAGCTCAGGCCTTGAAGCAGCAGCCTTGAGCATAAATTACTTAATTCCTCAAAGACCTTACCAACAAAGGAATAGAGGAAGTATTATCTGTACGTCACAGGAGAGAAGACACTCAGATCCCTAAATTTTTTTCAGCACCTGACCTGCACTGATTTCCACAGCAGTCAGGCACTTGCACTCCTGCAGTGAGCCGCATGTCAGTGACTCACTCAGCGTCAGACAGAAAGTCTGCAGCGCTGCAGCGGAGACAACTTCACTCTTCTGGAGCTCACAGAGGCACTTCTGACACCTGGGGTGCTGTGACACTTCCCCTCACTCCCTTCAAGCAGCATTATTTCATCGTGTCTGCCAGGCACAATTTGCTGCTGGAATTCAGTACTTTTATCTCTGCTCTTTGATGGACACCCTTGTGGCATATTTGACTCATCTTCTTTCTAATATTGTCGTAATAGAATTCAACACCCACTCCATTCTCCACAGACATTGCAGAAAAGGTGAATTTGGAAACTTCTTTTTCAGAGTGACTGATGAAAACATCTCCATTGTGCCTGAAAAAGCCAGTCACGGTCTGTGCCTTCCAAAGCCATGGGAATGTTGTTGCTGTAGCTGTGCATTGTGTTGGCTACAGCTGTGCAAGGTGCAAAACAGGGAACCAGCCTCTGTCCCACAGAGCTTGCAGCCATGACAATCATTCATACATTGGATATTTACTATATAAATATTTAGATAAAGAAAGCATCCAAGTCACATAAAAGCTCAATGGATCAAAAAGGTCAATGGAGAAGCAAGTTTTTCAGGAGATTGGGTTTATCCACAGAATAGCAATTTGCAGAGCTTCCTTGTTGTATTTAGGGACAAGCAAGAGCTCACAGAGAGTGAAAAAACCTTGAGATGTAAACCCCTCCTTGTGCAAACCTTTCATGAGTAAAGTCTCTTCCACTTGAAAAAGGAGAGGAGTAGAAGAGCTCTGTAAGATGAGCAGCATCTGCCTGTGCAGGGCTGAGAGCCCTGGGAAGTGCTCAGTTCCCATGGCATGGACACATATCTGAGAGGTGGGGCAGAAAGGGAGTTATGGTGGCTTGAATTTCACATATCATGACAAATTAGTTCATTGAGCATACACCAGCAAGTACAGGTGCTGCTGTGAATGTGTATATGGGACAGAAAAAGAGATGGTGCATCAAAGGCAGCATTAGGAGAAAGCCCCAAGTCTTGCTCTTCTTTTGTGAGAAAGATTTTGTTGAGCTCTTGAAGCTAATGGGAGTAAGGAAAGGTTGTTTCTCTTTACTCCTGGTAAATGCTTTCCTATTTAAATGATAACCAACTCTAGAGTGAAGTAGGATGCTCCTATGCAGAGCCTACACAATAGCAAGCTGTTATTTTTTTTAACAAGCAAATTTTATATCACTAGAAAATACTTATGCACTCCTGCTACACTAAGACAATCAAGGACTCTTACGAACATGGGAACAGGGCAGGTTCACAAATCTATACCTACACTGAGGGCTCTTAAGGACCACTGAGGAACCTGCATCTGAAGGCTGTGAGACCACACTGTGGCTGGACTCAAATTCCTGCTGTTATTCTACACTAAGCACTGTCCTCTATGGGTGCTTCAGGGAGGCAGCCACAGGATCCAGCAACCACATCTCCTCTGTGGTGACAGGACAAGAGAGGCAGATGCATGATTGCATAAAAGAAAAAAGGAGAAAAAAGGAAGAGCTTCATTTCCTCTTGGTCAGGCCAGCTTTGTTAACCAAAATGCCTGGGGAAACTTTGGGTACAAGCTGTGGGCATGGCAGTGATGTGGGAGACTCTCTGAGCAAGGGTATCAAATCCCGGGGAGCAGCCAAAACAACAAACCTTTATTGTGCTTTTCAACTACTCCAGGGATGGGCCCTGACTCTGCCCTTCATCCTTTGAGGACCAGGGATCTTGGAGCATGAGAGTTGGCCAGACTGCCTTGGGGTGACATTCTTTGTGCAAGTGTCAGCTGGGTTCTGCTTGGAGACCTTTGCTCCCTGAGCCCAGGCAGAATGGCTGGGCTTTCCAAAATGTGTTCACATGACAAGTATCTCTGTGTGTGTATAAGCACATACAGAAACATATGTACTTGTGTGTGTTTATATATATATATATATATATGTATAAACTCTACTTTTCGGGTTACCAAGGGCACACAAACATAGATTTTCTGAAAGAGATGGCCCCAATGGAAGAGCAAGTTCAAGAACAAGTGAATTCAGAGCAATCTAACTCCTGTCAGTTTTTACAGCTGGAGGAGAGAACTCTTAATATGATTGAACACCCTCTGTACCTTTACTGAAATTAACTTTTGGAAACACAGTGGTGAGCCAACACTAATGCAGCACTGTGACAATATGTTTCAGCAAAGCTCAGGTTATTTTCCCCCTGTCCAGCTGCAGCATGGCCAGGCAGAGCTCTGTGTTATGTAAGATGGGAATCAGATGACTGATACAACTCTTGCTTCAGCAGAGGAGAGATGCTGCCAGCTGGGCATGTGAGCAGCCCTGCCGCTTGAGTTTGAAACAAGAGTGTTTCAAAAGAGAATATAAATATAATATTTTAAAATAAATATTGTGGGGTTTAATGCCATTAGTTTGGGTTTGGTTTTTTATATTTATTCTTGCTGCGAAAAGCTTGTGGTTAGTGGGCTTTTACTCTGCATTTCCTGTCTTATGTCCTGTCTTGTTCCTACTGTAAAATACTGAATGCAAGTTAATTCAAAACAAATTGTTTATTGTCATGTTCTCAATGGCTGTTGAGGCATCACAGCCTCCTTTTCTAGCTGTCACCTCACTCCTGTGAAGCCTGGACATATGAGGCTTGTCTTAGGGAAATCCCAGTCTTTCAGTTCTTTACTGCATTTGGGATTACCTGCAGTTGCATCACATGTAGTTTTGTTTTTATCCATGTTATGCAAAATTTTTTGAAAAGAATTCTGGTCAGCATCACAGTCTCTTGGTAGGTTATAAATTGCAAAATCTGCAAAGGAGAAAAACTGATGGCTCAGGAAGGGAAAAGACTGGGATCCAAATTCTTTGTCATCTGTTCCCAAGCTGAGCAATTTACTGTGTGTGTTGGTGCCTTGCACAGGTCACCCACACAAAGGTCAGGCACCCCAAAGAGCTCCTTGTCCTGTGGTAACTCAAAAGCACAGACATTGTGGTTTGCTCTACAGAACTTCCAACACACCCCATCAGAAAAACCCTGAGGCTGCTAAACCCACGTACTCTTCATCGGCTGAAGCTCAAAAAAGCAAGCAGTATCTGTGAGACTCCCCTGCAAGTGTGGCCTTGCTTTGGCAGCTGAACATGTTGGGTAACACTTTAGGCATGGTCCAAAGGACAGGGGGTGCAGATGGAGGGGAAAATCCAACAAAATGCAGAGGAAACACTGGTCAGGGTAATAACTAGTTGTTTGAATGAACCTTGGCTCTATTTTTCAAAGAGAGGCCTCCATGGAGGTCAGCAAGATGCCACACAGGAATTTCAGGATGCTCCGAAATTGGGAGCATGAGATCCTGTGTCTCAGAAACATCTTGGCCAGCAGCACCTACAGGAACATTCCACCTCTGGAAACATGCTGAGCTACTGAACATGCCTCCAGTTATTATAATGGAATTATAATGAGGGGTAATTCTCCGATTGCAGCCTGGAAACAATGCTGGAAATCTCCCTTGGAGACTGAAAAGCACACAAAGGTCTCCCTTCACTTGTCAATACCATTTGACTCCCACTGAGACCCCACCCAGCTGGGGCAAATCAAACCACATCCATTTCCTCCATCTCTGCATGGTCTAGCAAGTGTCCTGAAAGGTCTGGTGTGGATTTGCAGCTTGTAAATACTGCATAGCCAGGAATGTCTCCTACGGAAAGCAAGAATCCTCTGGAAGATGTCAAGAAGACAAGACTGCATATCACAATCATGTAACAAGGAGGTGGTGAAATTGCTGTTGCGTTAGAGCTGAGCAACTCATGATTGCCCTGTCCTGCAAATGTTTTCAGTGTTTAAATGCTTTTCCCTAAATGCAAATATAGGTGATGATAAGCATTTTTACAAAGAAAGTGTGAAAAAGAGCTCTGTGGGGGCAATCAACACTGGTTCATTTTGATAACTTTGAAGTGTTTTGTATTCAGCCACGTTAAAAGAAAACCTCATTAGCTTAAATTGTGAAATCAAAAGTAATTTTGAATGAAATGAATTTTTCATTTCGGAAATGATAAAAGGGCAATTTCCAGCCTTTAAAATACAATTCAAATTGAAAAATTTGCCCAGCACAACCCTTTCAGGGAAAATGCTTTATTTTTCATAGATTAGCATTTTTGGGTGACAATATGGTTCATCAAAAACCTCTGCACCTCAATAATCTGCATCTAGGCTTCCCCTGATTGCATGGTGACTGTGTGTTGCCTAATTGTGTGTGACTAATACAATTTCATGTGCATTTCCGTGCGCTGGGGATTCATTGTTGCCACATACTACCATTGGGAAATCTCTAAGCGTGTGTCTATGAAACAATGACAGGGAGACAAGAGTACCTCCTCTGGAGAAAAGACCTAGGAGGAGGCAGATGACTGGGAGCAAAAAATTATCAAGGCAGAACAGACAGAAAACAGAGCAGCTGTGCCTCTCCCTGGTTTTCAGGGGACAAAACCTTCTCTGTTGGGCAGTTCTTATTGGGACAGTGTTTCAGAGGTCCTCTTGGATTATGAGAACAATGAAACGTAAGCAATGCTTGAGAAAGGAGGGGAGTGAAAGAGAGCTTTCCTTCTTAGGGAGAAATACCCTCGATCCAATGAGTCAGGTGGACCACAAGGCCTCAGCAGCATGAGGGAGGCAGCTAAAGAGGGACTTGATTCCCCAGGGATAGAAAAAGAGAGGAGGGGTACCAGCAAGTTCCAAGCAAGCTGCTGTCCTCGATGAGAGCCGGCAGCCAGTGGTTATAGCAACCCTTTGTTCAAAGCTCAATTTGCATGGCTTGTACAGTGGGTATGGAGACTTCTGACCAGCACCCACACTCCCAAAATGGGGACATTTCCAACCCCTTTGTGCAGCAGCACCCAATCTGCTGGAGAGGAGGGTTGGTTTGTGAACAGGTACTTGTCACACGGGGCTGCTGGTTCCACATCTCCATCCTCTGCTATAAAACCCCCTGTGGTGGTAGAGTGTTTCCAGGGGCCAGACATACAAAGGGGAGGAGGCACCTCATTCACAATGGGCCCTGGAGGTATTTAACAGATGTGTAGATGTGGTGCTTAGGGACATGGTTTAGTGGTGGGCTTGGTTGAGTTAGGTTGATGAACCTGGAGGCTTTTCCAATCTAAATGATTATACCATTCTATGATTCTACGCATAGAAGAAATACACCTCATTTGATACTGGAGGAGATGCTCATGAGTTCCTTATCCAGGAGGCTGAAATGAGTCACCATCTCACTAGGAAAGCCAGGGAGTCATGCCCTGTGGCTTGGCAGTGGGGATGTGTTCCTGCATGGTGGCACATCCTATCAGTGGGTTGGGTGAGTGAGAGGGAACATGCAAGCATCCTCCCTAAAAGGGGAGCAACTTGTTTGGTGCAAGTCTTACAAGTGATCAGAAAACATCTTCTAGAAAGTGTCCTTCTGGGAATTAAGGTATTTCTACACCTAGTTTCAGGAAGCTGTAGGAGTTAAATGGCACCTGAGGCGGCCAGTTCTAGATTTATGTTTTGGACTTGACTGCCTCAGTTTCAGCCCCGTGTGCCTGCACACAGCTACCCTGCACAGGAGGGGTGAATCTGAGTGTAGATCCAATTGAAAACACAAGGAGTTCAGAAGCTGCAGAGAGGGGAGCCCTAGAAACACTTGTGAGCAAGGGGATGCAAACTGCCATGTCACAGGGGAAGTATCTGGTTTTTGCCATGTTTATAAAATAAAAATATATGAAGCCAGCAAAAAGTCCTGCAGAGTCCACCACTCACTACTGCTGGAGGGGAGGGGCAGGAAAGCCTTTTGATGAAAACTTTAGTGAGAGTGACAGGCTTTCCCCTCCTGGCTGCTGTCCCAGCCAAGCTGGGTGCTTGTGCAGATGGCCATGGGTCAGTGCCCTGCCCAGCCTCTCCTCTCTGCTAGCCACAGACCCTGGAGAAGGGCCCTCTTCCTGGCCCCTGCCTACAGATTGTAGGCTTTACAGGAATGTAAATAGTGCATATGGCAATAGAGATGCCATTATTTTTATAATTGCTGCTAATGCTGCCTGAAATAAAAAAAAAAGAGACAAATAATAAAACCTGTTCTGCAAGCAAGATGACAGGAAAAGGCCTTTGTAATCAAACAGGAGGGACACATCCCTTTTCCTCTTCTACTAGCCTCTGCTTTGTTGCCTACAAAAGTTTCATTGTCTCAATTCAGCATTTTCTTTTTCTTTCTTTTCCTTCCCCATAGACTTGGTGTATTTAGTCCCTTCTCTCTACTCATCCCAAGTGCCCACAGTGACACTGATTGTTTATCATCCTCTTGATCCCCAAAGCCTTTCACTAACCACTTAGCTGGCTTCTTGCTTTCCAGATGTCAGAGTTCTTCGAGGCAAGGGCTCCCCTTTCTGAAGTGTCTGTGCTGCTCACAGCACACAGCACCCCTAACCCTGGCACTGCTCTGATTGTCTCTGGCATCTCACAGAGGGCTTTCAGAATCCACCACAATAGGTTGGCTAATGAACTTGTTGCTACAGCTGGGCTGGTCTCCCGAGACATCTCTGTGTGGAGGGAGCTCTCAGAGAGAGAGAGGATACACAATTTTGGATTGAATACAGGGCTCCGAAAAGGAAGGTGACTCATTGAGCCTAATCATTAGGGTGTGTGATGATATTATCTAATGAGGAAACGCTTGATGATGCTTTTAGAGACTGCGGAGAGCAGTGAACTGGCTGTAGAGGAAATCAGAATGTGAGCACTTTCGACATAAACAGTGTTCAAGAAATGGGATCTGAAATGTCTTTGGGGAGAAGAGCAGAGCAATTTCAACACCCTCGAGCTTGCATCAGGGTGTGTTGCTGCTTCTGTTTAATCTTAGTTGTTCACATAATTCTCTCCTTAAATAACCAGCTCTGTAGAATTCAGGACAAAGGAGTCTTGCCTAAAGAACAGATGTAATCTCTTTTTTTTTTCTGAGCTTTGGGTTTGTTGTCGTTATGTTTCTTTCTAAGTTGAACTGCAGATGAGGTTTTAATTAAAGGAAGCTCTCAGGTCAGTGTAGGTTCCAAATCTAAGTTTAGTTAAGCAAGGGGTTTTACAGAATCTCTAAGATAAAAAGAAACATTTCACCTGTTGCTGTTTTGTTTTGTTCTGCTTTTCTTCTTTGTTCTTTTTTTTTTTTTTTTAAAGAAATCTCCTAGAAATTGTTTGCTTGGCTTCCTGTAAAAAATCTTCAGCTTTTTGCTACCTCATGAGAACCAGAGAGCGAAACTGTGTAGAAACACCAAGTGTAGTCCCCATTCTCTTTTTTCTAAGCTGAGAAAGATGAATGAATGAGCTGCCTGACTTACATTTCTCACTCCTGGCACTCTTTGTCTGAGGTGGCTGTGATATACCTGGGCAGCTTTCAGTAAGGGACCACAGTGGTGAGTATTGTCATGCCCCAGAAAAGTCAGTAGAATGAGAAGACTCTAAACACCTCAGAGAAAAGCCCATTTAAATGTATTCATCAAGTGGGAATTTGGCCCTGGTTATATTATGTAAGTCCTCAGCATCTGATAAACTAATGTACTCACCTAGAAAGAAACAGTGCAGAGGGAATAAAAATACCACAAATTAAAAGTTGTCTCTTCCCTTAAAGCAGCAAGAAACGTCTGCCCTTCCTGAAGTTACAACACCATCAAATTAGGCTTTCTTTGCACACAAATTTTCAGTCTTATTTAAAATCCATTACAGATAGAGTGGTTTAAGCTTATTCTTCATGTATTCAAATTAAACTAAGCTGACAGAGCACATAGAGCCTCCTGCAGCCCTTTGACTAAATGATGTTAAACTGGTGTAATAGACTTGGATATTTTTCACAAGCATGGACTCCAACCATTGCAGCTCTGGGTGCACATGAGATTTCAGCTCTGTTTTAAGTAAGAAAAAATGAAAGGAGAATAGAGTCATGATCAAATGAAGGTTAAGATCTCGTGTGAGCACTGTGGCAGCTGTATCTCTGATGCAAATGTCTGCAGAAATATCAGGAAACCCTGGTGCAGGTGTTTGGGAATCCAGACATAGCTACACCAACCCTTTTCTCTTTCAATTTTTTTTTTCTTCTTTCTTCTGGTCTAACTAAATACATCTCTGGGTTTAACAGCACTGTGTGGGCTAAGGCCAGGCTGGTCTCACGGCTGCAGCTGTGTGTATGTGCATGTGTGTGTGCATTCCTTCTCACTCTCGTAAATGTGCAGCAAAAGTGTGAAAAAAGAGCAGCTGGCACATCTGAGAAAGAAAATTGCAGTGGAAACATGGCATATTTTTTATATCTTGGTTACTGTGACATAAATCGTGAGAGTTCCCATCTTCTAAGGAAAGACTTAGAGCTCATGTTAAACAAAACCTGGCCTCCCAGTCCCCATGACCCCACGGCCAGTGACATACTGGGGTGCTCAGAAGGCATGGGCTGGGGTGTTTCTCTTCTAATTGATTAAATCTGCTCATCCCTCAGACTCGTTTTATTGTTGATAATCACACAAAGACAGGAAGTGATGAGGACACAGCATTTCTGCCAAAGAGGAGGCCATCAAATGCTGCATCTCTGGGTCTCCTTTCCACGGTGTCTTTGCAAAACCATTTGACGTGGCCATCAGGAAGGAAGGATGTGCTTCAGAGGTGGTAGCTGAAAACTTACCACAGCAGAAGAGCCAGTTTGAACTCTCTTTATAAAATATTCTTCTCTTGAGTGCAGCTGTGCTTGTAACAGAGATCGGCTGAGTCAGGAGAGCACATAAAGAAAAGCAGGAGCTCAGCTCTTCAGCTGCTAACACATCCCACACAGAAGGGGACTAGGTCCTTGCAGGTGCTGCACAATCTTCCAGTGCCTCCTTGCAGTGCACCCTTGTAGCTGGGAAGGAGAGACAAACTTTCACTACACTCACAAGGGAAAATTCAGCAAGCAGGTTGGGTTAGGGCAGTGTTAGAAACCCATGGGCTGTTCACTCCATCAGTGAGACTTTAGGCCCAAAGGTTTCAGTTTGCTTTATAGCACATTAAAGCTGGGTTTACTCAAGGGGCTGAGCACAGCCATGCTCAGGCAGCTCTACAGGAAAGACAGCATCCAACACCTGAAAACATCCCTTCTTTTTTTTCTTCTCCAGATCTTTACCTCAATGAAGACATGATATCCCCCTGATCAGGTACTGGCAGACCACCAGGAGGAGAGTGGAAGGAGCTTTCCCACTCCTCTGGAGCTCGTGTTTCAGGCAAGCACCGTTTCGTGGTACATCCCCAAACCCACGAGCTGGCCAGCAGAGATGTACCCCTGCAACAGCAGCCACATTTTTGCCTGTACCTCACAAGAAGTAGTTTCTTTGGGCTGTGCTCTCCAGTGCAAACCCACTGCTGTGCACAGCACTCATCAAGCCACTGCCACCCCGCGAGGGTCAGCTAAGCCAGGGCACTTTGGGATCCTGCTCAGTGCCTCTGCTGGTAGGTCCTACATCCAAGACCAACAATATAAGATCAGGCTTCCTAATTAGGTGAGGACAGCAGATGAATATATAAAATAATAAGAATAATAATAAATTTAAGAATAACAAACTTAATAGCCTCTTAGCATTCCCCTCTTCTGTGAATGTGATTCAATGTTGTTGTAGAGAAAATAGCACTTAACAAACCTGATTTAGTTCTTTGAGGAGATTACAAAGTTGCCTGATAAAAGTAACTACGCAGATATGCTATACTTAGATTTTCTACAAGGGGATTGAGCTAAAACCATGACATCCTGCTTAAAAAATAGCACAGAATAGTATGAACCAGAGGATATGTGAGACAGATTGAGAGCTGGATAACTGACAGATCTCAAAATGTTGTTGTCAGTGAGGACTCATCACCGAACAACAAATTCCAAGCAGGTTTGGGACTCAGCCCTGCTTTACCCTATGTTTTTTATCATCAGTGTGGAAGACAACAAAAAAGGGCCACTGACAAAGGGCATTGATACCCATCTTTGGTGGCAAGGTGGTTGAGGAGGCAGCCATGCCAGGGCATGATGCCTGCTGGGTAAGCAGCATTCACTTGCAATGCAATCCTGCAGTCCAGGAGGGAGGAAGGGAGGAGGTAGTTCATTACAAGCAGGACTGGCTGCATGTGTGGCAGAGCTCCTGAAAGAGGTCTGGAGGTCATTATGGATGAGTGCTGCAGCGCAGGCACCTCTCCTGGCAAATGGGGGCAAGGGCTGCCTGGGATTAAGCACGCAGGGAAAGTAGTAAGTAGGATCAGGGAGGTTAATTTTCCTCCACATAAAGCACTGAGACTAAAGTGGATAAGATAACACAACCAGGCCTGAGGCTCACATTTTAATATTCAAAAGGTGGTTAAAGTGAGGGCAGGAAAGAGCCACAGAAATGAATTAAGGAGTAGAGAAAATACCTTAGAGCAAGATACTGAAATTGTTCGATCTGTTTCATGCATCTAAAGGGGGAAGGAGTGGAATATTGAAGGGTGAGTTAAGATCAGCATATAAGTAATTCCATCGGAGGAAAACAGAGAGTGGGACAGGGATTTTTAATGTAGTAGAGAATAGCATAAACACCAACCACCACTGGTGAGAAGCTGAAACCAGACAAATTCAAATTAGCTGCAAGGTGCACGTGTTTAGCAAAGAGATGATTAACCACTGGAACAAATGACCAAGGGGAGGGGCAGCTTCTCCTTCTCTTGAAATCTTCAGATCATGACTAGACACCTTTCTGGATGAGATGTTATAAGTAAGCACAAGTAGGAGGTAGATGGGCAAAAGCAATTGTTATGCACTCTGTGGGTCAGATTACACAGTCTGATGATTCCACCCCCCCAAACCCTCTCAATCCTGATACCAATCCACTCTCACACAGAGAAGCCTTGTTCATCTGAACAGCACCCTATGTCACCATAGTTAGCATCCCTCTTGCTTAGTGAACTTACATAGGAACTCTGTGCCAGAGCTTGATTGTAGATAAACCCCTGATTCCCACCTGATTGTCCTGACTTCAGGCACTATTTTACCTGCAAGAACCAAAAAATTGTATCTAGGTCATGCAAACTTTCCCCCAGAAACAGCCTCTGGGTATAACAACAGTGTGGCAGATACAGCATCAGATCATGCTTTAGTGTATCTGCTTGTAAAGGTTGTGCCTCCGAGGCATCGGCTGGGGCTGGGAAAGAAAGCTTCACTTCTCTCCCAACATGGACACTGTAGATTGATGGCCTGACCCTGGAGTTTTTGATCTCTCCCTCATCCTTCATCATTTAGGCAGTTCATCCTCTACAGGACTATACAAGGTGGTCAAGAACAAAAAGAAAAGAAAACATGCTGTATTTTCATGCTCATAGCAGGGCCAGAGCAGTGACTGGGGAGAAGGGGCTTTACATTAACGTTCCCCTTGAGTTACTCACACGTGCATGCAGACTGCATTACTGCTGAATCACTTTTTTTAAAAACCAGTACATTATATGTGTGAAAATATAGCCCTGGCATGGTCTATAACGTGTCAAGGCCTCACCAACACATACAAAGAAGGGGGAAGCTGTTCATGTGTGACAACCCACTGAGCCTCCACATCAGGTAGCCCCAAAGAATGTTTTACCTCCTGTATCCTGTTCAGTTAAATGAAACCCAGAGTGAGTACCAAAGTTAAAAATAGCTATATGGTTTATATAACAACATCTATATATTTTTTAATATATTTTCAACCTGTCTCTTCTTCTCAAATCCCATCTCCCTGATGCCCCTCAGCAAAGTACCCAAGGTCTGACAGTCTCTGCCTTCCATCTCTGCTAGACCAAGGAGAAAACCCTCCAAGCCCAGCAGGCAGGGGTCCACAAGTTTTCGGTTGTGTTCCCTCAACTCAGAGGTGTTGGTTGGGCCAGTGACCACAAGACTCTCTTGAAGCCCTTGCTGGCTGGTGAGCAGCGCGTGGGCTGGCAGATGCTCCTGTCTGTCCCTGAGGACCCCTCAGTTTAGGACTGGGGTGCCACTGTCTGCATTTGTGATGAGTAAGCTGTAAGTCCCCAACCAGCTCTGCTGCATCCAGGGGCACTGTACTGGTCATGGGACTCATTTCAGGGGAGAGGATGGTGTATTCAAGCACCTCTGTGTCCTAAAAGAGATGTATTCTGGTGCTTGTCACCCATGAAATCTAGAATGTATCTGGAATACCCACTACAGCCACAGTCTGCTCGGTTTAGGGCACCTGGTTTAGCTGGAAATCAGTGAGACCATTTTTTCCCAGCTATTCTGGCTCTTCCAGACATCCCAGTGGACACAATTGCACTGCACAAGCTGCAAACTTTACATCTTCACTGTGGACTTTGCTCAGGGGTCATCAATACACAATGCCAGTCCTTAGGAAGCATATTGCCATGGGATAGACCTCATTTGGTGGGGTTAGTGTGGAGCAGTTTGGGGTCTAAAACAAATCAGAAGCCTCTGAGTTCTGCCTGGGTGGGTGGGGGAAGGTACCAAGGGGATGACCAGGGATGCAGATGGAGAAACAGGACTGCTGCTGGTACGCAGCAGAGTCTGGGTTTCCATAGCACATTCTGCTCACTGCTCAGCCCCCTCGTGCTCAGGACCAGGGCACCTGGCAAGGCAGGATGTTCTGCTCCACAGGGTAATTTTCCTCCAACGCGGTCAGGCAGGATCTGGGCCCTTCGTCCCACCTGTGCTTGTGCCAAGGGCCAGAGCACAGCACAGCACTAATCCAAGGCTGGTTTCTGGGACAGATTGTTCAGCCAGCCCCTAGTGCTTAATGCATGATCTCACCCAATGGCCTAGTTTTTCTAGTGATAGTGCTTTTCAGGAGCTTTGCAAATCCTTTCATATAATCTGAGGGGTATCAAGATGTGAATCCATCCCTCCATGGTAAAACCAAGCACCACAAAGACATCTTAGCCATGAGTAAGTGACAGTAGCTGATCTGACCTGCATGGCAGCTCTGACAGAATACTACCAACAGTTCAGCACTTGAGCTCATTATTCAAAATCTGACTTGCTAAGGTTGGGCAAACACCATCCTCATTTGACACAACCACTGCTGTGGGAAGGCACATGGCAAAAGTGCCACAGGCCAGTGGACTGGGGATGAGAGGGGGAGGAGAGCTGGGGACCATGCCTGGAATCTGGCAGGCTGCTGCCCCGACAGAGGGAAGATGGGTATGTGGCATTTTCCGCTGGCATGCAAACAGCTGAGCCTATCTGATATCTGGCACACAAGTGTTTGGCCGGTTATTTACCAGCTCAAAAACAGATAAATATGCAGAGGGTGCTCACAGCTTTCCCACAAAAGGGAAGACAGAGAAAGAAATAGACACAAGTAAAAAAAAAAAAAAAAAAAAAGAAAAACAGCCCTAAAAAAGAGAACAGGAGTGAGAGTTGTCAGTGCCCGCAAGCACTCGCAGGAATAATAGCAATAATCACTGTCATCCGTAAGAGGCTCTTGCGCCAGGTTCAGCCTCTCCCCCTCCCTCTCTCCCCTCGCCTTGCTGTCTGAGTCACTGGATCTGAGTCACACTCCTGTTCTATTCCTGTACCCTTCCCTTCAGCTGGGGATGTAGATTTGTTTTGGCTGGAACGATCTGGGCACAGGAGGGACCATCTGCTGCTAGTTCTTGCTTGCTTTGCTCTTGTTTCTTTCCCAGAGAAGGGAAGTGAGTGCTGCCATTGCAATAATTCAGAGGGAGCATGCTGGGAACATACACCCCTTACTGTACAGCCAAGGACTGCCATTTGTCATCTGAAGGCTTGTTATCCATGCCTGACCCTGAGCAGTTGTCTCCACGTGCTTCAGCAAGCAGCTCTGACAAAATCACTTCCCTGTATGTCAGCTCCTTCCCAAGGAAGGTGTTTTTCCTTTGGTCAAACCCCAAAATGTTTTTGAGGGACCCGGGGTGGTTAGTACAGCCTGCACATGGCTGTGGTGAAGGAGAGGCACATGGAACAGGCTGACAGCATGCAGGGACTTGCAGTCAGCGTGCACAGTGAATGTTATGACGGAAGGAGTGCTCCCTTCTGGTTTTCCCATCAGGAACAGCAGCCACAGTCAGTGTGTGCACTCCGTCTTTTGCTGCAATAGTAGTAACAGGCAGTGGTGAGGAAACGCAAATGAATTAATGCCTAATCCACCACAACCAATGTCTTGGCTGATTCCTGCATCCATATCCTGAATAGGAAAGTCAGCAGAGCAAGGGTGTGTGAGAGAATTCACCAAACAGCTGAACTAATAATGGATTGGAGGATGGGCTGAACGAGCAGAGCAAAGGTCTGGGAGAGAGCGAAGTCACGCTATAGGCAATACCAGGGCTTTCAGGAATGACCAGGACTTCTAAGAAGCTCTGTGTCTGAGGCATCTCTCTGGAGGATCTTTGAAGGGTGCAGGGATTGGAGACCTCCAAAGGAGAGGCTGCTCCTGCAAGCTATGCTTCAGCATCCCAAAAAAGAAGGCCCCATGGTGAAGAGTTGCCTTTGGAAAGATTAATCCCAAGGCTGTGCAGAAAAAGCAGGTATTTGCCAGACCTTTTTATAGAGAGACAACAGAAGGAGTTGCTTCATGCCTGAAAGAGGATATGGCTGTCCATTCAACAAGAAGTCCTGAATCCTGAACCCTCTGGAAAATCAAATAAACATCAAATCAGCATCACACTTTTCATTTACAGTGCATGGGGCTTGTGAGCTTAACCTAAACTCACAAAGCCCTGAAGCACTCTGTAGTGAGTGATGCTGCAAGCCCTGAAGACACATCCATCTCCAGTGATACCTTTCTCAGTCTTGTTCCTCACTGTTAGGGAGGGAATATAGGAGGGAAATGCATGGATTGCAGACCAAGAGAGGTTCAGGCACGTAGCAACAGCCCATCTGCCCTGCGTTTGCTTCAGAATTTGCCAGATAAGACACATGTGTTGACTAGAAAATGTTTATTGTTACTGCTGGCCCTAACTGACCAAGTGTAAAATGCACAGCCTGCTTTCCCCTTCACTGAGCCCTGACAGCCCCACTGGAGAGGGCTCCTCCTGTGCCAGGAATTTACCTGCCTATAGACAATCCTTATATTTGGGTCTCCCAAATGATGGGGCTAAGGGGATCCTCTGAGAAAAAGTCACCTTTGTTGCTGCTGTACCCTCCAAACCCCAGCCCTGCCTCAGCAAGGGCTGAAAAATTTAGACTGGATTTCCCAGACTCTGAGAGTTTTAAAATGTTTTAAGTGGCCTATTCCAGAGTGGGGAGTACTCAAATGCCTGCAGATCAGGGAGCCCTCAGCAGCAGACTGACTGATGATAGCCACCATGCTAATGTCATATCCCCTGAGGATCAGGATTGTCAGGCAAATTGATTCTCTGAAGAGTGATCTTGGCTCTAATTTCAGCTCTTTTTGGGGCAAAGATGCTTCAAAAGCAGGTTGGTGTTTGGGACATTGCTCAGAGCAGCTGAATGTCAGCACTTGCAAAACCATCATGTCCACTGGCCCATGTGTCACATCAGCATCTAGGGCACTTACAATGTTAATGCCTTTAATGCAGAGGGAAATCAAATCACCAGAAGGCTCTGACTAAAAAGGTCTGGGCCAAATTCTGTGCGGGTGGAGAATGGCCACATCATTCTTAATGGAGCTGTGACGATGTGACTGACCCTCCCCACAAGTGGTGGCTAGACACTCACATCACACTTCCACCCAAGCTAACTCTAATTTGCTCTGGGTCTGAGTCATCTGCCCAGCCAGAGACAAGATGCTTCATCTGCAGTGGCTGAGACGGGCACCTGGTTGTTAAGGTTTGCCTTGCAGGTGTGCCCCAGCCAGGACCTCTGGCTCTGAAAGCTGCCAGCACAAGCCACCAAAGGATGGTGCCTGCCTCAAAAACCTTGTAGTGCATGCAAATACCAATGCAGGTGCTTCCTGACCTCTTTAGGGTCTGGACACCAGTTACAGCAAAGAGGGAGCCTGGCAGGAGGAGTTCACTGGAGAGACAAGTTAATTACCCAGCTCTGTCTGCGGTGCTGGTTTATTATTTTCAGTGCTCTTATTCAATTGCAGATTATGCCAAACTGCCTGGTCTCCAAAGAGGCTCCTGTCCCACCTCACGACTGACTCCTGCTCCCATCCCTGCTCCCAGCATGACCCTGTACCAGCAGAGAAACCCTGACCCCACAGGACTTCTGGGACTGACCGTGCCAAGGAGCCCCTCAAGACATGTCAGTTTCTCCCAGCTGGGATTCAACTCAGATAATTTTTTCTGCTTTCCACAGCCTCTTCTGAGGGAATTCTCTAAAAGGGATGATTCTGTGCACAACACTTGATCCCTTGCTTTGCCCATGTCCATTTGAGATGGCTGCCCACTTCAGCTTTCCTCACTCCAAGAGACATGAAGGGGGAGTTTTGACCTATACCAATTAAAATAGCACATTAATTGCTGTTCTAGTTGGGTTCCTCCCCTTCGTGCAGGAGATGTTTCTTGTGTGCTCTCCACTACGCATTATTTAGCAAGAAGGACACCCAATTCCTGCCAAGGACACAAGAGAAACCAAAGATCAGTCTAGGGTCTTCAGTGACATTGCTTTCTTCTTAATGCTCCTTTCTTCCTATTTGCATCCTCTCTCTTCTGTCCACCAGATTTTATCCTTTCCAAACCTTCAAAACCTAAGGTTGATAACAATCAGCCCAAGGCAAAGTGTGAGCAAAGACAGCTGATTTTTGCCAGTCTTCATCTTTGATCCCAAGGACTCTAAGGATGATGTCCTCCCCATGTCTCTTTTTCCCAGGCATGCTTCAGGACACCCTCGAATTGCAGTACATGCCAGTCACTGAGATTTACAGCTCAGCAAGTTTAACCTTAGATTCTTTGAATAACGTGCACACGTCTTGCTAAAACTGGTGCATTCAGTGAAAGCTTGACATATTATCTTATGCAGCTGTATTAAAAACACCCTGCCCCTTCAACCATAATAGCCCAGCACACATTTTAGCTCTAACCACATGTCATAGCCTGGTGCTGTCCCTTAACTGCAAACCTCCCATCTGCAGATTGCCCGTGTCTCCAGAGTTGGGCTTATTTCTAAGAGACCTTGAGCAGCAAATGTAGGATAGGAGGGAAATGTATGGATTGCAGACCAAGAGAGGTTCAGGCACGTAGCAACAGCCCATCTGCCCTGCGTTTGCTTCAGAATTTGCCAGATAAGACACATGTGTTGACTAGAAAATGTTTATTGTTACTGCTGGCCCTAACTGACCAAGTGTAAAATGCACAGCCTGCTTTCCCCTTCACTGAGCC
>JAKEPQ010000780.1:16505000-16738855 GCA_024500445.1 Entomyzon cyanotis
GTCCAAGATTAAATCCTTGAATTACAAGTAGGAGACTTGTGCAGTTTCTGTGTTTCCTTTGTCCTCAGAACATACCTGGATACTGCAGCACTCCCATATGGCATTGATATTATTAACAGCTGGTAGCATTTAGTCAGCAGGAGTTCAAATCCTGCTGCTGATTCAGCACATTTATGCCAGTCTGTGAGTGGGCCAGCACTGCAGTGTTCTCCTTCCAGCACACCCACATGGGCAGTCTGATCTCCACACAGTGACTCTCTGAGACAGGACTGCAGCAAATCCTCTTAAAAACATGTCCAGGTAGTGCTGAACCTCTCCACCTTCTGGGCTGGTCTCAGCTTCCAGCCAAGGTGAGCAAAGCAGCAGGCAGTGACACACCCTGTGTCCACACTCCAAGTGCTCCTCACCTCCTCCCAGGACTTTGAACTGTTAAGCGCTGCTTTTCTTGTCTGGCAGAAAACAGGCCAGTGAAACAAAGAAACTCTTCATTCAGTCACTGGAGATGAGAAGCACATGGATTTGGGCGGAAAATTACCAATCACTTTTCAATTTTGTTTTACAGTTTTTCAACACTTACTGATATTATGATATCAGACCTTCCATTAATTACTTATTATCTGGGCAATGTCCAGCTAAAATCTGGTCTGATGTTTATTTGAGCAAACATTCCAATTTCACATGAACAACGTGTTTTACTCAGGCACAGATAAACAATAGTCAATGACCTCCAGGACTGTTGACATTTTTATCTGGTATTTCCAATCTTTTATCTCAGGTGATATAGGTGAGGCACCATGAATGCAAAAAAAAGGGGGCAGTAATATTCAAAGCATACAGAAGAAGATTTTCTGGCTTACTTATGCATACATTGGCTATGCATTTGTTTAGATTTTTTGCCTATCCATCTCCTACTCATCCTTGGAGAACCAAACAAATTTCAAAAAGCAAGACCCAGACATCAAAGTTCTTAAGATGGGTTGAAAAATCAAGGTTTTTATAAAATAAGCTAAACATAAATTCTGTTTGTCTGACTGCAGAACCTACCTATTGCACACACTTCATAATTAAACATTTGCTTCTGCAACTCTGAGATTTGGAACTCCCTCTGACCCCATTCTTAATATCAAATTCTTAACCTCACCTTTTCCCCAGCCTCTCAAGCCCCTCTGCTAGAAGGTCAGTCTTTCAACATAGCCTTACAGTCATCAATTTACAATTAGACAGTTCTTTTCTAAAAAGCAATTTGCAGCCAAAGACACTGAGGACAAGACAAGGAATACTGACACTAGTTTTATTCCCTGTGTTAGTCCTTGAGGCCTCCTAAGCAATGAGACTTCTGTAACTACATTGTCAACCTGCTCACTTGACAGTTTGTCTCCTCCAGATAGCTTTTGAACTTGAGGTCTGGTTGAATGAAATTTGATAGACAAGGTGATGAAACTTGCTACAATTTGATAAAAAACTGGTGACTGGTAGAGAAAAATAAGCTGCAGGCAGAGAGGGGAAGCTATAGCTGCAGCTGCTGCTCTGAAAACCATAACCAAAGCAAATTTGTCTAACATTGCATTTGCATTGGGGGCATCCTGTTTACACCCAGCAGATAAAAATAAGACATGTCACATTTACATATTTTTCCGTCCTACTTGGGGCCATTTCTGTTAAGTGCAAAACCATCCCAAGAACCGCAAACCTTTTCTGGATTTTGCATCAAGGCCACCAAGGTCTGAAGCTCTGGGGAATTTCAGACTGAACCAAAATATAAAGAGAAGTTAGCCCAGAATTCACCTGCAAGCAACTGGAGCCACATGTGTCTGTCTGAGATGGGCTCTGCCTGTGGAGCAGGAACAAGAGTGGCTGCAGAGCAGCACAGTACGGGAGGAGAAAGGCCCTGCTGCCTGCACAAGTGACTGAGCTGTGGTGACACTAGCCTGGCAGTGAAGCACTCCTGCAGAAGGCAGAGAACAGTCTGCCCGTAGCAATTGTACTCCCAAGAAACCAGGGATATCTGTAAATAGTTATGGTTGTACTTTAGGAAAGGAGGAATTTGTTATTGCACATAATCTCCTGTATGTGTCAGCTCTCCTTTTCCTATCCCTCTAGTCTAAAGTTTTATTTATTAAGCACTTCATACACTATTTTTCAAGTAGTAGGGGAAGATAAGCCTCTTTTTGATGTGTTCTCCCAGTCCTCTGGAGAGGTTTGGGATGGATGTTTATTACCATATCCTTAAAGTTGGAATGTGGATCACCTCTTACTGTTGCACGTCAAGCCTTGGTAAAAGTCATAAACGAGGTTTTGATACACTACTCAAGAGAAATGCCATGTTTGGATAAATGTTCCTATTCCTTCCAGCAATCTGTTTATAGAGATAGTTTCATTAAAGCTGCACACAAAACTTACAAGTTATAAGTATAAAAACAAAATAAGTTTTTAAAAAGATATCAAAGTGAAGGAGAAGTAATAAAAATACATTATCCTGACTTAAGTACAACCAATATTTAATTAACTGCTCTTACTGTGCCTGGAGTGCTTGTCCATGCTGTACTTTAATATACTCCAATCTTTCTTTTCCAAAGAAATCAAGGACAAAATTCTCTAGAGTGGGAACAGAATCTTACTTTACTTCTGCAGTCAATTTTGCAGGAATTGCACATTTTCCACTGTTTGTTCATACTGTTTCAATCTCATACATAAAATATACATAAGCTACGGTCAAAAAAATGATGGGTGTCACAATGAACAACCCAGAACAGAAGAGGAAAAAAAGAACAATCTGCAAACAACAGACGGCTGAGGGAATTATCTTATCAATCACCTAATCCAATGCCTTTCTTCAGTATCACTGCCCATTTGAAAAAATTAACCAGTATTGTAATAAATGAATTGGGGTGCAACTTGGAACAAAGCAAAGATTGGAATATTATTTTTAACTGATGAGATATATTTCAAATGTCTTTGATTATTTATGCAACATTCATTTCATTGGTTTTTTTCCATCTTCCAGAAGAGGTTCTGAGTAATTATAATGAAATATTATAAAACCAAACCCAAAAGAAATGCCCTATTTGATCAGAACAGTGGTACATCCAGCCCAGTATTCATCTCTCCCAGTGGCAAAAGACAATTGAGGTTAGAAGAAGCTTATGACCTGCTCCTCTCTGCAAACCACTCCCCTTGTACTTTTCCAGCACCAGAATCATTGTACCAAGGACTTTAAAGGGAACTCTTCTGCTTAGTCCTCCTAGTATCCACATAAGGACCTGCTGTCCATGGACTTTTCTAGGCAATTTCTGCTCCCAATGACAGTGATTGCATCCAGATCTTTCTGTGGCAACAAGTTCCACAAGTTCACCACTTGTGCCCCCACCCCATCGTGGGGGGACTATTTTTAACCATTTTAAGCTCACTTATGATAGTTTTGAGTGCCCCTGGTTCTAATATTGTAAGATGCCCCATTTAGCTTATCTACTACCAGAGAAGTGTTAAGTGTGTCCTGAACTAACCATGAATGAAATCTGCTGCTTCATCTCAATGCATTTTAAAATACGATTTCTTAGACATCAGACATGCTAAGAGATGGATTTTTTTAAAATAAAGATTAATGAAATTAGGTAATTGTTAAGGATGATTATTCACTGTGTTTCTGAATGTTTCTCAAAAAAATAAGTAGAAAAAACCCTTCAAGGTCAAACATGTAAATCCAAGTCATAGAATCATAGAATGGTTCGGGTTGGAAGGGACCCTGAAGATCATCTAGCTTCCAGCCCCCACGTCAATTACACCTTTTTGTGCGAAAAGCTAATCCAACCTTCACATCAACCAGGATTTGGAAAATTCCTCATCTGAGTCTGACCTTGTCATTTTGCACTCACTTTGCATTTTTGTATTTTCTTATTCAGTGTTTGAATTTTGTATTCCATCTTCAGCCACTCCCTGACAAGCAATTACTGCCTTTTAAGAATGTCTTAAACTATCCTGAATAAAAGATTTTTAATACAATGAGACAACATCTCATCCTTTCTGCTTAGGAGTGGATATTGGCATACCCTTGAAAGGTATGAATCTTACTATAGACTGCATTATTTTAATAAATACAAAAAGGAAAATTACCAGCAATTCTCTAAAGAAGTCTATGAAGGCTACCACAGACAAAGAGCACACAATATGGCTCAGACTGAGAATGCAAAGGCAGCTTTGTGTGACTTCTTGCCATACCTAGATTACATGGGTATTAGGCCAGTCAGTGCCTTTTTGAGTACCAGTCTGAAACGATGTAAAGCTGATACAAATCTGCTCTAATTTTTTTTGAGCTGGAGGAGTAGCAAGTACTCAAATAGCAGCTACAGACTACCAGCTTGCAGTGCACCTTGAGCTATATCCCTTTTCCAAATCTGAGTGAATTCCTTGTTTCCCTTTCACTAGTTCCCTGCTGGTTAAGGATCTGCAAAAACAGGAATATAGATACAGCCATAATTTGACCACAAATATTTCAGCATATTTTCAGTTCAACTGTTTTAATAGTAAACAGAAGACCGTGTCGTATCTGCACACATAAACTTGACCTTCTTACTGCCAGGCTCAGCCTTACACTGTTAGAAGTCCTTTCCATGCTAAAGCATTTCCATTGCACAATGACTGCTTAAAGAATCACAAACAGGCCCTTTGACAGGTAGTCCAGAGAGTGTTATAAGGCCTACTTTCCTCAAAACCTGATCAATCACTATATAATCATTTACTTGCTGTTTGCAAATGTTAATCCAGGGTCAAGGTAATGGCTGTCTGACACGACACTTAAATTTATATAAAACCATGCCCTTTTAGCATTTACAACTTTGGTGGGCTGCTCTGATTTAAAAGCAGACTGCTGGCTTTATCAGGGCATGGGCACAAGTGACCTAACACTGCAAACAAAATGCTGCTTCTAGCTTCAGCTTTTTTTCTAACACTACTGCAGTGCTGTAATGCCCAAAGCGAAACAAGCATTACACCTGCAGACTGTAACACCATTGAAACAGAGGCAAGAGTGGCCCTGGATCTAGTCAACAGACATCGCAGAGATGGCTATGTTTTTGGTTTATTCCGTGTTGCTGATGCACATGAACTGCATTTAGTAAGTATCAACTTAAAGGCAGATTTACACAGAACTGTGATTTTCAACTAATTAGCCAGGTCATTAGGTGCTTATGTTTATTGCTTTTAGCAGAACAATGTTGATGTAATTCAATTAATCAGCTGTGATTTACACCACCTCAGTATTCATTTGTGTATGATTCATTGAACGTAAACTTGATTTCAGATGACGCCGAGTAGCCTCTGTTCTCTTGGTCAGCAGGATGTTTGCATGAGAGATGCTCTGAAGAGCTATACATAACTCTGGAAATTAATCTGTCCTGTCTGCTGTCTGGTTTCAGATGTTATACTCAAAATTTATATTCAGAACGTTTCTTTAATCCTTGAATGTCTAACATTAATTAGACCAATGTATACTGCAGCATTGGTATTTTGTTATTATCTTAATTTTGGAGATAGCTGGATAAACTGGTGGAAAGGAAAAAAGGCAAAGGAAATCAAAGGAGTTGCTACTCTGCAAAATGGGAGGGACTGGATGGAGAATCCCTATCAGTCATTTCCTGTTTCCTTCCTATTTCTATTTCTGCTTCCTGGAGAGGATATGTAAGCCTTTCTCAATGACTACTTAAATGTCAAAACAAATCAGAGCAATTCCAGCAAAATCTCTACTGGGTTTATACAGGAGTTCTAGAAGCATAAGATATTCCAGTATAAACAACAGAACAGTTCTAGTCTTGTGCAGAACTATAGTGACCAAAATGCTTTTAAAACAACCGTGAAGACACCATGTAAGACCACTTTTTTCCCCCAAGAGCTATTGAGCAGGTGAACAGAGGAATTATCTACTGCACATTTGGATGTAGACACTTAACCCCTGTTTTAAAATTAGAGACAATGCTAAGATATAGAAATATTGCAAAACCAGTGTTTAACATGACACTGCTGGACTCTCAGTAATGATAACATTTCACTAGACTTCAGCAATTCTTTCACAAGGTCTTGTCAGTACAGAAACACTCTGGAAAAGGAACCTGAATGGATGGAACTTCATAAAATCTGAGGACATTTATTCACAGTGAAGGGATTTTCATGATTTTATCTAAATGACAAAATAAAATACATATGGGTTCATTCTGAATGCCCATATAAGGGCTGAATGAAGTTTAAATAATCCATTCTGCAACTGTTTCTGTGGATCACAGAAAATTCCTAGCACCACATCCCGTTACACTGTCAGCCAAATTCAAATTTGAATTTTTCTAATCCTTTTCAGTCAGGAGACAGAATATACTAGAAGAGTTTCAGAGATAAGGCTTCTGATTTTGTTGGGATTATTACAGTTTTGTTGCATCACTCCCCGAATGAACTGAGCAGGAAAAAAGTTCTGAAAGAATATCTGGTCATTAGGTAATTCAAAATGGATGTAGATACATAATTGGCTGCCTAGACAAGTGATGTCCTTATAGAACAATATGTTCTATGTTAAAATCAGAAAGAGGGAATGACAACCTTCGAACAGTGGGATTTTCCCTACTTGATGAATGCCAGATCAACAACAGACGCTTCTCACAGGTTATCAACAAAAAGATAACAGGTGACAGTTTTGAATTGCAGGAAGGGAAATTCTGACTACATATAAGGGTAAAAACAATCATGGAGAAAGTGGTTAAGTACTGGAATGGCCCAGAGAGGTTGTGGAACATCTGTCTTGGTGATACACAGAATGCAGTTGAAACTTTGAAGTTTCAGCTTTGCCTTGAGCAAGTGGCTGGGCAAGATGACTTCCAAAGGTCCCTTCCAGCCTGAACCCTTTCTATGCTTGTCAGCTCTGAAAAACCTTAATAGAGAACTGGAGAAGCTTCATTAAAGATTAAACATATTGACCTCAAAAAAAGTTTATTTCAGATCAAACTTCTTGTCTCAAACTCTTGTTTTATTTGCACTTCTCTTCCAGGGAAATTCATCAGTTTTCTACTTTACTTTGGATGTGCTGGAAACTGAATGCTCTGTCTTATCCAGAAAACACTGGGAGTCCTGTGAATACAGTGACACCTATCCCATGGCAAGTAATGGCATCTGCACCAACTCATACACAAATGATGCATTCACTTGATCTTCAGCTGAACTGCCCAGAAATTTGTATCACAAAATATCTCATTGAAAACTGGGCTTTCATATGGCTCATTCTAAACCAAAATCTATCTAATTCTACAGTTGTTAAACATAAGATAGAGGCTTGGAAAAGAATTGACTCTTCAAATAAGTGTAGCTTTATTTAACTTGTTGTCTCAAGGGAACTATACTCCACATTCCACTGATTGTAGCAGAACATATGTTTTAAGGGTAATTTGCTCTCAACTAAAGGGCACTAGAAATTATTTTTTAAGCATGTTCCTAGTATATGAACCAGAAATACCAGTGGCATATTTTGTCAGTTTTCTGTCATAGCATTTGTGGTATGACAGTGTGAAATACCGGTAGTGTCAGTACATGAATGACATACAGCAATACTTGTCCTTTCTTGTTGCTGTCCGATGATGCAGTCTGGGATGAGAACGCCCACTCCAAAACCTTATTTAAATAGGAGAGTTGTAATACTATGACACATGACAAAGCAGGAAGGCCAGGAGGAGAGAAGAGAAAGCATTTATTCTTTTTCTTAAAATGGAGTAAAGGAACAGCAGAAAAGCTCCAACCACTTTTGATAGAGATTTGTGTAACCTGGCATTCTAACTTTCCCTGCTATCAAGTATTGTCTTACTGTGAATAAAAGCAGGATGACTAAGAAGGCGGTTCAGTTATCCATTGTCTACTCAGTCGTGCAAACTGAGAATTAAAATAAAGGCTCTTGTAGAGAGGGATCCCATTTTATCTCAAGACAAATTTTGAGAGGTACCTGATCAAACATTCCATTAATGACCACATCTGTTATTCTTAGAGGTACTGCACATTAAAAGGAGGTATAATTTCTATGATCACCTACATCCAATTAAACCAGGGAAAATAACATCATAATCATGTATTTTTTTCCTCTCAGGACTTTGGGCAATGTAAGATTATCACATATACAAACCATCTGCTGAAGAAACCTCAACTATATGGATTTAATTGTACATTGAGTCCAGGTAAAATAACCACTGTTGTAAGCCAATGCTTACCTCAAACCAGCCATAGAACCAAAGCCTGTGCACTACCAGGGTATGGTAACCGTAGCAGATTCATTCATCTGCTTGCAATTCATGTTTTAGATAATTCAAATGGAATGTTAAGAATGAGTAATAGAATTAAGGTTACCCTACTCCTCTGAACCAGACTTTATTGATGTCAGATGATATCACCATTCCAGTCCACCAAGATATGATAATGAATATCAGAACAAATGTAAACTTTGAAAAATGCACATTTGGGGCAGTAAGATTCTAAGGTGATTTATAAGAATACTCATTTTCATGGGTTTGGGGGTTTTTTCACATTACAGGACAAACCCATTTTTGTGGCGTGAGGGACAGGTATTTATTTCACTTCCAAGGAAATGCTGCATTTAAGTTTCTTTTTATGAGTTCACATTAAAGGCATGGGCACACTCCCAAGAGTATTAGTATCCACTGCAATATTAGTAAATTATTTGTTTTCACAGTTCCACCTGACTTGGTAGAGTGCAAAGATTGTCCTGTGAAAATTGAAGCCTTAGAAGTCACTGAAGAACATAAAGATATTGCTGCAAAGGCCCTGAAGAAATTCAACGGTGAAGGTAACCACACAAACAGCTTTGCTGTGGATAAAGTTGAAAGAGTTTTAAAGGTGGTAAGTGGCATTTTCTCCTAGAATTACTTAGAAATGACACAATTTTGTGAGCAGCTCCAAAACCATGGTTTCAGAACTCAGACCCTTCTAGGATCAGATCTATCAGCATAAATCATCTGTTTAAAGTTGAAAGTTCTGCTTCAGCAGACTTGTTATCAACTTCAGCTCAGGTGTGTGAAAGCAAAAAGATTTCTCATTTGCTAAAAATTGTGGCAGTGTGATGGCATTCCAAATTCAAAGCCTCTTTGTGTACAAATTTTAATTTTGAATGCATATTTACCTATCATAACATACATGAGTTTATTTACTACTGAGCAGACTTTGAGATGGACAGCTGTGTGTTATCACTGTCACACATTTTGTCAATTGAAATGTGACAAAATTTTTTACTCTTAGAATATTTAGCACATGGGTACAACACACAGTGGAACATGCTCAGCATCATTTTGACTCTTGCTGCAGAGCAAAGCAGCACTCTGAGGATGGGAGGTGAATTTATGTTGTAACTCATGAAGAACTTCTGGGTCTGGTAAATAACTCCATATCTGAGTGATGTCAACATGAAGACTTATCCTTTGGGTGATTTGAAGTATATTAATACCAAAATTTCTTGTTGGTAGATACTGGAAACATTCACTTGAACAGCACAGGATCATTCTGCCAACACATGTGTCAGCTCAGGACACCTCTGTAATGAGGTCCCATGGCTCCCACCATAATATGTGTGGATCTTGGAAAGTGCCTAAATGATAGAACGCCAAACCCACCTCCCTGCAACTTTTAATATTGCTCAGAAACCTGACAGTGTTACACACTGTAGCCATGTGCATGAGGTGTCCCTACTGCCATTTAGAAAGGGATTGTTTTCACATTGCCTGGGTTCATGTGTTTCTCCCCAAACACTTTGTTTTCACACTTCACCATCTTTAGCTACAGCAACACTTTAGATTGTACCACTGGACTTTAATGCTCAGAAACTATGAATTACAATAAAAAAACCAATTGAGTTAAACTAGTGAAACTCATGTGCACACATGCTAATGACACCTTCAACACAGTCTTGAAATAAAAGTACTGCTATAGTTGGAAATTAAAATGAAACACCTCTTTATGGATTTTAATAGGATCACAAAGGCCTTCTCCCATGTTCATATGGAGTAAGGCCTTCTCTATAACTAATGCCCCTGACAACAGAGAAAGCAACAGTCTCATGGTAACTGGCAGAATTTCACCTCAAATTAACATCAGCACTGTAACACTATGCAATCCCATCACTGGAGAGGGATGCTTGCCATCCAATAGATCTCTCTGCTTCCACAGGAGTAGCAGTTCAGTTTAGGAAGAAGACTCTAAGGACACTCTTCCTAAAAACAGGCTGTAAAAGTAACAGGTTTTATAACAGACATACTAAACAAAGAATTAAAGCAAGCATTCCTGGAAGTTGTAAGGATGTGAGGCAAGTCAGGTATAAACTATCTAACCTGTTTTCCTTGCTGAATATGCATATATGCATGAACATTTGAAGGGACAGGTAAGGAAAGCATGAGACAGATGGGATTCTGACAATAAGATGGCGTATGATTGCTTTGAAAATTACGGACTTTAAATACACCTAGTTACCACTTCTTCTTTGACCTCTTGGTTTCAGACTGCCTCCCGTGAAGGTCACATTTTAGGATTCTCTATAAAAGAGACCAACTGTTCCAAATCTATGCAGCAAGAAGATCAGGCATTGGAATGTGATTTTCTGCATGGCTGGCATGCTGTAAGTAAAGTCTTAGAATGAGAACTGATACAATGGGTGGTACCAGGAAGATTCTGACAATGTATTTCCAAGTGTTTCTTATAAGCATGCACCCAAACTCAAAATTAAAAATCCAGCACGTCCAAGCCCAGATCCTAATTTTACAGCTGCTCCTTTATCTTTTATAAGGAGACAGTCTGAACTCTCAAATCTTAATGTAACTGGAGTCTGGCATATTAGAGGCCTAGAGATTTTCAGGTTGTATCTGGCTTTTGCATTCAAATTGTGGCCAATCTCTAGCAAATCATTCATGCTATGTCCATAAAAACTTTTACACTAATATGAGTCATAGATCCTGAAAAAAAATATATCTTATGTCGTCCCAGTGAGCTCAGGGCCACTTTTTTCTCCTCTGCTGCAGAGGAATGGAGAGGAATAATTCAAGCTCGTCTGCAGAAAACTACCAAAGTCTTCTCCTCACCCCACTTTTCCATTACTATAATAGTCTACACCAAAGAAACAGCTAGGCAATATCTCATAATTTCAGAATAAATTATTCCCCAGAAACTAAATTGAAATAATGAAATAAAGACATGGGAAAAAACATGTAAAACTTTTGGTTTATGTACATTCATCACCTTCTCTGGCTTTTTATACTCCAGAAGATTGGAAACATTGTGAATTAACTGGTAAGGGAGCTACAATTTTACTACAATGAAGCACAAGGCAGATGGCTATAGATGGTTTGAATTCTGTTCTCAGTGCTGCCACTGCTGTTGTTTGTGTGCAAAATGCCATTAACGGTTTTAGTCACTGATCATAATGGGTTACTGATGGCCCCAACACAGGTCAAAATAAAGCACCCAGTACAGAGAGCATACACAGAACCCTTCACCTGTGTTCTGTACTCTTTCACATGAGCAATTCCACACACGATGTCTGGACAGCAGGAGAAAGTCACAGCAAACACGATGCTAAGAGAAGTAATGCTAAAAAATTACAACAAATTACTTTAAAAAAAATTGTGGAGGAAAGTTTTACCTTGAGCTTTGTCTGAAGCAGCATAGCTACACAGTGCCAGGTTTTGAGAACTTTGAACAGAATTCCAGAATAGTCCAATCTGAACAGATGTTTGACAAGCAAAGATAGAAAAGAAAAAGGAATAAAAATCAGGCACCTACAGGTACTCATTTTGGAGGCATCAGTAGCTGGCCAATCTCTTAGACATCAAAAGGGAAGTAAGACGGGGAGTAGCAGCCCTCTAGATGCACATGCTGAAGAGCATCTAGTGTGCATCTCAGTCAAGAACCCTCAAAACCAGCAAGTATTTTAATCATTATTAATCACTGTCAAGCACTGGTCAGAAGGCTCAGGATCTGGCTAAGTTATGTGAATACATTTAGGTATCAAAGGAATAGCCTAACTCATAAAATGTTTAACATTCGGTAGTTTGTATTAATTCCATCACAAGAAGGTAGATGTGCATTATGGTTTTTTCCCTTTCTTTTGCTTAGCACACTGGATTCTGCAAGGCAAGAATTATCAGTGGCACAGATGAAGCTGATGGAACAGATATAAGCTGTGAAATCTACCATCCTTGGGTAAATACTCACTAATGAACACATCTCTGGCTATATCCTCATGCAGGTTACAGCAACCTTGCTTAGTCCCGACCAGCAGATGATCATAACATTTATGCCAATTTTCTATTGCCTGGGTGTGATGCAGCATGCCAGGACAGACTGATCTTCAAGTCCTAGGTCAACCAGAGGAGGAATTAGAATTAAGCTGTCCCTACTACTCCTTCCAAGTGTGTCTTCTCTCAGTTCAATAACTTGACATAGTATAAGTGAGTAGAGATTAGCAAACATGTTCCAAGAAATTTTAGCAAGCAAGAGGAAGGGAGATGACCTTTATCACATTTAGTATTGCAGTTTATATTACAACAGCTACTCCAGTGTGGATTTATTTTGTTTTGAACTATCACAAATATTTCTCAGCTGGTTATATAATTTCATTTTGACATGGTGTAGTTTTCCTGGAAGATTTTCAGTAATTTGGCATTTTATTATCTACTCCTTCCCTTCTATCTTGAAAAAAAGGCAGATTTTTTCCTTACAGACCATCAGAGCTATGAATGCAAACTTACTAATTACAACCTCTCTCTTTCCCATCACTTTCTTCTGTCCTATCAACACCTGATTAATACTTCCTCCCTGTTTTTTTTATAAATAGCACCATGGCTTTGGACGAAGAGGCAAATATTCAGTTCCAGGACATCCCCACTGTCATCATCATTTTGGTCACAGACATCGCCACAAGCATCACCACAGACATGAATGTCCACACTCTTCTCAATCCAGACCTAAAGACCCTG
This sequence comes from Entomyzon cyanotis, assembly GCA_024500445.1. NCBI lineage: Eukaryota > Metazoa > Chordata > Aves > Passeriformes > Meliphagidae > Entomyzon > Entomyzon cyanotis. The sequence goes on from JAKEPQ010000780.1 coordinate 16,517,996, forward strand.
AGCACAACCCCAAATCCAGCAAGGAAGGTCAAGACAATGAAGGACCAGCTATTTCTTCCCCTCCTCCCCATGATGAACCAGATCACCACCATGCTACTCCCCCTCCTCATGGACCAGACCATGACCATCCTCATCACCATGGACCACCCTGTCCCCCTCATTATGGACCAGATCACCATCCTCATCACCATGGACCACCCTGTCCTCCTCATCATGGACCAGATCATGACCACCCTCATCACCATGGACCACCCTGTCCTCCTCATCACGGACCAGATCATGACCACCCTCATCACCATGGACCACCCTGTCCTCCTCATCATGGACCAGATCATGACCACCCTCATCACCATGGACCACCCTGTCCTCCTCATCACGGACCAGATCATGACCACCCTCCCCACCACCATGGACCACCCTGTCCCCCTCATCATGGACCAGATCACCATCACCCTCCTCACCATCATGGACCAGATCACCACCACCCTCCCCACCATCATGGACCACACTGCCCTCCTCCTCCAGGACACCCTCCTCATCACTGTCATCACTATCACAGACATCACCACAACAAGACAAGCATGTCAGGAAAGCATTTTCCATGCCAGATAACAGGAGCTCTCTATCGCATCCCTGTTCTAAATCAGCAGGATTCTCTCACACCTCCCACTGCAAACTTTCCTGAGATATCCCAATGCAAACTTCACTTCTCCAGCACTGGTGAAGTTATTCCTATCTCTAGCTCAACACTAAAAGAAATGCCAGAAGCTCCAGGCTTTCCAGATCACCTTACACAGTCAAAATCATGCCCTGGAAAACCCAAACTTGACCTTCCAAAGATTTTGCCTTTATTTCCACATAGCCTCGTAGCAAAAAATTCTCCTATATGACCTCAGAGAAAAATGTTCCTGGCTTGAGAGTTGCAGAGACAATGACAGCCCTACAGTTAATGAAAACAGCACATGAAGAAGGGGGAAAAGCATTCAGTTTCTAGAGAGAAGAATCACTGAAAATAATCATTAAGTATTTCAACCTTCTTCATCCTGGCTGTCTCAGGCTCCACTTTAACTGTAAGGCTCAAAATTCTGAGTCCCTCAGCTAATGTGAATGGGTAAAAATCTCCCCAGAAAACTATGCTCCTTTATTTCTAACAAAAAGGAAAATTCCTAAATAGTGAAAACTACCATATAAAATCTTACATTTTCTCATCATTCATAATTATAATGCACTTCTCCAAGGAATCTGACCTGGAGGAAATTTGACTGCCTTTCTTAAAAAGTAATCCATGACACTACATAAATGCTTTATACAGATTTAAAGAAAATAAAAACATGCAAGCATTTTTTTCTTGACACAGTTGACTAAGTTTTGTCTTTTGGGGTTTTTTCCCTATAAATAATTAGCTACTGGATATTAAACTAGAAATTATATTAAACTATTAAGATATTTAGGTATTAAACATCCACAAGGCAAACTCTAGCATAAATTGACTAATGGTGTTTGGCTTGCTACTGTTACCTAGAAAAGGTCTGAGAACAGTTAATGACTTGCAGTCTCACTGCAGGGTGGCCTGCACAGGTGCTTCCATTGCTACAGCTGCTGGTGGTGATACACAGAAATATTGCAGTCAAGGACAGCCTTTTTCAAACAGTTCATAATTTCTCTCAGGAGAAGAGAAAAGCAGATGCATGTAATAATTCTTTCATGTAAATGTTTTCTTTATTGCTGAACCTTCCTCATTGGAAACTGAGTTGGGAGGAGCAGTAAGAAAGAATAGTGGTGCTTCTTTATACTCAATTTCCCATCAAGGTCAAGTCCATTCAGTCTAGGGACCAGCAAGCTGGTTCAGAACAGCGATGTCATAGACAAGAACATGGGATTAATCTCAAAAAAGTTAGTAATTTGGTCCTCCAAATAGCTTCTTTATGGCATAAAGTGAAATACAGTGCAAGGTCTACATTGAAGAAAAGGAAACAAAATGAGGCCTCAGTGTGACCGAGTGAAGTTTGACTAATTTTTAAAAGTCCCTTATCATGTAACTTATTTCTGGTGTAGTTTATCCACAGTCTCTAAAGTACATTTCTTTAACTAAAACTTGTAGAAAGTGTGGCTAGTTGACTGTGCCTGGGTGCCAGGCACCCACTAAAGCTGCTCTGTCATTGCCCTACTCAGCCTGACAGGAGAGACAGTATAACAGAAGGCTCATGGGTCGAAGTAAGGACAGAGAGAGATAACTCAGCAAATGTTGTCACAGATGAAACTGACTGGACTTGGGGAAACTGGTTTATTAGAAATCAAATTAGAGTAAGAGAATGAGAAATAAGTCAAAGCTTTAAAACACCTTCTCCCCCACCCCTCCCTTCTTCCTAGGCTTAAATTTACTCCTGATTTTCTCTACCTTCTCCCCCAGCGGGTGCAGAGGGATGGGAATGGGAGTTGCAGTCAGCTCATCACATGTTGCTTCTGCCCCTCCTTTTTCCTCAGGAGAAGGACTCCTTACACTCTTCCCTTGCTCCAGCCTGGGATCCCTCCTATTGGAGGCAGTCCTTCATGAACTGCTCCAGTGTAGGTCCTTTCCATGATGTGCAGTGCTTTGAGAACAAACTGCTCCAGCATAGGCTTCCCACAGGGTTGCAGCCTCCACAGGACATCCACCTGTTCTAGCGTGGGGTCCCCCAGGAGCTGCACGTGGATCCCTGCTCCACCACTAACCTCCAAGGGCTGTAGGGGCACAGCTGCCTCACCACAGGCTGCAGGAAAATCTCTGCTCCACACCCACAGCACCTCCTCCCACACCTTCTTCACAGACCATGGGGTCTGCATAGTTGTTTATCTCACATATCCTCACTCTTCTCTCTCCTGTTCTTTCCCAGCTCATTTTGTCCCCATTCTCCACTATGTTATCCCACTGGCACTGCCACCAGCACTGATGGGCTCAGTCTTGGCCAGAACTGGTTCCATCTTGGAGCTGACTGGAATTGGCTCTGTCAGACATAGGAAAAGCTTCCAGCAGCTTCTCACAGAAGCCACCCCTGTAGTCCCCTGCTATCAAAACCTTGCCACACAAACCCAATACAGCAAGACACAGCTGGAACACAGGAGCTGAGACAATCCCAAGGTGTTCACAGATCCAAAGCAAAGCTATTTGGTGCCAATACAAGCACCAGATGTTCTCAGCCAGCTGTAATCCTGGTTTGGCCAGACTCAGGCGACAGTATTTAATCCTTTGTTCTTGGGCATCACATATCTGTAATGACAACAAAGCACTGTGGAAACTGACTAATCCATAGTCCAGGCAGTCTCCACAGAGATGGACTTTCTAATAGGACCATGAAGGACAAGGTTTATCAAGTGTTATTGAAGGGTTACGTGACATTCAACCAATATGCATCTGTCCAAAGACTTTTTTTCAAACATGTTCTGAGTACTATAGTTCTCAGAACTATTGCAGTCTGACCACTAAACAGATCTATAAAATTTACAAGGTTGTTGTCCAAAACTTCATTGTCACTGTGACCTTCTCAGGTGTCTTATGCAAGCCTTGTAAAATTCATTCTCAGTAGCAGTTTAGGTGTTAAGAAGTCAAAAAGCTACAAAGACTTTTTTCTCCTTTGCTTTGCCTACACTGGTCCCCAGCTGCAGCCATTTATCCTGTTATCTTGATGGCAGGTGGATAACCTCAGTGTCATTCTGGTGAACACACAAAGTTTATTTAGATAAACTCAAGTTTATTTGCAGTATAAACAGGGTATGATGAGAACCAACCAACCCCAGCAACCCACTCATTGTTTACTTAGCTATTGCTCCTGAAAAACAGAAGAGGTGACTAAAATCCTACCAGGCATTCCTTTTCCATTTGGTTTTTAAAGAGCCTTCTAAGTCAGGAGGCCTATTTTATCCAATTATGAAGGCCTTCATTGTCCTAGCACTCTGCTGTAGTTTTTTCTCTAGCAGAGCCACCCCACTTCCATTTGAGTTTTCGGACTGTGATGACCCTGATGTCTTTCAAGCTGTTGACGCAGCACTGAAGAAATACAATGGAGACAGAGCAACTGGTAACCAATTTGCTCTATACATGGTGATGGAAGCCAAGAAAACTGTAAGTAGACTTTGCACAAAAAAAAAAAAAGTTGGAATTGTTTATGCACTCTGAATCAGCTTATCTCCATCTCGTTTGTAAGGGGGGAAGCATGACAGCACAATGTTTTCTAAAATGTTTTAAAAAAATCAAAGTGACTTGCACAGTAAGATACTCATTCCCATGACAAGCAGGGATGTATAGTATGTTTTTATTAGCAGAACTCTGTGTGTTGGTGAATTTCTTACAAATGCAAGGACTAAAGAACGGAAAATTTCAATCACCAATATAATTTGTCTTACTAGTCCAGTCTGTTCTCTTCTTTCTTTGTTGGGAATTCTATCCCTTTCCATCATCTGTAAGGTTTTCAGACCACTGGCAAAACCACACTTATTAAAAAACATGAATATAATTTTGACTTGGGAAGAGCTGGTGGCACACATAAAAAAGAATCACCCGATAAAGTTTGGCAGTACTCTGAATTGTTTGGGAATATTATTTGATTGACACCAGTCCTAAGTCACAGATCTATCTAAAAGCACTAGGTGGTGTTTTAGTCAAATAGGGTGACAGCTAAAATTACAGAAGGAAAAAAGAATGCAACATGATCCTTTGCCTGGAGTCCTTCTGCATAGCCTTAATCTAACAAAAGAGTATTTACCTCTGAGAGACATACAAAGATGGTATTACCATAATAATGACAAGCATTACTTTACTTGAAAATAACATTAGCATTTCTTTTTCTACTGGATTGGATTTTCAGATGTAAACCACAAGAAATCCAGTGTCAGAGAGAATATTTTGCACTCCAAAATCACAAGACACTTTTACCCAGACAGAGATTGACCTCGGAAAGGAGCCATGCATTGCTAAACACTTACAGCAAACAACCCACATCTCCTGGCACCTGCCCTCCCATGTTCCTGTTTACACACTGGGGACATTTTAGCATGTGGAGACAAAGACTGCAATCAGAAAACCCTTTATACGATTAATATTAAATAAATGGTCTCGCTGTTCTCAGTGAACTGCATACATCCTTAACAGCCAAATGCAAACATCTCTCTATCACAGCTGTAATACCACCTTCCATTTGCTGATGTTCCCAAAGGACAGATGGCAGTTTCATAATTTTATCTTAAACAATGTTCTATTTATAAGAATACATATTTATTGCAAATATTATTCATCTTTCCTTCTCTAGATATACATCCTTCCTTTTCTTAAAAGATATAAAGTGGAAATAAATTATTACTTTGAATGATTGATCTGATTACGATGTTAACTAAAAACAGAGAAAAGGAATCTGCAATTGAAATTTTCTCATATTTGAGATTCTGTTTCTAAAAAGAGTATAGATTTTACTCCTCGCTAGTCTCACAATGTTGAATGCATTAATTAAATAGCTGGTTATTACATATTCATGTACATTCATTATTGATAGGGTAATAAAACATAAAAGCTGACTAGTGAAAGACTAAACCTGCCCCAGTTAAAGGCATAGCTGTTCATAATAATAATAATTAAATAAACTAATAGCAAACAATACAGAAATAATGTTTTTTCTTACTTTGTTTACTCACTGAGGTGATTTATTGTAGATTTAGAACACTGTAACAGAGAACAGAATTTGGCTCTTTTTCAGTCCCAGATAGTATAAGCTAATGTAGTTCCATAAAAGTCAATTTCTACCTGGTGAGGATTAAGTCTATTATATTTTTAGAGCCCCTTTTATCCTTTTTTTACAACCCCTATATCAGGTACCTCTACACTTCTTTGTACATGTAGCAATACACAACAGGAATTGAGAGAAGGCAGAATAAAACACTGTCTACATCAGTGTAAATCCAGTATATGACAACCACATCAGTTCAGCTTCATTTTTTTTGCTAGCACTAAGGCAAGAACTATCATTTAATTCTCCCAGCAGATACAGAGAATAATAACTGGCTATTTTAGAATAACCAGTGCTGAACTGCAGCCTGTTTGCATTTGAAAAGTCACATTGGCTGAGCATTTTTAGTGGCTGTAAAAGGTTAGTAACTTCTGACTTTATATCTTCTCTAAAGGATGAACCACAGGCTCTACAGTGTTGTCACTGTCACCTGTAGGCACAGGCCCACTACTTGGTTTATGGCAAGCACAAGATGCCCACTGCTGATTTACCAACTTCTGAAATACTTCCACTGGCCAGGCCAAACTTTGCTTAATACTTTTTATTTCATCTTATGAGTTTCCTGAGGCTGCCCTGCCCTGCAGCCCAGCCTTCAATGCCTGTAGAAAAGCACAGGCACTGCCCGAGGCTGTCTCCAGAGCACACCCCTGCTCGCCCCTTCCTGCGCAGGTTGGGCAGCTGAAGTTGCCTGGTCCCACCGAGCAGAGGCTGTTTGGGCACTGCCAGGCTGCCTGAGGGCTGCTGGCTGCTGCTTCTGGGCTGCCAGGGGAGCTGTACAGAAGGAAAGTGGACAGATCTGGGGGAGGAGGCCAACAGTGAGAGTGAGGGAGTCAGACAGGAGCACAGTCCAAGCTGGTAATTATGCTAATGATCCAAGCAGCCACCCAAAATGGCTTTTTTTGGAGTACATTTGAATGAGAGTATAAAGCCTAACCACTTCTTTTTGGTTCTAAACCCCTTGATACTACAAGTTAAAATGAAGGTAGTTGAGCATATTGTATCTATTACATCAACATATTGCCATTGGAAGTAAGGGCAAAATAATGTAATCAGGTAAATTAATATTTGAACTACCGAGATCTGAGAGACCAGCAGCTAATGTGAAACCACACTATAAAATTTAAGGTAATCAATGAATAGTATTTACTTTTTTGAAACTCTTATCTTTTCATTTGATTTATTACTATGCAAATGATGACATGTATATTGTTTTAATCCAGGCAGGTCCTGACCCAGAGTTCTACATGAAATACAGAATACTTGAAAGCACTTGCGCCGCTGAGGAAAACAAACACTGGCAACAATGTAATTACAAAGTATCTGCAGAAGCTGTAAGTATCTGTCCACTTTACAAGTTCCCTGTGCAAAAACATTAGCATAATGACTAGGACTGCAATTGTCTGGGGACAAATACAGAAGAACTAACTTTTTTAGCTGCATTGTTTTTGAGAGGTTATATGACTACAGTACAGTGCAGAAATACTTACAACTGTAAAGTTAGCTATAAGAATCCTGAGTTTTCCATTACAATCTTGAATATATGCTGAAAGGAACATTTCAGTGCTTCAATATGAAGGTTCACAATAAAGCAAACATAAGACATGTGCACTGTGAGAGTGTAAGGACCGCACAGTTTTGTATTAATTATGTATAATAGGAACTTGCACAACCAAATACTGACATGGAAGCCACTATGGCAGTAAGTTTGGCTTTCAGCAGTGCCAAGCATGTCTGGCTCAGGCCACCAGAAAGCACCCAGGGGAGGTACAACGAGGGCACACACTGCAGGGACACTGTGCACTCCCAGGGGAGGGCACTGCCATTTCACACAGTGCACAGGAAGGGATGATGGTGACAATATAATTTGAATCTATGTGAAATGCCATGGTCATTGCAGCATATCTTGTACTAGCAGACAGGAAAATGGAGAAATACCTAGTTAATGCAGTCTTTTTTCATGGGCATGTGTTCATTTCTGTAACACAGAATGTAAATTCTTTAGTTAATCAATACACAACATACAAACACAAAGCAATCTTACAAGTTATCTACTCAGTTTGTCCCCTACTTTCGTCACAATCAACAAAACGGATCCTTTTTCAGTAACAAAACAGCAAGTTAGATGTTACTACAAATATACAAATGAACTTCTTCCACAAACTCAGTTTGCAACTGTCAGCTGTGTTCAATTGCTGAAGCACTGTATTTTTCCTTGGCAAGTTTAAGACAATTGTTGCCATATGTTTTTGCAGAAAACAGGAGAATGCACAGCTCGAGTTCATGTGAATGATGCTGATAAAACAACTAATGTTTCACAAGAGTGCAAAATTTTCTCAGGTATGTAACTATTTGAGACATCATTCAACAAATACTTTGACAAATAAGAATGGAGTAAATAGAACACTAAGATTTTCAGGTAATTTTCCTTTCAAAGGTAGAAGCTCCTTATAATTCTAAATTTAAAATTTATCTTGTATATTTATAAGAAATTTATATATATCTTATAAATTTTCTTTTTGTAAGCAACTACATATTAAAGATAAAATTTCACTGCACTGTTATACACATATAGACTAAGTCAGTAAAGCACAAGCAGTTTCTGCTCAGGACAAAAAAAACCAGCACATGTGTGTGTAGCAAGTTTCTTCAAGTTAGTTAGTTAAGAATTATTTAAAATTAGTTTGCTTAAGACCAAAAGCACAGCAGTAATTTAAGCGACTAAATGCAACTTGTCACACCTCAACTTTCTGCCCTTACTCATTTAAGGATAAAATTGTCCCAGGAATAATTAGGAAAACCTTTGTATGACAAAATTGTATGTTACTTTTCTCCAAACTTAAAATGACTGACTTTTTTTTTTTCTGTTGAAGTTTATCTAAGCAAGCACTTACCCCAAACAAGAAAATAAAAAAAAATTCATTTACAAAATAAAAATCTGGCAGTGATGTAATTATGTAAGAGACTGATCTTTTAGACCTTAACAATAAGCAGTACTACATTTTTCACCTATAATACATTTATATATGACTATTATATTCACATAGTAATTTCCTTAATTAAAAAGAGATCACATTGTTTTAAAGCATTGCAACGAGAGATCTCTATTCCTGGTGTTCTGAAAGACATACCCATGCTCACTTTAAAATATCCATCTAACTATTAACTACAGAAATATTCACCCTGATTCCTGAGATGTTGGGCAGCTAATATCTGGTTTTTGTTCTGGCTTTCTTGTTTAAAGCTGAAATGGCTTTACCTACAGCCAGCGACCTTCTAGGAACTGCAGTGCACAAACTCCATGTTCTGCTACTGAACAAATGCTGCATTTGTAGGGCAATGGTGACACCTAGTTGCCAGCAAAAGTTCTGTGAATCCCACAGAGAATGCACGAGAAATTTGCATTTGAGTCTTTGCTTAGAAAGCAAAAAAACCCCATACATGAATTAAATTAATTAGGTATTCAGTCTAAGGAACTCATCCTTTCTTATGAAGTTATAGCAACTCTGAAAAAAGAATACACGTTTGTTCAGCATAGTCTTTATGAAAGTGCTGAGACCACAGTTGGCATAGAAACGGGTGTGCTGTTGGTTCATTATCTCCTTTGTGACTACTTACTGAAAACATGGTCACATTTTTCTGTAAGGTATCTATCATTGCTGAGTCAACATAAGCAACACTAGAGCTACTAAGGGCCAGACTTTGGTCACACCTGGCAGGTGAGGGATTTCCCCACCATAGTGGTACCACACTGTTCAGCCTCCTTGGTGGAACAGTTTGATCTAACTGACCCTGGACTGGTTTCCTGGCTGCTGCAAGCTGGCGTAACTCCATTCAAGCCAGTTAATGCCAGCTGAAGATCAGGCACACAAATTTTACTTCAATTCCACAGAGACCACATATTGTCCCACTTCCATTCTCAAGCTCACTGACTCGTGAAATTAATTTATGTACTGAACTATAAAATTAATTTATGAAAATCCAATCCATGATTACTAGAAAGGAAAGAGAGTTAATAGGATTAGTAGCAGGAAACAGGAGTTTGAGCATCCCTGTCAGGCTTGTCTATCCATAGCCAATCCAGCTGGTTAAGCCTCAAGGTAACACCAAGTGGTAACTGGCAGCCAGTTACTAGCAGGGACAGCAGAATAGTCCAACTACAGTCCCTGGGGCACTTGGAGTTACAGCAGCTCACGTGGGTGAGACAAAACACTCCTGCTAAGTCCCCATCCTGAAAGGTGGTGAGGAGAGCAAGCAGCTGCACACTGTGGGTGAGCTTTGAAGAATCTGAAAACCACCCCCTTAGCTATAGCCTCCACTGGCTCTTCCCTGGCTGAATGAGTAATGTACCTTCCTTAATGGTGTCAAAACTATATGCAAGGTTTTTCTGAGATTCACTAATTGCTGGCATGGGGTTCACTGCCAAAACAATGCCGGGACCCTAAGGCCATGGACAGCCCTTAGCCATGGACAGCCCTTAGCCATGGACAGCCACCACAATCAGAGTGTGTTCCCAAATACAAAAATGTCTTTGGAGGCCTTGAAACTGGAATACAGGGTTTGCTCATCATGCCAGTTTAAAGTAGAAAGGTTTCTTGCTCACTCCCAGATAGGAAAAATGAAAACCCAAGACTGTTTTACATGAAGCCCTATGTTTTTTTGTTTGTTTCTTTTCCAGATGTGCCCAAGATAAAACTTTCTGAGGCTCCATGTCTTGGATGCCTTCATCCTATATCAAGTGATGATTCAGAAGTGTCAGAAATACTGAAAAAAGCCATTCAAAACTTTAACAAGCATGGTAAAGAATCTGCCCTTTTTAAGCTTGTGGAAATAAAAGAAGCTAAGAGACAGGTTTGTGCACGATTTTTCTCAAAATTTACCAAAATAACCCAACCCAAAGCAAGTATCATGTTTGTTTTGTGTATATTTCTGATATTAAGATGCATATAGAGGGTTGGCTCTATAAATAGTTATCTTCATTTATAAGGACTCATAAACAGTTACCAACTGGATTTTCAGAGTTCTCAGCTTATAGTATACACACTTTTCATCTGCAGTTGCATCTAACCAGTGCTTACACCAGTTTATTTGCATTCAGTGCCAGCACATGCATCCTGTATCATCTCAGATACTCCTGAGTACTTCATCTGGCCTTGCCTTGAGGCTCCAGCAGGAGCAGATCCCTCCTTAGGGCTGTGCCAAAGCTGCCAGCCTGCACAGATGTCTCACATACTCCCCAGCCTCTCAAACAGCAGCAGGCATCTCTGTTTTTGCAAGGCAAGAGGGCCCATTTGTTAGCAGCTGCTATGTGCTATAGGACAGGTAATCCCCACATAGGAAAAATGGGTAAGAAAACAAAAAACAACAAAAAAAAATCAACATGCCACTTGCTGCAAGATTTCTGCACATGGGAATATCTGCTTTGCAAGAAATGACTACTCAGATTGCAGAAATTCTATGCCATCTGGTATTCCATGCAGGAATTCCTTCCCTGTGAAAGGCTCTCCTATGGATTGGTGTGACATTGCTAGAAAACAAAGTTTATTATTTGGTTTTTAACTGGTATACAACCCAAAACCAAATAGTGACCCTTTTCTTTGAACCTGTATGTATTTACTTAGCCAAAAAGCAACTTCTGGTCTCATGTCAGTTTGACTCATTATTTAAATCAGACTGTCCTCTTTATATTTACTGATGTCAACAATCCTCTTTGCTGAAAGACAAACTTGCACAATATTTAAGCCACATGACAAAATGTTACAGACAAAATGTTACAGACAGACTGCAATCCAGCAGCTGGAAAGAGAACCATCATGTCACCTCCAGCAAACAGAAAAAAATCAGAGCCCTCCACTTCAATTGATCTGAGATAGAAATTTCCTATATTTGATTATTTCTCCTTTTTAATCCAATGTTACCTGGCCCCACACTATGATTTGGAGAGATTTCACGGGTGAGAAACAGCAGCCACAGTGAAGAAAATGGAACAGCTTCCTGGAGAGAAAAATTTTAAAAAGGGTTATGAACCTGGACAAAATAGTGTGTGCAGGAAGGTAAAAGCTCAGGATAGACACAATTATGGATAGATAATAAATGCAGAACATTCAACAAAAAATGATGCCAGCAGTATAAAGTTACATTATTCAGATACTGGTTTACTGTGTCCCATGCTCAGGCATGCAGGACTTGCCAGGCTGTATTAGTGTAGTCATCTATCTAGACCAGCTTCCTGTCAAGGCGACTAATAAGTAACAGATCTTTGGGGGAAAGTCCTCCTTTGGAGGAAAGAAACCCAGCAGCATGAGGCTGCAGGCTTGCTAGGAGAAGTGGACATAAAATACAGAGTGCACTTCTAACAAAAGCAGGACTTCATCTACATTTTGTATTGTAAGGACAAGTTTTGTTGTTTTGGTTTTTTTTTTGCCGCCCATGAATGGCTTAATGACTGCAAAGTGATTTGAAGGATGGAAGGCACTAGATGAGTAGTTTTGCTTTCTTTGCTAATCTCATTTAATAGTTTAAGTTTCAAGTTTGTATTGTTTTACATAATGTTTAACCTAAATATCTCTTCCAGGTGGTAGCTGGATGGAATTATGTAATTAGATATGAAATTGAGGAGACTAATTGCTCCAAAGGCGAATTTCCAGATTTAACTCCACTATGCAAAATCACTTCTAGAGGTGTAAGTAATCTTCAAAATCTCTTTATCAAGAAAATATGATATTAACAAATAATCATCGAGATCTGACTCAAGAAAATATTTATAGTCTTGCTTCACTTTGTGAACAAAGGTTAAATCCAGTCTTATACATAGCTATCTATTTATGCAATTAAGACATCCCTGTTTTTTCCTGAATCACTGAATCACTGACTAAGAGGACCACTGAAAGGTTTACAGATTACGCTACAGAATCTAAACAGTCTCACACTAACAATAAATCCCTTGAGAAATTTCTATCCAGATATTCAAGGAGTTACAGCCCCAAAAAGTGACAATTAAAATTACTACCATTTTTCCAGCCTAAGACACATTTTCTAAGAAAAGTAAGTAGCTGAATTATTACTTAACCTCTACCACAGTCTAAATAAGAGCGCCGCAAAAGACATTTATTAACAAATATACATAATCTATCTAGACAGTGCTGCAAAATCAAGTACTCCCTCAGCTTCTCTGACCTGGAACTGACACAGCTGCACCAAAAATAGAGGCTTCCTCTCTCAACTGACCTCCGTGGACCAGCTCACGAGGGGATCAGAAAAACGATTTTGCAAACACAAGGCAGAGGGCAGGAATGCAGAGTCACTATGAACAGTGGTGGTAAATGGGAGGGGACAGACTGGCATCTGTTTCAGCCGTTGTGGAAATGCACCACTGAGTGTTACATTCAGAAGCCTCTCCTGTTCAAAAATTACTACTTGTACATCTCAAGAATGTTTCAGAAGTATTGATTAAAAAAGGAAAGAATGACAACACTGGCAAACAACAGAAGCGTGAGAGTCAGACTAGTTGAAGCAAATCCCTGCATTATCCACATGCCCTTAAACCTTAAGCAAGTTACTTAATCTACTTGAGTCTGAGTTTCCCCAGCTGTCACCTAGAGGTGATGACTTCTGTCACCTCACCTACTGAAGGTGCACTGCCTCACTCCCATGTGGCTTTGGCCACACAGGGCTTCTGGAACTCGATCATTAGCACTTATCCCCTGAACTTGCTAATAGATCTGACAGATGTTATTAGAATACCATATTCCAATAATATTCCATTCCTTGGAATGACAATATTCCAAGGAAGTTTTCTCATACCTTTATTTAGCTCTGTACTATTAATTTTAAATGGGAGGGAGGACCAGAATTGCACCCTGTATTCAACACACATATGAACCACCAAGCTATACTGGGACATTATATCAGTCCCTTTAACCTGGATATCAAGCCTTGACATTATTCTTCATTATTTTTTCTAAATGCTACTAAGTAGATTTTTTTATAATTATGTTTTATAATTACATTTTCAAGTAACTGTCATAGCCCTAAGATCTTGATCCTGAATTGTGTCCTCCTTCTTATTCTATAGCTAAAAGGTTCCTTTAGTCTTTGATAAAGGATTTCACCAAAACCTTTTTGAAAATCTCCATATATCAAGAGGTCTCTTTACCCACCTTTGCTGATACTTTGAAGAACTTTGACAAACCTGCAAAATATGACTTCTGATTACCACAAAACCTCAGTCTCTCCTATTCATTGCCCCTCATTCTTTCCTTATTACCATTTTTAATTACTGGAATGGTGAAATTGGTTTTAGGCTCTATAATGCTTAAAAAAACCCCAGGATCAATATCTGCTTTCTTCCAGCTCTAAGACATCAAGGCAATTTTAAGCAAGTTATCTACCACAGCTTCTTTAGAAGACCTGAGAAAATATGAGACACTCACTAATGGTTGATTTGATAATTATGTAATTTTCTGTTTGGTCTTTACAGTTTGAGATAGAAATTCCATGGAGTTCTCCATAAAATAGGATTCTGGCTTGTAAACACCCCCATTTTTTTCTGTAATGAATACATAGAAATAGTTAATTTGGCTTCTCTTTTAGGGTGTTATTTTCTCTGTGTGGTCCCTTTGAACCGTGATTATTTATTGGCTCTGTAGACTGTCTGTCAGACAAGGAAGGAAGGAAGGAAGGAAGGAAGGAAGGAAGGAATTATTAGAAGCATGCTTGACTTATTCTGTTAGCAGGAAGGTATTAGGATGTGAGTTTCTTCTTTATGTCTAAATAACAAGAAACTGTTTTGCATTTTTTACTCCAGCGTGTAGGTAAATGTGAGGCCAAAGCATTTCAGAATCTTCATGCAGAGTTTGTGGATATTGCCAATGACTGCAAGTTTCCAGGTATGTTGTAGGCACTAACAAATTTGAAAGTTCCACAGTTTTCAATGTCTTTTATTGTTATGTACTGTTACTTTTCCCTCCAGCCTCTCTGGACACAGATTATCAACAGCTTCAGAGCTTTGGAACAGATAGAACGGTGTTGCTCCATGCACTATTCAGACTTGGTTTTCTTCAACTCACAAATTCGTTGCCAATTAAATGGATTTCTTGTTTCACCCAAATCAGGTCTTTCCATACATGTAGCTGTTCCCTCTCCATATTTTCTGGCTACCCACAACAGGCACATACAGTTCTTGTTTCTATGAGAAAACTGTTGATAAGTGTCCCATGTGACAGTAGGTGCTGACATTCTTTTAGATAACCAAAATATGATACTGCTGATCATATTTTGGTATGATTTCATAGACTCAAATATGAAGAGTTCCAGAAAGCAGGGCTTTATAACTGCTTTTCCCACTCTTTGTCTGCATTGAATCTTTTGTTTCTTAGATCTGAAACCTGTTGGTCTCTTTCAGTTGAAGAAACGGTAGTTGCTGCCATTTGCCCAGGCTGTCCAAGGACTATCCCAAATGACAGTCCAGAACTGAAGGAACTACTGAAGGTTTCGCTGGAGAAGTATAATTCAGAGAGCAATGATGATTTCTACTATAAAGGTGGAGAAATACAATCAGCGACAGTTCAGGTTGGGATATATCACAGACACAAGGAACTGACATGACAGTATTATTGGGCTGAGCTGAATGTTAGCTAAAGTTTGAATTCTGATCTGAAATAATCTGTTTGTCTAAGTGTTGATACATGTAGTAACTGAAATATCCATGCAATTTTTCCTGTAAAATCTAATCCATATTGGCTTGCATTCAAAAATTATTCAAAGATTTCCCATCTCTTGAATTTTTACTTTTTACTTAAAACAAAATGATTTGAAAAGCATGTGAAGAAGGTTGGCTCAGGGTATTAGATTTCTGTGTATCTACCCTACTTTTTACTTTTGTAACATACCTTAGACTTTTAAAGTATAAAGATTTATTAGACAGGACTAGTTCCTTCATCCACCACACCAATATTCTCCATGTTATTTTAGGCAGTGTCCACCCTACAATAATTGCATGGTCCAAGAAATGAGGCTTCTTAACTTCCCGTAGAAATCTGTTATTTTATATACTGATTGTGCTGCTAATAATACTCCAGCTAGATTCAGAAAAGGACATAAGTGCATAACTTAAGATATACAGATAAATAGAGCTTGATAAATGACAAGAAATCAGGGGTATAATATTGGTCAGCATTTGCATCAGTCCTGTTTACTGTCGCAACACATCAAACTAGAAGTTTAGGATAGAATTGAAAATTTTACAGTGGAGTAGTTCAGAAAATACTTGGTCATAAATATTCTTGAGCTTGAGGTGTCACGGGAGAAGGCACTAAAAGCACACCAGAATTTTTCCAAATGGATTATATCATCTTAATTTTACTATCTGTGCCTTTTCTTCTTTCAAACTTTGTTCTTCTTTCTAACTTTCCCTATCATGTCTGATATTAGCATGCATACACCTTTAAAATAGACTTCAGGGAAACAGAATTTCATGTCTTGCCTGATGTCCCTGAAGGAAGATATATTATTTCAAGCTCTGTGAAAAGTACTAAGAGAATTCATAGCAAGCACATTCTTGAACCCATGCAGTTTCTCTCTTTAATGCGCTTGGCAAATAGGTTCATTTTCAACTGAGCCTGTTCATCACACACTTTGTTTTACTCACATTCCACTTTTCTGACATCATATTTGGCTCTCTACAGAGCTATCACTAATGATTTCATCTGTTACTAATGAAATTACTACAGGCATTTAATAATTGTGGCCCAAAATTAGTCTGACCTTTTCTGTTTCCTTCAGCTTCAATGCTAGAATTTTTGAGAATAGGAACTGGAGTAATTAAGTTACTTGATTAGAAGCAGATAAGTTTACTGCCAAGTATTTTAATATTGTTCTTAACATATGTTGGCCCAGTGGTTAGGACTTGTAGAATACAAGTAGTATAAGCTTGTAGAAAATTATGTTTCCTGCAAACCCTTTTCAATAAAATGCCTTTAGCACAGAAAGCCTTCTTGCTAATTTTTCAGGTGGTTGCAGGAAAAAAGTACCAAGTAAAATTTACAGTCTGGAAGACAAACTGCTCAAAGAGTGAGTTTGAAAAACTGAATGAGGACTGTACAGCCACATCAAACAGTGTAAGTAATGATAATGTTGCCAAGTGTAATGTTTCTAATGGACAAATTAATTTGCACCAGAAATTGTAAACACTTAAGTAAAATCACACTCTGAGTTCTGTTACCTCTTTCAGTAAACTTTTGTTTCAAGAAGAGCGCCTTTCACTGTTGGTAACCCAAGTTAAGAAACACTGAAACTTAAACTGAGTCACTGCAGCCACAGGATCAGTGCTCACTGCAAAACCAAAGGAGCTTTCTTTTGATAATAATCAATTAAAGAAAGGAGAGGAGGAGGCTGCTGCCAAATGAAATAGCTGCAATACTTCTGACTCCATGGACTTGCAGCTAAGGAAAACATGAGATTGAAGCGTTACTTGTGTGCAAAGGAATGATGTTTCTGGAGTGCATGCCGTGCTGCTGACAGCGGAAAAATGTGTTCCGGACACTGGAAAGGAATGCTGATAGGGTCAGAAATCACTGGCAAAGGAGTTGTTTCGGGAAAGAGCTTTTAGCTGCCATCACTTTTCCCATCATAGGAACAGTGCTTAACTGTGAGATTTTAAAATTTTTCAGTGCAGCAAGGCACTAAAAAGAAAAAATAAACCTTCATTTCAGTTTCCCAATTTTTAGCAGGAGAAATACCATAAACAAAAAATACTTCTCAGGAATATCATGAAGATTAAGCAGTTAGTGCTCCAAAAGTGCTGGAGATGAAAAATCCAATTTTCAAGAGCCAATCTAGAATCCAAAGTTGAATTAAAGTGCTCACACAGGCATACTATAAGCTTGAAAAGCTAAGATGTGATGTGTCCCAATACAGAAGTACTTATCACTAAGATAGATTTCATAAATATTTGGTTAAAGTTCCAAGTATTTTAAAGTATTATTTTTAAAAAGTGTCTTTTTCAGGCCCAAGTCTCTTTCTTTGTGTCTGCAGTTTTGTTGCCTTAATGTGTTGGTTTGGTTTTTTTTTTGTTTTGTCAACAGGCATCACTGTCATGCGAAGCACAAATTCATGTGATCCCATGGCAGAATAAAATCTATCCCCAGGTGAACTGCTCTGAAGTACAGACAGCGGTAAGATTCCTCTTCATTACCCATCCTCTCAAGTGGAGTGTAGGACAAAGGCAGTCATTAAATTCTCTATCCTTTCCAAATTATCCCATATTTTGTACCAAAAATAAAGGAACACAGTTCTTTTAACAGCCTCAGTAATATCTCACTCTTTGCTCTCACCCTCTAACCCCAACAACCGGTTAGATCAAAGTAGTTTCACCACAAGGTGAGACAGTGGACAACAAGGTGATCACACAAGCAAGGCACCAGGACAAGAAGTTCTGCCTGTTGGCTGTTCCTCTGCATTGTCAGTTAATCTCTGAAGTATCAAGCCCCATCAACTCCCTTAAATTACTACTCATACTAGGTTTAGAAGTTGAAATAAAAATATGTTTGCCAACACAATAATTATACCCCACAGATTTCTGAAGCATCTGTGAACCTTTCCATATAAGTCAAGTAGCACCTGCCACAGCTGTCAGTCTCTGCACAAGGATCTTTCAATTTCTTCCTACTCAGCTCCACAATGAACTAATCCTGAATGTGGGTCAGTTTGAAAATCTCACAATGGAATATAAATATTTTTATTATCAAATATTTCTAAGGATTGCAGAATTTTTAATAAACGCAGAGACTCATGTGTGACACCTAATAAAGACAGATTAACCTGTTCTCATAACTAATAACTTCAGTGTGCTCAGCACCTCCATAACTACATATTTATTTGTTGTGTATCTACCAATGTCTCTCCTCTCTACTTTCACTACAGCATTTTATCCATATCAACTTTCAAATTTAGCTTCAAGCCAAATAACTCTGATTTGCAGCTAGATAATGATCAGAGACTTTGGAGATAAATGAAACCCATGTTGGACAGTGATTGTACACCACGTATTCAGGCTTTGTCTTCCAGTTGAACATCAATGAGGGAGTAGAGATGACACAATAAAAACAGAATGTTTGATATTATCAGCTTTAACCTCACTGTATTATTTCTAGGCAGTATTCTGAAATGCATATGTCAAATCTAAAAGTAAAGAATTCACTAGTTACATTTTATATAACAAAACGACACAGATGTTCTGTATTTTCTGCCATTGATGCTACTCAGAGATGTGTTAACCTTCAGCATAAATTGGTTCTATACCTGGGAGTGTTACACTCTAACAAGTGTTGGGACATTTAGTCCTAGAAACCAACTGTATTGTTCATAATTAAAAACCCGTACATGTGTTTTGCTCTCTGTAGTATCATTACTCTTACACTGACAAAATTTCAGTGATACAGAAATTTTTCTTTTACACATATAGCTGCTAAAGTACTCCAGAGTTATTTGGGAGGATGCTTATGTTTGTATGCTTATCACAGAAGAGAGAATTATTTAGTTTAGATTTTAGTTTAAAAATCTGCTAAATGATTCATGTATGGCCATGAGCCAGCTTCTGAATTTCCCAGATCTGAAGCAATGGTTCTTTTTCATGTAACAAATGAACAAATGTGGCTATTATTGCAATATTTTTCAGGTGTTCTTTGCAAGAAGGCCTCCTGGATTCACACCTTTCCGGAGCACTGTGATGCTAAGCCAGACACATGCAGTTTCACATACTGATAAAAATGAAGAAGGAAGTCAAAGCCCAAGCACAGAAACGAGGAAAGACAATGGACAGCAACCAGAAGGTAAAGGTGAACCTGAGCATAAGCACAGGCATAAGCACAGGCATAAGCACAGGCATGGAGTGAAAAAGGATCATGAGTCTGACAAAAGGCATAGGCATGAAATTGGTTGTGGGCACAGAAGCAGCCATGGGTGTGGGCATAAAAAACACGGTAAAAAGAGTAAACATAAACATCCAAATCCCAGATCTTCTGAGGAGTCAAATGATTGGGGTTTTAATCAAAATGAAACCCTCCCATCAGCCAGTGCTGAAACAGCACTGGAGCTGGTTAGTACAGGGGTTGGAAGGAAGGAAACCAGTAGACCTGCAGAGCCACTAATTCTTCCTGATACTTCTTTATTTAATGGGTCGCCAGATCACCCAGAATCTCCTCGCCCTAGATGTCCTGGAAAACCATGGAAACAACTTGTGGGCTTTTCAGCCCCTCCCAGCTTTCCCAGAGAATTCACAAATGAGGATGTCTTGCCTTCTGCAGCAGAAAACATAGATCCAGCAACAGAAAACAACAAGGAAGGCTTTGATCTCACAGATGCTTTACCATAATTCAAACACTGAAGGATCCTTTTCAGAAATGTTATATAGAAAATAAGAATACTGTCTTTTGAATTGTATAAAACATGAAGAGGCAAAAGCTCAAATTCTGTTAACTGAAATATTCAAGTAGGTCACCAGCACTTCTGGGCACCTAAGACCATATGGCAATACTGTGTATTTGCATATATTTGCAAATATGTAAATCACTGTAACTCATCTGCCTCAAGTTTCTATAAGCACAAACTGAATCACTGCATCAAATCTTACTGTATTGTATTTAAAACAATGGCAGAAAGAATTTTGCAGGTTACATGAAGAAGCTCAACCAAATATGGGCAAAAGAGAAGACAATATAGAACAAGGGAACCTCTCTTAGATATGTGAAATAATTTTTCTCTAATTTCTCTAATGGAGTGGATCATTTAAAGAACAAAATAAAACAAAAGAACCTTTGTAACTGTTAATGTCTTTGAACAAATCAATATTGCCACCAGTCTATCCACTAGCAGGTTGTTCTGTTGGATGCGATAACAGGGACAGCTAAGAGAATCCTGAATAAAGCAGTTTTATTATTCCTATACATATTATGTTAACTACTCAGAGAAGCAGGTTGACATGATTGACAGATTTTCATTTAGCAGAGGTGCACAAATACTACAGGTCAGATGACAAAATTACAAACTCTTGAGACACCTAAAATTTGTGTGCCTTCTTCCATTATTAGGTTGTGCATAATTTTGAGACTGGACTGATTTTTCTCTTCTGGGTATCTTCCAAAGGTTGAGTTTTTGGTGGGATGTATTAGCTAGAAACCACCAAATATTTCTTGCTAAATAAAATGTTTTCCCTCTGTATGGATGCAATAACTTATTCAGCTGAAAAAAAACCAAACACCCCACACAGCAATAAATAAATAAGTACTTTAATGCTGGATCAGTTCACCAGTTTGAAATGCTACTCAGTCCTGTAAAAGGTTATTGACAGGATAAGGTCCTACAAATGGTAACACTTCACTGATTTTGTCCTAAAAGACTGTATCACTTGAAACCACAGTGGAACGATCTTCCAGCACTGCTGCAATTCTCTGAAGCTGCTCATTCAAACTGCTGGGATTTCTGTGGCATCAAGACTACGTACATAACAGCTGGCATTGGGCTAGGTTTAGGGTGAGGGCTAGGATTAGTGCTAGGGTCTAGAGAGTCAAATATCCTACAGCTCCAAGAACGATGGGTATGGAAAAAGAATGCCACAATAATCTCAACAGAGCCACAGCCTATTTATTATTCTAAAATAATAAATAATTATTTTAGAAATCATTCTGAAACACAAGTCAGTGTTCCATGTCTAAAAATTTTGAAACAGAATATTTGGATATTTTTAGAATGGAACATTTCCCTTTCTCATTGACGTGTTCCCACAGAAAGTTTCAATTATCACAAACCAGCACTTTCCGATGGCAGAATCTGCTGTGAGAAAACTCCTGACCAGAGCTGTTCCAGCTCTACTGCTGAAAAGCTCTGCAAAACCCAGCTTCTCCTCCTGCCGGAATCACGCTGGAGAGCTTTATCCAGGGACCGCAGCGTCTAGCGAGTACTTTCCTCCTTGGCCAGCAGATGGCACATTTTCTGTCACAGGGTTTATGATCGCCAAATTTTGTCGGTTTTGTCATTGCCAGGAATGGTTTAGCAGGCTTAACACTCAGCGTTTCTTCTGGGTGAGTAACACTGTAGCTAAAAACACCCCGTCTGTGCAATCTGTTTTAAATATTAAGCTCCAGCAGTAGAGCTTCGACATTTGCCAGTTACTTACTATAAGCAAAGAGTATAAATAACACTCTAAATGTAATTTAGTGAATATAAAAAATAAGAACTAGTCCTGCACCAGAAAAATTACATTCTTACTGATTCACATGATTCGAACTAGGAGTCTGGGGTATGAAAATATGTCTGAATAAACCTCTGTTTACTCATACTGCTAGCATCCAGAGCCACATGATAGCTATTCTGCAGCTGTCTGAATTTAATGTTCTCCCCCTCTCTTGTTCATTCCATCTGTGACACTGAGAAAAAAATATATATTTTAACTGATCACGTGAAAAATTCCTCAGCTTTACTATGGATGGACTATTGGATTTTTGCCATAATTCAGAAAAGGTCATGACCTTTTCATCACACTCAGCAGTTCAAATCATCCTCTAGTGCTTATGTTCACACAGTGTAAGCCACGGGACAGAGCTGTGCAAACACCTGACATCAAAACATGTGGAGCATTAATGAGGAACAGTGCTATTTGATAGGATGTAAGAACCCATTTCTTTCCTTGTTTTCTCAGGTCTCCTAGCCAGCAAGACAATTGCTCCCAATTTAGGAATAACAGCTCTGAGGATAAATGAGTCTAAGTGGCTACAGAATTAGAAATGAGACCACTACATGGCCATTGTAAATGTAGAGAGAGCTGTACCAAACCCAATGTACAAATTCCTCAAATATTCCTTAAAAATAACGACAGGGATAGATATTTTCAATTCTATAATCAGCTACTCACCCACAATTCTGCTGTGTTTACAAGACCACACCAGTATAATCCAGCTTCCACAGTTTTAATTAAGCTTTACATGAAGTTCATTTGGTAAAATTAATAACACAATGTTTTTACTGCATTACAGTTTAAGAGGGAGGCTGCTTTAAGGACGAAAGAGTGAAGGTTTTTCTACTTGGGTAAAGCATCTTGCTTCAATGAAGTATGGGTAGTACTGATGTTTCTGCAGTGGTTTCAATCTGCTGCCCAGTGAAAACACAATCACAATCTTCAAAGAGTGACTCCTACCCGTATGGAGTAACAGGGATTAGAAACCTCATAGTGATTCTTTTCTCTTCTGCCATGACTACTGATACTGCTGATCTGTGGGTTGAAGACCAGGTATTAATTACTTACCTTACTGTTTTGATTCACTGAGAATCAGAATTCCCTGCAGAATCCAGAGTCATGCCAAAGGAGTATATTTGTTTTAAAAATGAAAAGGCAAAATATAGTTTTGAGAGGCACTGTATGAATTCAGTGGATGCCTCTCTACCTTCCACTGGATGCACTTATCCCAGGAGGCATAACAGACCACTTGGCTTGAAACAAAAAAATTACTATAGTTTGAGTAAAAAACAAGGGAACAAACCTGACTAAGGCAGAAAGAGAATGTACCTGTCACCCAGAGAGGATATATTCAAGTATATTTATAGTAAAAAGTTTAACTGAAACTTTTTACTATAAGAAAACTCACACAGTTGGAGTAGACAGGAATTGAGGACTACTGATTTCAAGCTGGGGATCATAATGCTCATCAACAGAACATCAACAGGAGCTATTGCATGTTTAAAGAAAGACTTCAACCTACACACCCAAAACACTATAGATCAGTGTCTTGAAAAATTCACGCGACACATGTAAAGGAACATTGTTTTATTTCTTACTCTAACCCTTAAGCTTGTCAGCAGAAGTTAACTTCTTGTCATTCAACCCAACAGAAAAAAAGACTAATGCCATAAAACATGAAGAAGTAAATCTACTGTAACTGAATTCTCTTCCTTCATGTGCCAGTTGTGCTACTAGCTGTATACTGACTAAAAGAGTAGTAATACTCACAAAATTAATAAAAACAAAGGGGTATAATGGGACATGGCTCAGGCTTTGCAAAAAAAAAAAAGAAAATCAGTTCCAGAAGGAATCCACAATTCAGACTGATCATTTAAGCGGTCTTGTGACTGCTAAACTAAAATCTCCTGTTTGAGTGCAGAGGCCTGATTTTAAATTTTGGTGAGAAGTCTGTGCTCCCACTAACCTTAAATAGTATTATGGGTACCATAAGCATTTCAAAAATCAGGCCTTAGGGCACTCAGCCAAAGTCTATCATGTAGACAGCTGATATTACTTGGAGTGGTTGAGGTGGAGATTGAGCAATGCAACACCTCCAAAAGATAATTATGGGCAGCATTAGCCATTAAAGTAGCTTTTATATTTTACAGTGTTTTGGGAATTGGTGCAAGTCCTGGCACTGAACCACAGCAACACTAGTGGCTTAACAGCTTTTTCTTCCTGGCCCAGACACAGAGATTAGAGTGTTCTGGGCAATGTTTTGCCATACTTCCTAATTCTCTTGATCACTCCCACAATATAAATCAGGAGGAAGCAGCAGGTAAATCAAGCATAAACAACAAGATCACTTCTTTCTTCAGAGCTCAGTCCAAACAGATTAGCAGACTTACAAACAACTCCTCTGCCTTGCTCAGCTTCATTAAGTTGCTTTTCTGTCATAAGACAAGCAAGACACCTCTGAAACTTTGACTCGAGCTGACAGATCTGTTGGTTCTAGCTGACAGTTAGGCATAGGAACAGCATCGATATGAAGGTTTTAAGGTGAGTGCACTCCACTCAAGACATTTCTATATCAGCACTACTGTAGTTCTGCTCTTTTCCACTGTAAATACATACTAGCCACCATCAATCCATCAACTGGAACCAATAAATATTTGTACTATTTGCAAATTTATGAGAATAGCTTGTCATTTAGCAATATTGTGTTTCTGGTCACCTGTTTTGGCCAATGAAGAACTATTAAATCAACCATAGACTGCAATACTAACCTTCCACTAAATATTTATAAAAGGCAACAAAATTTTTATTTGCATAGGGCCCATCCATTCCTTCTTTAGCAGTTACTCTACAAAGGGGTGTTTATTATGCAGCCATACTTGTTTGAATAACCACCTCATGTCTCTGAAGAACCAAAACTGGTTTGACCCAGAAGTTCAGTGATCGCTTGTGAAATGTAGCACCAAATGCTCTGTGGAACTCAGTCCTAACACAATTATTCATTCAGCAAGGCACTAACAATTGTTCAGAGCAGAAGGAGACTAAACCCCTTGCTGACACTGAACTAAATCACAATCACTTGTACTGCCAAGGGGTGCCTCAGTCATAGATAAAGACTTGATCTTCACATGTGCTGGCTCAAAGAACCCACACAAACCTTAACAGGATGTTACCAACCCCAAGTGCACTGGGCACCAAAGTAAATAAAAAGAATTGTTCTGAAGGCTTCAGGAGAACTTTCTGTAGGTTACAGGTTTTACAAAATTAGTCTGAATCACAAAATGAATTTGACTAGTAAAAATACACTTGAACATCCAATTCCACATGACATACCTTGGGTATGGAAACTTATGTATTCAATGTTGATGCACCTTGCCTAGTGCCATTCATGACTGGGAAATGGCACGTATGAGCTAAACTATCTAAACTCAAAGAATAACAATTTCACAGTGAGAGATGGTAATACTAAAAATAAAAATCTGAATCCCTAACATTTACACCTGAATTACTGAATCTCAATCAAACTACCAGGCTGCTATAAAAAAAAAAAATTCACTCTGACCCAAACTGTGAACACACTCCAGGAGAACAGTCAAACTCTATTTGATAAATGGTGATAAAGTGCAAAACAAGAAATTGTGAGAAAGGGCTGATCTATCCAAGCACACTCAATAACACAGCAAACAGATGGTTAAGCAATATCAACACAGGAGTACCAACATAGCTAAGACAGAGTTATCACTGCCTCCACAGTTTGTTTTATTCTCCTCAAGGCCCCACCGTGCAAACACAGCAGGTGTGCTGGGTTTGCTGTGCAGGGCACATGGGTTCAGTTGCCTCAGAAAGATCCCAACATCTGAGAGCAGGTGAAGAAAATATGTAACATGCTACAGAGATGTAGGAACAGCACCAGCAGCAGCTTTTGCATGAGTGTGTTGCAGATAATTCTGCAATGATCTTGAAGAGTCTTAGACTACAAAGCTCATTCCATTAAAGAGATCCCACAGAAAGCAGGTCTGATGTTGGCTCTATTGCCAGTATTCTTGAATATCTAATATTAATTTTTATTTATTTATTATACATTTCCACTCAAAAGACATCTACTTAAGTAAAAGAAGATGAAAGATCATTGATAAAAGGTTGATAACACATCAACATATTGCAACAATCTTATCACAAAAACCATAATTTCATTTGCCTTTTGAAAGGTTTCACAGCATTGCACAGCTGAATGTAACAACTGAGGTATTTTAATACATAAAACCAGAATTCATCAGCTCAAGATTATGCTGAATTTTTTACCACCACTTTTTCTTCTTGTTTCTATTCCTACTGAATTTTTTCACAGCTGTCTTTACCAAGGGTAATAAAATTAATGCCAAAGTAGTATCAAAAAGCAGCTACCTTGAAGCAGCAGTGAGTATTTTCTAAAGGAAAAAGTCACTCTTCTTCTCCCTCCTTTCTTTGCAGCATTTCCTCCTGAAAGCATGGGAGTGTGCTTGCTTGCTCATCACTCCTGCTACCCTAAACAACTGAGATAGCTTTGTTCTTCTGCACCAGCAGTTCTGCTCATGAACACTGACACTGAATTTCCTTTTTTAGACAGCAAGGACGCAGACTTTCTTCCTCTTCTCCCTCCCTCTACCTTGCCTCCCCTCCCCCTCCTACAGTCTTTGCTGTGCCCTCATCTTACCTTCAACAGCACAAGAAATCCATGCTGCAGTTTTTTTCCTCGTTAGCAGCTCTATGGCAACAGCAGTTCTGAGGCAGCAGTCCTTTACAGTTCTCACTTCATTCTCTTTCCTTCTGCATAAAGATACACAGTTTGCTAGCCCAGGAAATCAGCAAAGACAATTCTGATGTGATGTAAATTAACAAACACAATTCCACCATTATTTCAGGGGAAAAGTGTGTTCCTGGGGGTACAAGGTTGTATTCCCAGAAGAGATGAATGTTAGCAATGCAAATGAGTAATAGTAAAGGAAAACAGAGAACTCCTTTTGGGTAAATAACTGTAAAAGCATATTGGTGATAACTCAGCTTCCTTGGACAGGAAGATGAAAAGAGAGAATTCTGACCTTATGATATACACAGTATCACATCCAAATAAAGTAGTCTAAGAATTTGTCGTTGTTTGACTGAGTCTTTATTTGTTATTAGCACATAAATCAGTGCTTTGTTTGTTAAAATCCTGCTGAAATAAAAGCAATAATGGCATACGAGCCCTTGTAGCCTTGTAACCCATGGACAAGTATTTATCAGAATACTTTAGAGAACAAAAAGCTTTAGAGAACAAAAAAGCAACAAAAGTAAAACTATCAGTAATTGTGTAGTTACCAAGTGCTGTAGTATCTGCCTGCTTTGAAATTAGGATTTTCCTGACTTTGTTACTTTTAAATTAATCAGAATGAGCTACAAATAAATGCTGAATATGACAGCAAAAACCCCAAATATTTAAGACTCAGAAACAATTGTTATCAGAAGCTCTTAAATTGAAGCACAAGATAAAAGTACTTTAAATAGAGCCACACACATTCTCTTTATATACTGCAAAAAAACTGCCAGTAATTTATAATCTAATCACTTTCATCACAGGCATGAAATAAATGAATCAATATATTCCTGCAATTCAGCAGGAACTTGCATTTCTGTCTCCTGCTGTGTAAAGAACAAAGGTTTCTGGCCACTGCCAATTGCTGTGACACGATGTGTTAAAGTGCATGTCCTCGATTGGCATGGGCAACACCACAGTTACTCCTGGCTAAAGCAAAGGGATCACCTGCATCCTGTGTGTACTTGCATCAGTTCCTGTCCATGCTTGCTGGAAAATGTGGAAAATACGAGCAGGTGATCCTGGGCACAACCTGGAAGGAAAAAGATTGAATTCCTTGCTAATCCAGCACCTCACATGTTCATTTTTTGTCTCATCTGGCAATACTCAGTTGGCATACAAAATAATATAGAATAGCATTCTGGGATAGGTTGAAGCACAAACAGTGAGGGCTAAGGACTGGCCTACAGAGACTTCCTAGCACTAAACAAAAACCCCCAAAACCAGAGCAGTTTCATTTAGCAGCTCACTTGGCACTTCAGGTTCATGGGCACACATTTCAGACTCAACCATGACAGGAACATGCACCTCTAACAATGTTAAAGTGAAAAGCCTTAGAATAGTTATGTCTCTCATCCAAAAAAACTCAGAAGGATTAAGAAAACAACCAAATAAAATCATTAAACAAGTCACAATGCTGATCTTGATTAATTTTTTAAACTTCTTTTAAACTTTTCCCCACCCGGAGCTGCTTTGCAGGCTGAAGCATAGCTTGTAAAGCAATCAGTCCCAGCTTTAAACTGCTTACAGTCTAAGAGATTCTTCAAAGAAAGATGATAATTTCCATTTTACAAAGAGATGAGAGAAGGGCACAAATCTGAAACTACTCATCTATGGTTTCGCATTGTGGTGGTATCAGTGACAGAAAGAAAACTGGGAATCTGAACTATAATTACCTGAAGAAATGAACAGTCTCAATTTTCTTATGAAAAGTAAAGCACAGTAGGAAACTTTCAGTTTGTAGAAATTAAGATTTACCTTGAGGCATATATCTCTGATTACACAGCTCATTTTATTAATGACAAAGTATTTAGCTTCATTATTAACTTTTACGTGTTCTAACAAGCTGTATAAACTGCAAAATATTGTTGTGAAAGTTAAAATGCTCTGATAGAGAAGAATTATTCAGTTAATATGCAAGGCTGGCTATAAACAGGAAGAGCTTCTGTTAAGGAAAAATGAAATAATTTCTGTGACATCTTACTCTTACTGCTTAGGGACATACACATTTGAAATATTCTGACAATAAAGACCTGTAATACACTCAAAGCAAAGCTCTCTGTGCAATGCTGTATCAGTTGATAACACCAGACATTTTGTTGTCTCTAATCTGAGATAGAGACATAACTCACAGCACTGCACACACAGTGAAAAGCACAGTGTGTTTGTTCTGACGTCCAAAAGTGTGATTTGCATGGGGAAGGAAGGAGTCACATGGCTTGCTGTCACCAGTCAGAACACAGTGCATCTATTAAGGTACACATATCTACAACAGACATTAGAGATTATTACTCATTTTACCACATACTGGTCCTGTGAATTTACCCATCTAAAAGTCAAGGACCTGCTTGGCCTTTTTGGTGTTTTCATCTTGGGCTTGGTTCACATGCATTACTTCCTCCTACTAAGTACAGAACACTCAATTTCATTACCAATGAGGAAAGGTACTAAAATTAAATACAGCGTATAGGTCTGCCTGTAGTGGGTATTCCAAAACTTAACCAACTGAAATCAGCAATTAAAAACTCAAGCAATGTCAGTGGATTGCCAATTTGTATAATCATGAGAATAAATAATGTGCAAGACATGGTTAACCAATAGCAGAAGGAAAAATGTTTTCTTCAAAATAATGCACAGGTTTGTATCTACCTTTCTCTCAGAATTGGAAAAAATGTCCTTTGTGGATTGTCTCACAGAAATATATGAGTATTTATATCTCACAGAAATAGATGAGACTTAGTATTGCATTACATAAAAAATAAATGTAACCACAACTGTGTCAGGATGCTATCAGCAGGCACCACCTGATTCATCTCTCAGCTTTATTTACTTTTGTAATATCAAGAACAAACTCTACCCTGAAAGTAGCATGCAATTTGTACCAAAAATTTCTAGGCCTACTTCCATTACTCATCCCCACATTTTTCAAGGATTTGCCTACACATAACCTCTGAGGCAAATACTATCACTCCCACTTTACATAGGAGCAAACTGAAGAGCAAAAAGAGCTCTCATTCCAATAAAACTCAATGGCAAGTCTCTAATAAATATCATCTTCTCAATTTTAGTGCTAAAATTCCAGTCTGTGGTCACACTAGGAGTGCTTGACACAACAGAGAACAGAGCTAAGCTGATTTCATGTTCTGGGCTTGACTACAAACCTTGAAAACTTGGAAACAAAAAATCTAATTGCTCAATCAAGAAGAACATTCAAGATCTAAAACTGTAATTATTGAGTTTTATAGCATGCAGAGAACTGTATGACTACAAAAATCATAAAAAGAAAAGAGTATTTTTGTTTCAAGTATTTGGGTTAAGATTTTATTGTGCCAACATTCCTATTATTATCAGAACAGTTATTAAAATTACAAGACCACCATAAGTGATTCCATAGCACAGTTTTCTTATGTTGCACTCATTTAAAGAATTAACAATAATTTACATACTTCCACTAAGAAATTAAATACTGAATTTCTAGAATTAACCCTAGTTTTTTATTAGAAGACCAACGTAATGCTAACCAAAGTAAAAGGGAAATTTTTCACAAATTCAAAGGCCACTGAGGGAAACTACATATACCCACTATATTTAAAAAAAAAAAATTAAAAAAAAAAAGTAGTAATTAACTTCCCTTAGTTCTTCAGATTTTTTGACCCTCTGAGAGAGGGCTGAGAAACTAAAGTTCCTCTGAGGGCCTATAGAGCACTCCTGCCATTTCCTTTTGAGCAGCAGTTTACAAGAACTGTCCCACTGTATAAAAGAAAAACCATCCTTCTTAAAAATTCTGTGAGAACTTCATTATGTCAGAATAAGAAACAAGTAACAAATAACTTCAAACCTCTGAAGGCAGGAGGGTCACTACAAGTCTGAATTTATACGCCAAACTCTAAGAGGAGATTAATTAATGGATGAATAACCTGAAAGATTTAATTCACACAACTTTGCTGTTTCTTAAAAAAAAAAGTAAATTCGTTTTAAACAGTTTAACAAATTAATAAAATCGAGAAAAAATTCAAACTGTGAAAGAGAGAACTTAGGCTAAGAAGCAAAACTCTGCACAACTGAAGCAGGAACACTCCTTGGAGACAGAAAACTCTGCACAACTGAAGCAGGAACACTCCTTGGAGATGTGTGCTCCAAGCAATTAGGAAGCACAAGCCACAAACCACCCTGCATACATTTCAGACAAGTGAGTCAGCTGGCCAACAAAAGGCCCAGTCCACCCCACATCCTCTGCACAAGCCTGAATGTCTTGAATAGACAAAGCATGTGGGACAATTAAATCAACTAAAGCACTTCAAATCCCACTGGCTTTCCATAGTGCTTGGCACCTAAGTAACTTAAGCATCTTTGAATATGTTCCTCATTGGCCTAGTGCACAACTATTCAGTGAGACAGAACTTGGACAGGGAGAGGAAATTCTGGATGTACTTTCAATTCACTCAACGGGGACATCACTGAGATTTCACTACACAAGTGTGACTACAGTTACAAAGACTAGAAATACCTGTCAAAACATAACAAAGTTGTAAGATAACTTTAAAAAGGGTGTCAAAGCAAGCCTAGCAGCCCAACATACTAAAGTCATCATAATGTGCATTTCAGTTTACACTGAGGTACTATAAAACACAAAGCCAGCATTCTCAATACATTAAAAATACTGTATCTTATAAATTCTTACTGTATAATTTGTTTACATTGTAAATAGAGTGGAATGACCAAAAAATACGTTAGCATTAATGACACCCTGACTGCATTTAAATAACAAGCATGCGACTCCAGGAATTTGGACCTTCTTTCTCCTCTGGAGGTTTTCCAGAACCTTTCCTATCCACTCCTACATCTGAGGAAGCACGCTTTTGTTTAGGCAGGATCCTTTGGGACTGATGAACTGGAAAACATTACCTCTTGCTAACAACACCCTAACAAATCATCTTGATCCTTAACATGACCTACCGTGAGCAAACTCTTGTCTGTTTACCATTACCTTCCTTGCCCTGCTAGTCATGGCAATCAAACAATACACAATCTGAACTCTGGCACAAGACGTACAAATGCAGGAAAAGAACTCTGGGCTCTTGCAGGTTTCCTGTGAAGTACCTGACAGTTTCATGGCAAATTCAAATCATGCTATGAGATTTCTAAAAGGATATTCCTGAGATTTCCTAATGCAAACTGTACCATTGTGCTCGCCAGAATATTGGTGAGCAGGGATTGCTCAACTGGAGCTCAGTTTCAGGAGGTGTCAGCTCCTACTGCTTTCTTCAGATACGTCACTCCTTACTTCAATCTGCATGAATAATCACTGGAAACCCAGCTGCTAAACCAGCTAGTCCATCTGTTATCCCTGTTAATAAATGTATAATTATGTTCACTCTCACTAAAGAGCTCATGATTCACTGGGATTGTCTTTTTGGGAAACATCTTCAGAAGGTTATTAGGTGTACATATATATGTGGCTGTGGATCCTATCTTTAGTAGCACAGATGCATAATTTAGTGTCTTCTTCTGCCTGATGATAACATGAACCTGCTCCTTGGGGAGTAAGTTTTCAGTTGAGGCTGCTCTAAAAAGCTTAATCAGATTTAAAGCCAGGGGACCACAAGAAATCCCAGCGTCATTCCAAGATTTTTGTCAGCGACAAAATCTGACCTTTCGGTACCTCTCACTGATGCTTCATGTTCAGAACACAAATAATTCCAGAGAGAGTATGGCTAACACTGGGCCAAAAATACACAAATTAGGTATGAAATCAAACAAAAGAATTGTTTGCCCTACTGTAACTGAAGAGGTATTTCTCAAACACTATACATGGGTTCTAAAGGGTATAAAATGTAGAATTTTTTTCCTCTAGTCCAGTTAGGGGTCATTGCTATTACAAGAAGCCTGAACATCTGCTATCTTGTTTCACAAAAAGAGAAGACTGATTCTGTGTTTCCAACGATTTGCCTGAAGTTAATGAAATAAAATTTTTCACCTTTTCATTTGGGGAAAGAAGTCAATGATTTCCACTGGAGGAAATACTGGGTTCTTTTTCTCATATACCTTAATGTGCAACATCTATGTGAATAAATGCCTTTCACGTGGGAACTGATTATTTGTTTCTTAAATCATAATTTCATCCCTCCAGTCATACACTCTAGGCAAATAGAGCATCTGCCAAGGGGCCACTGGAATGAGGAGTGCCACTGCATTAAAATAACCACGAACCAAAGCAAATAACACCACCAAATAATTCCATCAGTCAAACTCTGCCAGATTCTGCCATGACCATGTGACAGCAGATACTAGAATGGTCACAGGCTTTTCTTTATATTTAAGCATCAGATAAAGCATAAATTAACAAAATCCTCAGACACACGGACATTTCAAGCTCCTCAATAAAGGCCAGTGATCAGGAGCTCGGGGGGCAGGCAGCATTGTTTGGCTCTGTAGTTGCCTAATTCCAAGAAATGTTGGCATCTGATCAAGAGACTCCCCATTATTTTAGACAGTAAATAACAATATCAATATTAAAAATTGTCCCCCTTGATTGAAGGTGATAATTTAAAAAAATTCTAATTTTTAAAAATTTTTCAAAAAATAGAATGAAGTTTAGCCAAGTGAAGTAAAATAAGACTTGCAGCAAGCTAGAGCAATGAGAACAGTTTCTCCTTCAAGAAAGCCAGGAAAGCCTTTTATGGGAAAACTATTGTCAAATCTGAACACTCAAAGTGATCTGAATACATGGGTAATCTGAAATGACACTGATTTCTTTATTGGAAAAGATAAAGTAGATACTTGTTTCTGAGATGCCATTTCAGGTCTGTGAAGAACGATGGCTTACCTTCCTGAAATTCCCACAGGTCTGGAAATCTTTTTCTCTCAGATTTGCAAATATACTACGACTTAAATGCAGTACTTAAATAAAAATATTCATCAAATCAAATTCAACAGCTTTCTCAAGAAATATTCAAGATCCTTAACAATCATTCAGTAGTGTGATTTCTCCATTTAGATTCAAAGTCACTTGAGTGGGAAATCTAACTGTGCCAGCCCAAACCTGTGTTCACATTCTTTCTTCAGTCCATCCTGTTTGTTTTACAACCAGAGGTTAACAGTCCATGCAAACTGGCATCATTCATTCAAAAGGCCTGCGGCTATTGTTGTATGTCTATCTGAACTGCAAACACAAGAAATATCCTCAATATTTTCTATCCAGAATGGGTGGACAAAACTTGAGAGCATTAGGATAGGTTGGCAGTGGAGCTGCATTTGTATAATTTTGCTGGGATAGTGGTAGGTTGGATTATTTCTGCCCATAATATTGTCCCAGCAGATGCTACCACAGGAAGACTTAAGGTATATACAGTCTTTGACAGGTTCCCTTTTTGGATATTCTAGATGATTCTAGACAATTTATTATATTCTAAACAAGGTAAAGGGTCGTGTTTTTCAAGCACTGCCTCCATTTGTTAACATATAATCACTATGGAAACACATTTGCAAATTGATCCACATAAACCAAATTAAATTGGCACAAAATTACTGCTCGCAATTTACGTTACTTGCCTCCATCAGAAACACCCATGAACAGATTATCGTGAAACCTGAGAGGAGCATTAAAATGATTGATATTTTTGCTGTCACATTACGGAAGCGCGGGGCAGCTTTGCGGGGTTCAGCAGGGCCCGCCGGCCTGCACTGGGTGAGAGGCCAGGGCCGAGCGGGGCAGCGGTGCGGGGAGCCCTCAGAGGCCTCCAGCTGCCCCCCTCACCTCAGGGCCTCTCCGCCAGCTCCCAGCGCTGCCCCCTCATGCCCAATGCTGCCCCGGGCCCGGCAGCGCAGCGGGGAGAGCGAGAGCTCGGGGTGTGTTTGCCTGTCACGGAGGAGGAGGAGGCGGGAGCCATTGCTGTGTGCGGATGGGGCGGATGCCTGAAGAAGCCTCTTCCTCTCTCCTCTGTCACCCCCGACTCCGGGGCTTTAAAACAACCAACTGGACGGGGAAAAGGCGGGCAGGAGAAGGGGCCGCTGGGCCGCCCCAGCCGCTGCCGCAGAGCCCCTGGCTGTCCCCTCAGCCCGGCCGAACGAGGCCGCCATTGCCCCTCCCGCCCCGCGCTGCAGCAGGGGCCGGGCCGGGAAACCCCGTGCGCCGCGCGCGGGGGGAGGGGCAGGCAGAGGGAGGAAGGAGTGGGGCGCTGTGACGCACTCAATGGTGCAATATCCTTCCGCGCTCTGACAAAAAAAAGTAGTTCCATGTTCCAGGTAACATCGTAGGCCCGAGAGGCTCATACACAACCTTCGGAATAATTCAAACAGTCGCGTGACTGGAATCTGTTGGGAAAGAGGTCTTAATCCGGGGGGATTCGTGCTTTTTTGGCCGTGGCATGAGGTGTATATCCATGCGCAGAGCAGAGCGCAACGAGTCCGGCAGCGGGGCGGGTATATAAGGCGGGCGCCGCGGAGGGCTTGCCTTTTCAGTTGAGGACAGAGCTGGTGAGCGGAACATGTCAGGGGGCTCCGCGGATTATAGCAGGTATGGCGGGAGTCTGGGCCCTCTCCTCGTTTTGGGGGCTCCGTGGGTTATGCGGGGGCGGCCGGGGAGAGAGGAAAAACCGAAAGAGGGGGGAGGGGTGGGAGCCGGAGCGCCCTGGGGGAGGCCGGGCGCTGTGCTCAGTCAGCCCTGCGCCCTGGCCCCTCCCGTTCTAGACGTTTCGCTCCCTGCGCTGCCCATGCTGGCGGTTCGGCAGCGGTTTAGCTCTGGTCCTCGGGGCTCGCTTTTCATTGCTGGCTTTCTCAGCAATCCATTCAGCCTTGACAAGGGCTTTTTCTAATTAATTTGCGTAGAGCTGAGTTGTAGTTTAAATGCCTTCCTGTGGATTTTTATTTTCTGTCGACAGTCCCTTTTCCCTCGCGCCGTTGGTTCGTCCCGGGTTTTCGGGCCGCGCCGAGGGCGAGACCATCCTATTTTTGCGGGGGGAGGGTGAGCCCCCCCGGGCGATCGCCCGGCGCCGTCCGCCCGCAGCGCCCTGTTTGCGCAATCCCAGGGGTGGAGCTCTCGCGAGAGTTGCCCGGCGGGGCGGGGCAGGGGGATCCGCTGCATCGCCGGGAGCGCGCCTGCCCGCCCCCCTCCCGCGCGCCGCCGCGGGAGCGCGCTCGGTATGCCCATGCCCGCGGCATCGGGCACGGCCCCGGGAGCTGAGCCGGGGGTTGCTGGCGCCCAAGCCGCTGGGGGAGAAGGGTGGAAGTTTGTCCATTGGCAGAAGCTCAGAGCACCTGCTGGAATGATCTGTCACGGGTCCGCTGCTCCCACAGCCGAGGTGTCAGCTCGCTTCTGCGTGGTGGCTGCTCCCTAGCTAACAGCGTGTTCTCTCTGTTGGCAGAGACCATGGCGGCCCAGAGGGAATGGAGCCCGATGGTGTCATCGAGGTGAGCATTTCCGAAATGACGTGAGAATTTGTGCGCTGGTGGACATGGGTATTGGATTTAATATTTTTTATTTCTTTATTACAGAGCAATTGGAATGAGATTGTTGACAATTTCGATGATATGAACTTAAAGGAATCCCTTCTAAGGGGCATTTATGCTTATGGTTTTGAGAAGCCTTCAGCTATTCAGCAGAGAGCTATTATTCCCTGCATTAAAGGTATGCAGTCGATCCATCAATATCAACATCGAATAATAGGAAAGCATTGTAAAATGCATATGGTGTTTCGTTTGTGTGCAGTAATAATTGTTTGTAACCTTCATTGAACAAGTGATATGATGGTACACCATCTTTCGGGACTGACCTGAAATGGAGAGAACTATTTAGTACTGATCACTTACTTCAAGGGAAATTAAATAAAACTAACATGAATGACCCATGTGGGAGCAGTAAATGTGTATCCTACTTTTTTTAGGGTATGATGTGATTGCTCAAGCTCAGTCAGGTACTGGCAAGACAGCCACATTTGCTATTTCCATCCTGCAGCAGTTGGAGATTGATCTCAAGGAGTCCCAGGCACTAGTATTGGCCCCTACCAGAGAACTGGCTCAACAGGTATTGATAGTGTAGTTTAAAAAAACCAAATACCTTGTGTGTTGCATAGGTTTCAGGTTTCACAACTGTGAGACATCATTGCTAGACTTTCTAAGGGGCTGTAATTAATATCCATTCAGAACCCTTTTTGTGTGAAGTAATGGGGGATACAAACTGGCTGCTGTACTACAAGTTGTCTGCCTCCTTGAAGAGCTGAGTTGATGCTCATGGAGGGTGTGCTGGGGCAGGGGTGCAGGAGCCAGCTGCTGTGCTGTGTAAAGTGGAAGGAGCATCTTCAGCAGAAAAACAAAATTACTAAAGCACAGTGTTCTGAGTGGAAACAAAAAAATTACTTTTTTTGGAAGCTATTTGAACTTGAGTGCAGTTGTGCAACATGAAAACTGCAGTGCACATTTGGTTACTTAAATGGTTTTGTATCTTTGTATGTTTTCCTGACAACATAATTGCATGTCTCTTTGACATTTGAGGTGTGGTATTTTATTCTAAGTGGGTGTGTGGTAACAAAACTTGAAAAATGCTTGAATTTCTAGGCATTTTAGTGATGTGGGCACTTCAAATATAACTGTCACTTTGAACTAGAATAAACTGGAATGCCAGTGCTAAGTGACAGTTCCTCAAGGTAAAGCTTTACATACTAAATCAGACAAAAAACAATTTAAAAAACCAAAGGAATAGGAGCCTTTGATCAGAATGTTACACCTTTGTTCTACTCTAAAGCTGTTGTTGAGGTGATACTTGTTTTTAAACCTGGCTTATAGTGGTGTCCCTGGAGAGAGCATTCACAGAAGTGTCCAACTGCTTAATGTGCAGGCCTAAGCAGCTGAGAGCTTGAGCTCACTTACGGTGGCCCTGCTTTTCAGCTTAGTAATTGTCTCATGGCAGTCACTAAATCACCAAGTTCAGCCAGTAAGGACAAAAATGTGACTTTAATGCTCCTCTGACTTAATTTCTAGTGAACAACTTCAATCCTGTGAAGTTGGGCAGTCGTTTTATCAGCTGCAGTTCTAAGAGCTGCACAGTCCCTGTTGGGTGTCTTGGCTTCCAGAGTCCATAAAAGCCAGTGATAATGGGGTTTAAGCTTTATTGTCCCGTGAACTACTAATGGAAGGTTCTATTTTAGATTCAGAAGGTAATCCTGGCCCTTGGAGACTACATGGGAGCAACATGCCATGCTTGTATTGGTGGTACAAATGTGCGCAATGAAATGCAAAAGCTCCAGGCTGAGGCTCCGCACATCGTGGTGGGAACTCCAGGGCGTGTGTTTGATATGTTGAACAGGCGCTATCTTTGTAAGTATAAATCTCATTGTGCTCTCATGAATTTCAAGTAAAAACCTCATACTCCTAACAACTTCAGTGCATTTGTTGTTACTGTGGAGAGTTGTGCTGGAAAGCTTAGTACTTAAGGATGGCAGTTGTGTATTTCTGAAATTTAATGAGATGCTACTCTTTCCAATAGCACCAAAATGGATCAAAATGTTTGTTCTGGATGAAGCTGATGAAATGTTGAGCCGTGGATTTAAGGATCAAATTTATGAGATCTTTCAAAAACTAAGCACAAACATCCAGGTAAAAAGCTTGTACATTGTTAAAGTGATGGATGCACATTTGGTAATAGTGTGGCTGTGAAGTGAATTGTACAAATCAGAATTGGTGTATTAGGTATGTGCTAACACACTGCAACATATTCTAGGTTGTGTTGCTGTCAGCTACAATGCCAATGGATGTGTTGGAAGTGACCAAAAAGTTCATGAGAGATCCCATCCGTATTTTGGTGAAGAAGGAAGAGCTGACTCTGGAGGGTATCAAGCAATTCTACATTAATGTTGAGAGAGAGGTTGGTATTGTTACTTTTGCTCTGGTAGGGGGAGTTAGGTTCTCTCACCTTCTTGTTAAAAGCACTGTGCTAAAATTGTAGAAACCAAGGCTGAGCTTTGGTTTCTGCAATAATGCTAGTAGAGTAAACGCAAGAAGAAGAATAACTATGCACTGGATCCAAAAGGACTAGGGTGGACCTCTTTCTTAATGTCCAGTGTCCTGTGTCTGAAGATTTGGTGCAACAATTGATGCAAAAGCTTGACATGGTTTCCAGGTTATACTGAATATAATAGTGCAAAAGCATGCTTGATTGCTTGTTGCATTCTAATTTTATTCCTTGTTCGGGATTCTTGTTATGTACTGAACTGTCTGTGTTGTGGTGCATTTCCTGATAATCTTTGTTTTGCTCAGGAATGGAAGCTGGATACTCTCTGTGATCTGTATGAGACACTGACCATTACACAGGCTGTCATTTTCCTGAATACAAGGAGAAAAGTGGACTGGCTTACAGAGAAAATGCATGCCAGGGACTTCACAGTCTCAGCTCTGGTAAGAATTGCTACTTCCAATCACTTCTGATATACCTTGTATTTACTGAAAAAGAAATTGTGATGAGAGGATATCAGAAGCAGGAAAGTTATAATATAGCTGTGCAGTGCTGTATTATCGTTCCCCCTGCTTAAAGTAAAATGCTTCCTTTCTATCCCTACCTGCTTCGTTCCCACAGCAGGTAGGGACGCTGGGTTTCATACATACCTTTGTTCTTCAAAGGGTATTCTGGTTTGGAGCATCACAACACTGCACTAATTGCAACTTTGTTTTAATTCTCCAGCATGGTGACATGGACCAGAAGGAACGGGATGTTATCATGAGAGAGTTTAGATCAGGGTCTAGCCGTGTCCTGATCACTACTGACTTGCTGGTGAGTATTGGCTTATATTGAATATGTTCCTGTTACAGCCTTGTCCCAAAAGCTTCATAATTCAGTGATGGTTTTTGTAACCTGAGCTATTGGGAGCTTTTTGGAAGAGCAAAGACCATGCTCCACTATGGACTACACAGTTGTAGTTCATAACTAATGATGTGGTTGACAAAAGCCTGGAATAGATAAATTCTAAAAAAGCCCCTGAGTTGCATTAAAAACTTGGTGTTGCTTTACAGGCTCGTGGCATTGATGTGCAGCAAGTGTCCCTGGTTATCAATTACGACCTGCCGACCAATCGTGAGAATTACATTCACAGGTCAGTTGGCTCTGCCTCCAGTCAGTGCCTGTGCTGTGCTGGATGTGGGCATTGGCACAGACCCTCCTCTCCTGTTCTGTAGTCCTCACCAAACCAGAGGTGTTGGCATCCATGCATACAGTAAATGCTCAGAGCTAGCAGGGGATAAAACCACTCGTGGATTGGCTTTAAAAAAGCCGTGCCTTGCACAGCCGTGGTTCTGAAACAAGGGAGGAGCAGAACTTTTGAACACTTAAAAGCAGTGGGAAAACTTAGATGTGTGACAGGTTCATCACTGAGATGTGGGGAAAATGCCAGCGACTGAACTGCCTTTTGTCACGTAGGCTGTGATGTATTAGTGCAAAGCTGCTGCTGGTGCAGCAGCTTGACAGCAGGGTCAGCTTGATCTGGGTTCTTGGCTGATCTTGTGTAGTTGCTGGTCAGCAACAAGAGAGACCTTGCTACTCCTAGCAAATGCGTTCTGTAGGGCTGCCTTCACTTGTGGAGGTCCAGCTGTGTTCGTGTTGTGTGTGCCATGTTTGCTCTTGGTGGCTCCTTAGTGGGATTCTTCTGTGGTGTGTGTCTTCTGGTAGCAATTTGTTTCCCTAGGTTTAGTTAACTGCTTCTAGTGACTGTCCCTAAATTAAGTAAACTGTGCTTTGTTACTTGATGTAAAAAAATACAGGAGTCGATAGCAGCAGTTGATGACACAAGATGGTGCTCAGAAACGACGTTGACGTAATTTAGGACGTGGATTCGTAAGCGGCACAGTTTGAATAAAGAGCGAGTTGGTATTTATTTATTTATTTTGTCATGATTATCCCCTAAGTTTTGTGAGCCCTTTCTGTGTATTTAGCTCTTGCTGGCAAGGTGCTCTACTGTGCAGTCTGTAGGAAGGTGTGGAGCTCATGGTGGATGTAACTAAACTCTGTGCACTGATGTGTCCGTGACTGATGTGGGCTTACACAAAAATGTTCAACTTTGTTTTTGCTCTAAAAAAAGCAACCAACAAACCCTAAGTTTTCCCACTGGAAACAGTTAGGCTGAGTTAAAATTCTGAAATTAAGTGTGCTGTTCCATGTTACTGGATGTAATTGGATTTATTTAGTTAATCTGATAGGTAAAAACCAGCCTCTCTTCTGTGTGCTCTGTGCTTGGGAATGGATGCATGAGGGGTGGGTGTGTAGTTGAACTGGAGGGGAGGGAGACTCACCCGGGACCTCAGAACACAGCACCAACCATTAAATAAAGATCTTACTTTGCAGCTAAAGAGTAACTGTGTCCCCTGCTGCCTGCCACGGGATGGACCTGCTGTGCTGCTGGCACCAGCTGCTGGTTTTTCCTGACCAGATGTGACTTGGGTGGCAGCTGGTCTGTTAAAGCAGCATAGTCTGGCCAGTGGCAGATAAGAGCAGCAGTTACTGAATGGATCATACAAACATATGAAGCAAATGCATGGTTAACTTGGGCATAAATATGTTCTCTCTCTGTGCAGAATTGGCCGGGGTGGCCGTTTTGGCAGAAAAGGTGTGGCTATCAATTTTGTCACTGAAGAGGACAAGAGGATCCTGCGAGACATTGAGACTTTCTACAATACTACAGTGGAGGAGATGCCGATGAATGTGGCTGATCTCATTTAATCCCCGGGATGAGGTGGTTGTGAATCCAGTGCTCGCTGTTGCTGAATAGGCGATTCACAACGCGCATTGTGCTTCTTTCTTCGGGGATATATTGAATCTTGTCTCAATGCTCATTACGGATCAGAAATACAGATTTTTGATAAGAGAAGCGACTTTCTGTCGTGAGCTCTTGTGGGGAAAGCCATTGGCTTTGTCCACTTTAGGGTTAGACTGTTGGGGTTGGGTGGAAAGTCATGGGGTCTGTAAATTTTTTCTTTATTAGAAATTTATTTCCTAGTTCCATAGAAGTGGTTGTATTAGATGTTCTTTATCATTTAATAATTTACTTATGGACTAAAAGATATAAGTGCTGTATAAAGTCAGCCAATTATGTTAAACTAGCCTACCTTCCTTTATTGTATGTACTTACACCTCAGATTAAATTGGAAAGGCCTTTCAAAATCTCTAAACTTTTATAAGAGCATTAAAATGCATTTTTGTTTCATATGTATTTATTCAATAAAGTATTTAATTAGTGGTAAGTGTGATCTGGACCCTGTTGCTAAGCCCCAGCAAGCAAGCAATCATACTATTGTCTTAGTTAGGGTTAAACCCAGTAAAATTTGCCATATTGCACATGTCTTAATGAAGTTTGAATGTTCAATAAAATACTTCTATATTCACTTACATTGTAAATAGTTGCTTCTTGGTTTGAGGGGAGGGTGACAGCAGCCTGCTCTGTCTCAGGGTGGGAGCCAAAGGTGACAAGAGCTGCTGTCCATCATTAATGGCAGGGGTGATTCTGGACTATTACAGGGTAACCGTCAAGTGCCAGCGTGTCCCGGTGACATAGCTCTGAGGTGCTGGACCTGTGTCCTTAACAGTGAAACACCCTTTCATCACCGTAGAAAATGCCTCACTTAATTGGTGCTGGTTTGATGAATAAGTTCTGCACTGCATAATTGTGCTTAATAGCTGTCAAAGGGCACCCTTATTTTCCCTCCAGCCATTCAGGAAGGTGGACCAGGTGACCAAACAACATTGCTGAAAGGATATATCCTACAGATCACCACTGAGAGCTCTGTTCATCTGGGTCACAGCTTTAAAATGGTTTGTCAGCAAGAATGGAGTTTCCCTGAAGACAGGAAATCTAAGTAATGTCTTTTGAACATGGCCTAACCTTCACTGCACATTTCTTCGATAGCTTGAGTGGAATAAGTTGCAATATGTTTACTAGTAAAGTGATATTTGCAATGTTTAACCCTAAAGGATCAAGATGGTGGAGGCAGGGGCTGTGTGCCCTAAAGAGCTGGGGTCAGCCTGGAGCTGGGGTCAGCCTGAAGCTGTGCTCAGTAGGTATGGGATCATTTTGCTAAGTCAATCTATTCAAAACCAATATGGCCTAAGAGGCGGTAACATTTCTTCTCTCTGCTTTTAGCTGAAAACTTTAGTATGTATATGGTCCTTTTTAATACATTTATATTTCCATGCATGTGCTCAACAAAGAACTGCACTTGTTTTTTGGGTTTTTTTGGGCCCTCTGCTCTTAACCCAGTGTAAAAAAAGTGAATCAAATACTCCAGCCTGAGGTTTTTCAACTGCAGTGCAGTCCTTTTATTGCAAAAAACAGTACAAAAGTACACAGGGCCCTGCTCTCAGCTCCAGCCACCCATGGAACAAAGGGCTGCTGGAGGAGTCAGGTGTTCTGTGTGAGCTGCTGCATCACAAGGGCACAGAGACTCATCAGCTGCAAGAATTCATCAGCACCATCTGCCAGGCATTTCTCCACTTCCTGCAGACAGAACAGAGAAGGGAAAAAAACCTCTAAAAATGGCGGTGCTCAAGGCAGCTGTGTCTTGGGTTACAGTACAGAGCAAGAAGTTTGGCAGCTGTTTTCTTAATCAGCACAGATTTCTCCAGCAGTCACATCACACCCCACTGCAACTGGACTGGGAACAAGGAGCTCTCCAGCCTCCATCTGCTAGAGGAGGGCACTGCCTGACAGTTCCATACACAACGGGATGCACCGCTGTCTCTGCAACCCCCTGCCACGAGCACCATTGCAGGGCATCCACACCACCTCTCTGGCTGCACTGACTTCAGCAAAACCTCCACTACAGCTGGGTTTCTTCTTTATCAAAATGAAGCAAGTTAATTAACTTTTTCTTTTTTGGAAATGTGTATTTTATGCAACAGAACAAAAATTTGCATTTTGCAGCTCCTTTAAGTGCTGACTTATTTTCCTCTTAATATTCTCTCCCCTGTTCTATTTTAAAAACCTCCAAACAACCCAATCCACAAACCTCTTGATTGAATCCCATTAGAACAACATAATATGGGTAATAATTCACTTAACTGGATTTCAATTCCTTCTCATGAAATTTCTCAGGACAATAGGTTCTACCAAGAAACACTGGTAACAAAAAAATCATCACATACTTCTGCAGAGAAACTGTGCAAACAAAAATTAATCTGTGGAGATTAATGTGTTTTGTTTTTTTAACTCAAACTAGACTTACTGCAAGTTTCTCAACTATGGCAGATTTCTGCTTGTCGCTGTAATCTTCGCTCTCCACGACCGTGTCATGCAGCTGGTTTATAAGCTGAGCAACAGCAAATCCCTCATTGATGAGATTCTGCACAGGGAGAGAGGAAAATGGAAGTAATTCAGCAGCAGAAACACGACAAACTGGAAAAACAATCCTGAAAAATTCTGTCGGAACTGAGAGACTGCACTGCAATTTAGTATGGAACTTCCAGCTTACGACAATTTACATCTTGGCAATTTTACAAGACATTTAAAACATTTAACAACCTACACTGAACCTGTCGAATCCTATTCTAAAATTAGGAGAGCTTGGCATCCACAGCATCATGTGGCAGTTTCACAGCCTTCACATTTTAAAGGGCCACCTACTTATGATTTATTTTCTTCATCTGGTCATTGCTAGTCTCAGGGACAGAGAGATCTGTAATGCCAATGCTTTTTTAATAATATAAAACCCATGGCAACTAAAGATAGCTTTAAAAAATAACCAGTAGTGCCCAGTTACAAAAACATCAAGTATTGAGCACAGTGGTCAGTGAATCCATTTAGGGA
This sequence comes from Entomyzon cyanotis, assembly GCA_024500445.1. NCBI lineage: Eukaryota > Metazoa > Chordata > Aves > Passeriformes > Meliphagidae > Entomyzon > Entomyzon cyanotis. The sequence continues at coordinate 16,562,579 of JAKEPQ010000780.1, forward strand.
GAGAGAAGTTTATGGAAATAGAGTTGGTGCAACCTTATTTTTCTCTTCAGCCAAACAGCTCCACATGCCATCAGTTTAACCCAGGGGAAAGCCAGAGTCACACTGGTAAGGAAATTTATTTGCAACTTTGACAGCTCTTCCTCAGAAGGGAAAGCCTGGAGTCCTAACTGGTAAAAGACACTTCCCAAATGTGCATCCAAGCTGACTGAGGCCAAACATTCTCCAGCTGCAGCCTGGGAACAAAGGATTCACAGGGCCATGACTGAGAAATACCCAGGCTAAACACAAGAGAAGTCTACCTTTGCCAGTGTTTCCAGTTTCTCAAAGGAACCACTCCGGCAGCCCAATAGCAGTTCATCAATTGTTTCTTTAGGGATGACCTGTAACAAGAAGTGACATCTCTTAATTTCAACTTTGTACACTTAAAATCAGTGTTGATGATTAAAGTACAGATCCAAACTGTTCGTGGCAGAGGCCATTTCAGGATTTCATTCCTCTATCACAACCAACTACTTCAAGCAAGTGTATGAGACAGACTAAATAAATTTTAAAAGTGAGACCTAGGCTGCAGGATTTGTCCTATATTGGTGCTATTGAAACAAAAACCCTATCATGACAATAGACTGTTGAAGTCACCTTCCTAAATCCAACACACAACTGCTTATTCAGGACACTAAGAGGAGGACATACTTCAGCAGTCAGATCAGCTGATGCTTTCTGTACCATCTTACACCTAAACAACACAACAAATCAGTTTTACTTCCAGTGACACACCCAGGACATCCAAAAAAAAGCCCAGTGCAGTAAGACAAGACAATAAATCAGAAGAAAAATGTTGACAGATGCCATTATTTCACTCTGTGCAGGGAAGAGCTGCATATTTTCCCCTCCACTCATTGTCATTTCTGTCAGCTGAGTGCCTGGAGAGTTTAGTTTCAAAGCTTCATTATTAATCTTTTGTACTAAGGTCACTCCAGGGTCACAGAAGTTGTGTATGATCAAGAACTTCAAGTTTTTATGAAGATGTTAAGTTGGGCTCCTTTGGTTTACACAAGCATTATTCATTTAATAATGGAATTTCATGCTTCTCTTTCCTATCATTACAGTCAATTTCTGCCAGGTTTCAAATGTCTGATATCTATTCAGATATCAGCTGGTTTATAGTTAGATACACAAAACTGAACAAGGACTTCACTGTGAAAATTGTTTAAAATTGTTCTGTCAAACTGCACAATAGCAATTGTCTCTTGGTTTCATCCAAGTGAGAAGCTCTCAACCCCTACAATTAGCTATGATGGCAGCACCTTCATGGGAAGTATGTCCATCATTAAAACTCATTTATTTTTCAGCTCCTCAACTCCTAATCTCACATTTCCTTCTTCAGGGGTGTTTTGTTGCTATAGGAACACCTTCACACACGTTTTATTGAATGCATTTTCTCTCTGGTTTCTCCTGTGCATCTCCATATTACCCATGTCATTCTAGAACAAACCACTGCTGTTTCATTAAAAAGCAGGATCCACACAGATCCTTGTCACTGTCACTGTGAACATTAAGTTGAAAATGAGCTGCTACTGAAAATCACCCCCCTGTCGTGCTGCCAAACCAGTACTGCAATGATCTATACATATATGCACATAGAAAAGCACCAAAAAGATGCTCTAATCTACTCTCCCACACAAGGCAAGACATTTTGCATTTATGGGCAGACTATTTCAACTTCAGTTTGAATTATAAGGCTATTTTACAGTTTTCCATGACCTACAGAAGAAGTGGCTAGAAACCTGCTATGTCAAAAGTGTACAGAATCAGGCAGTCTTCAAAATTCTGGTGGATAGTATATCACTACCATGTTGCAAAACTAGTGGGTATAAAACAATTTTTTAATCAAACTTTGAGCAATGCTAGATAGAGGTAGCAAAAAAGCTTTTCAGAGTAATTACAGGAGAAACTGTAAGGCACAGCTTACCCCAGCAATTTCAGTGATTATCTTCTCTGTGATCTCCTTCCCACCCATTAGGCGAGTGGCACTCTGAAGAAAAGTAATTGCTTTTCTTAAGTCCCCTTCCGACACTTTCACAAGGTATGATACTGCCTGAAAAATAATGTCAGAAAATGCTAAGTTGTGTGTTCACTGTTAATTAAAATCCAGTACACTTTTTCAGCAGTTATTTTAAAACATCAAGTAGTGCCTAAAGCAGATTGTCAGAGCCAAGCACAATACACAAGCCACAAAGCAACCTCTCTGCTAACACAAATGCGTGCTGGCAGTTTCAGAAAGAAGCACAGTTTAATGCCAGTACACTCAGCAGAGAACAAAATGCCTCACAGTCTGGCTTCAGTTTTTTCTGGTGGACATTTCTCTGTTTTTAGGATGACTTAAAATTCATCTCATCTATGGAAGGAGAACAAATGAGTTTATGTATTTTATTTCATACAATTGAGCAGTCTGGAAAAGTATGCTGACTTGGCCTCTTTCACTGCCATGCAATTATGCACTGGGTTAAGCAATAAAATTACATGGCAACCATGAAGTTACCTCATTACTGATTTTCACATGCTCCTTCTCAGAAACATCCAACAGCCTCTGCTGTTGGATACTGTCCGACAAAGGCTTGAAGCGGAATTTGGAGCATCGAGATGTTAAAGGTTCAATTATTCTGAAAGAAAGGAAGGAGAGTGGTGAATGAATGTGTGGTTAAAGTTCTCACAGACCAAGCTATAAAGGCAGAAAAGGGTTAAAAAACCTTAAGGTTTCAATAACCCTAAAACTGCAACATGATAAAAATTAAAAGTGAAACCTAAGTATTGTTTCAGGCTTGCATGCACATAGCAACGTCTCCATTAACCGAAAACTATGAAAATTAGGTAACAACTTTTAAGCAGGAAAAAAAAAAAGAGACTACAGACGAAACAGCAAATCCAAATAAGCTACAAATTCCACATGTACCTGCTGATGTAGTTACAAATCAGACAGAAACGTGTTGTTTTAGATTCTTTTTCCATTGTGCGTCTTAAGGCTGCCTGGGCTGCTGAAGTCATAGAATCTGCTTCATCCAGGATTACAATTTTAAAAGGAGGACACATTTTACCACTGAAAAATCAGAAATCTGTTATTCAACAGACATGCAATGTAGAGACCAAGGGGAAAAAGACCAAACAAAAAAAATCCCTGCAAAGAGCAAGTACTAGTTTACTTAGCATGTATCCTTGATAAATAGAACGTATTTAGAAGTTCAACCTTTTAAAAATTATTTTTAAAGACTAACATTTGTAAAAAAAGGGGAGACTGAGCTCCCATAGAAAGACACTTGAATACTGCAAAAGTCCTCTCAAATACATACTCTTACTGTAAGTTTCTTCTTTTAACACCTCATGTAGCTTTTCTTTCTACAGTCTTCCTGATTCCCTAAACTCCAAAGAATACTGCAACTGGCTGATTTCAGGGCACAAGTCTGTAGGAAGGTGTGGAGGCACCTTGCCAGGCAGTCCTGGCATGCAGCTTCTTCCTGGTGCTGTCCATACGCATGGCTTGACCTGCACTGGGCTTCTCATCACCTAACACCAGAACCTTTTTAGCAACCAACACCCATGTTGTAGGAATTGCTGCAGATTAGAAGGACTAGGGAAGTAACTTTCACCACGATTTACCCAAAGTTTTTCTATTGTAGTCAGACAAAATCTGCAAAGGCAACAACATGTGACTAAACCCAGAAGTCTTGATCTTGTGGAGTTTTCCCTGTCTGCCTCCAATGCTAACAGCACTGGTAAAAGATCCTCTGAGGTATTCAAACCTGCAATGTGAAATTCCATGAAGTAAAAGCTCAACCAAAGCACTGTGTGCTGCCAGCTTCTGGGCACTGCTGACCCATCATTTATATTAGAAACAAAACCAACCACATGTTTTGTCCTAAGCAGGAGGGGTTCGATTCAGCACTTACTCTGAACGGCTTCCAGATGCAGTTAGCTGAGCAAAAGCCTTCACTTTTTCCCGAATCACTTGTATTCCACGCTCATCAGAAGCATTTAACTCAAGGACTCTTTGCCGGAATAAATCAGGCCTGCAAAATTTTTATAACAACGTATTAGCTACTAACCCTTGTAATGATATGTTATAAAATATAACAACAACCCTTCTGGCTGTTTTGAATGGCACGGATTATTTTTATCAGCATTACTAAATAACATTGTTAAAAGACAGTCAAGTTGAGATCATAAAATGTTAAGTATGAATTTCCATTAGCTATTTTTAGAATCTCCTCCCAGGCTACAGAAAACAATGAAGTATAAAAATACCTCAGTTAACCAGGGAAAAAAAACAAGTAGGAAGTTGGCTCTGTAGGTTCAGAACACTATATTATATGTCTTTTTACTTGTATCTTGTGGGCAGAAAAATGCCAAGATACAGTCACTAGCTGTACTACCAGAATGAAATATCTACAAAGTACAAGACATGCAGTATTTACCTGCAGTACTATATGTAAAAAAAAAAAAAAAACCAAAACAAAATAACAATTAATATACTGGATTTAAAATCCTGGGAATTAAGATGGACTCACAATGTGGAGTTGTCTTCCTACTACTAAATCAGAAGTGCTTCTCTCCAAAAAACAGTGAGTCAAAGATTAAAAATGACAAATTGAATGGGGGGAGATATTAAAATCAGCATTACATTTGATCATAACATCAAACCTAATCTATTTTTTGCTTATAGATCACTGAGTTCACAACTCAAAAGCTCCCAAGTGTTGTGAGTTAATGAATGTAGACATGCTGAATTTCAGTCTGAGTCCCAATATTACTTTCCAGACACAATTCAATAGTGCATAACAGACTAGAACCCAGACATTTTATGAAGCACCTTGAGATCTGTGTGTAGCTAAAAACTACATAAACCATAAACATTGGAATTCCTTTACAAAGTTCAGTAAGGCATATGCAAACCATTTTTTCCCATACTCTTTGTTAGATGGTTACATGGCTGCTAATCTGAAGTGCTGTAAGTCTATCCTGGTAACAGGAATCAGTGACTTGTGACAGAACAAATGAGAAAGAAATCTTATGTTAGAGCTGAATTCGAATATGAAGATATTCCTGAAGAAGTGCTGCAAACTACATAAAAGCAGGCAATGACCAGAGGCACCTCATCACATGATTAGGAGACATGTGACAATTGATTACACTGAAGCAACTTGATTCCAGCTTACCCAAACAGTTCTCGAGCAGCTGCTAAAATAGTGGAAGTCTTTCCAGTTCCAGGTGGGCCATAGAACAACAGATTGGGAAGCTGAAACAGCACAGCACCATTTGTAAAAAAGCAAATAAACAACAACAACAAAAAAAATCCACAAACAGGAAAACCTACTGAAAATCTGAGCACCTAATAGAACAGAAACTGTCCACTCCTCACAGTAAATAATATCAAGTCTTTCACTTCTAGGTCTCTAAAGTAGGACAAACAGTTGCTTTTTATAGCACAGCATGAACAAGTTGTTATTTGGTGGCACTATCCCATGTTCTATCAAAACTGATATTGCAATCTGTATTTATTGTTATACATATACGCTCCAGGACATGTCTGAGATCACTAAAGCCTACAGAACTTACTGTTACAATTGCAGTGACACACAAATTTATCCAGGAATGGCCTTAAACAGTCTGAATAATACCAGCAGTGCAGATGAAAGAAAAGATGGTTATCCTTTGCTTTCTCAGCTCCCCAGGCTGCCTTGTCCAGCCACACTGAGGATTCTGTGCTCCACCAACTCACTGCAGTGAGCACGGGGCTCACTGAATCCAGTGAATGCTGGTTGCAGTGAGGGCAGTGCACGCACAGCCCAACAGCGACCACAGGGACAGTCCCAACAACTCACTGCACTGCACAGCCCTGGCAAATTCCTACACCCATCCAAGACATTTTCAAGGGACACCCGTGGCATTTCTGAAAGAGATTAGGTTAATTGATCTTTAAAATAATTTAATTAATGATCTCAGCATGAAAAATATGACTGCATTAAGGAAATATGCTGACACAGGAAGATCAAAGCACAGAAAAAACCACAGTAATAATTATAGGGTGACATTTAGTAGCACAAAGCAAAAAAATCTCATGGTTTTAAAATATAACTAAGTATCTGCTAGATAGCTGAAGTTCATTAGATGGAATAAAATATAAGCTGGTTTTGTTTTGTCTGTCAGAAGAGCAGCATAAGCCTGTGTAACATGGTGGTCCCAAATGAGCACTTTAAATGCAGATGTAAATTATTAATACTAACAGGTAATAAGCTGCACACAGTTCAGGTCATCCTTAGACAAGGATGATGAATCCAAACTGGGAAAGGTGATTAAAAGAGTGAAAAACCTATCTTATGAGTAGTGACTTTTTAAAGAATTTGATTTAGTTAGCTCAGCAAAACAAAAGCTGAGAGGGAATATGATGGATCTCCATAAATACATCTAAACAACACAAAGAACAAAGCTGGCATAAACCAAATTTGCATAAGCCATGACTGAATTTTGGCTTTCCAGTTGACACAGGAGTGATAGTTTTCTATATTACTATTTCAAGCAATCACTTTTATAAATTATCACTTTAAAACTGCTGTCTTTGACAATAGGGGATGATCCACTTCTACATTCTTAGAACGAGAATCCAAAAAGTTCCCTCCAACCAACAGCAAAAAGACAAACCTCTCAGTCTGACTTGATTTCTAGCCCTTAATAAGCATTCTATTTTTAAAGAGTCAACTAAAATTAGATTAGAGAATTCTATGCTGAATATAGCATGTAATGCAGACAGAATGGGAACAGCGAAACCAAAACCATCCAAAGAGCAGAGAAAAATGCAGGAGTACACAACCTATGATCAGAAAATCAGCCCATTTTAACAACTAAGACAAGACACAGAGCACAGACTCAGCTGTGGAGGTACTCTAAAAGTAGACATAGAAGAATTTCAATCTTCAATCAATTTCTAGTAGATAAATGAATTTCAAGTTTTGCCTGCTCTTTCTGCCAATCAACTGTTGCTTGTTTCTGTAATTACTAACAAGCTAACAGCATCCCCTACTAACAAACAGTTTTTCAAGTTTAGGTACCACAATATTATTATCCCCCTGTATCTTTTATGACAGCTCCAGAGAGATGAAATGTCAGCTGAATGACAGCTGAAAATTCACCAATCTGTATGCTTGGTTAGCACATTGCAAGGATAGATGTTTGAAAGGAGATTCATAATTCCATGCCTCTGTGCTAATTCATACACTATTTGTCCTCAAAACAAACCTTATCAGAGAAAAAGTTTTAATTAGAATCTGTTTCCTAATTCCATTACATGCTGACTTTATCACTGTTTCTGTTTCAAACCCATTTAGGCTTGTTTCTCACTGAAGTATTTACCTCACTTTTCATCAAGCACAGCCTAATTCTTTATGTAACTGTGGCAGTATTTTTAAATAAACTGCAACCTGATCTGGTTATCCATTTTTCCATGCTTGCCAGGAATAAGCAGGATACCTGCAGGCATCACTCTGCTCATGGGAAAGCTACCACATACAGTGCAGATCTCAGCTGCTTTTCCAGAAGTTTCAGTACAAATGAAGATGTGAATTGCAATGATAATCCTACACTAACTTGCAGCTATTAAGGTATTATGAAGCAAATGAAAACTAAAGAATACCTGACTGTTGTCAGTTTTTTTGCAAAAAAGCAACAAGAAATCAACAGTCCTGGCAGACAGAAATCAACTTCTCCAGTTCAAACCCCCTTGGACCCTGCTCTCCCCAGTTTATGACAGGACAATGCTTGCTCTTACAGATGGAGGTATATTAGTTATAGGGAGTTAAGTCCTATAACTAATATAGGCTCCATTTAGCAGCTCACCCATCAAGGCCCACAAATACAGGCCAATTGCCAGAGGACTGATTCTCCATTACCAACACTGTGGTTTAAATAAAGCACATTACTCAAACCTACAGCATTGTCACAGCTGTTTCTTTGATCTCACCAGATCTCCAAACTCAGTAAGAACCTCTGAAGTAATGTTTATTTACTGAAGTAAGTACCAGCCACTTCAGAGTTTCAATTACACTTTTGCTTTTCTGACAGAAGAAGTCCTCTCAAGAAACTAATAAAAATGTCTATTTTTTTTAAAGCCAAATATTTAAAAGTACTTGCATGATTTTATTCTCAAATGCCTTGCTGAGTTTGGGCAGCTATGACAAAATAGAAAACCTCTGACCATAAGCAGAAAGTTATAATTTGTCTTTTCAACTCCGGAGGCCAAAAGTCAACACAAGTGTACTAGGCTCAGAATCCAAGAAACACTGCTGTTCCACAAGCTGTCAGGTTTTAAATAACTGTTGCTCAAAATAGAACATTCCAACCCATCACCTAAGCAATGTTACACAACTGATATGTCCAGACAGAATAGGTGGCAGCAGCTCATTTCTCCTTCAGTGTTACCAGTTCCTTCCTAATTACCTCAACTCTATAAATACTGTAATCCAGCAGCATTGCTGTTGAAACACAGATTTCTGTGGGTACATTACCTGACAAGGTCACATTACAAGAGCATTCTCAAACCAAACTGAACATGGAGACAGGAACTGAAGAAAGAAATGCAAATCTTTCACAGCTGTGTTGTACCAGTTTGATTTTGGCTTCGTACACTCAAACATAAGGTACTTCTGCTTTTGCAAGCTTTGATTAAATTATTATTTTCAGATAGAAACAGACTCATATTACTGCAGAGCAAACCAAAACTGCAGGCCATGAAAACAGAACCAGCTTTTGAAGCACAAGAGTGACCCTCCTAGGTGAAACATGAAGGGAACAAAGTGTCAGTGGGTACTATGGAAAGAATTGCTCAGATTTGGAGAAAAAGCACAGCCATCTCTTTGCTGTGTACTTTTATTTCTCCCTTCAGCCTCTTCACCTCCCCATCGGTTGGTTTGGAAGAAATAACCATCGTATCTATCAAATATTTACATTTTTATCCAAAAGCAAATGCAAGTGTAAACAAATGCAACTGCAAATGCTCTGCTCATCTACACTCTTAGGGTCAGAAAAGCAAACCCTGCAACTGCCATATTTCGCTTTTTAAAGCCAAAGAGACTTACTTGGAAGCTTTAACCCAAAAACTTTGGGGATCACTATCCAGGCAGTAGACCTGGCACTTACAAATTAAATTTGCCTCATCAGTAAAAAGTTTTAATGTTTAGTAATTTCACAGATGCACTGATAGATCACTAGAAACGTCTAGGAATGACTGGCAATCCAGACTTTTTCCTCTTGTCATAAACAGGAATGTCAAAAGCACCAGTGGAACAGCAGTGTGGACACAACAAAAGCTTTTCCAGGTTTGAAACTTCATCATGGAATTGACAGCTTTACAGTGTTTAGAGGATTGCAAATATCAAAAGCTTTGCACATATATCACAACAGGATTTATCACACAGGACATATCAGGAGGAAGTCACTCAGCTTGTTCGTGAAGTACCACTGTAAAAATGATCATTGCTGAACTGGACAAGAGAAATCTTTGTTACTAGTAACTCAAGTGTCTGTCTAAAAATGCTGATTAGATAGATGTTGTCATTACACTCACATCAGCACCTTCCAGGGACTTCTTCAGCACAGCTACAACTTCATCCTGGAAGGCAACTTCATCCACGTTTTTAGGGCGGCTAAATAAAAAGACATGAAATATAATTTATTAGCTAATGAAGTTTCATAGGAAAGCTAAAATTGAGAAAAACAATTCCCCTTCTGATTGCATCAGGTACTGAATAATTACAGTGAACTTTGCAGCTGAAACCAAAATCATAACAGGAAGAACAGGAAGTCTAATGCCTCTGCTCTGTATTACTGAAGTGATCCAATTGCTCAGGAAGCACTTTTTCTGCTGTAAACACCCATCGGAGATGTTTTTCAAAGCAGAACTGCAATATTTTACCACTTCGTGATAAAGGCTTCTCAAAATCCCAAAGCATTAAATGCACTTATGCACCAAAACACAGCGATGAAACAGCACTGCTTGACACAGCCAAGAGGCATTTTCCGCTCAGCACCAGCCACAAAGGGCACTTACAGTAGCTCACCGTCCTGGATTTCCCCCGTAACAGGGAAAGTTAAGCTGGTTTCCCTGGTGGGGAGATCCACACCTGCGACCCCTTTTCCCTATGAACGTAACTGCCTCTCTACACCCCCCTAGAGGCAACCGCCCCTCTCACAGCCAGCGACCCCACTTCCCCAGAGCATCCCTTACTATTTCTCCACCCAGGGGATGGGTTTGGTCCTCTTGTTCTCCCCGCTGCTCCCGGCCGCGCTCTTTTCCTTGGCAGCGACGGGCTTGGTGCTGATGGAGGCCGGGCCTTTGAGGAAGGCCTGCATGGCTGCGGCTCTGCCGGGCTGTGCTGGGCTCCCCTCAGGATCCCCTCAGGATCCCCTCACGGTCCCATCGGGTTCCTCAAGCCCCTCAGGCCCCTCAGGCCCTTCCCGCCAACCCGCCCGCGCACGGGGGCGGAGCCGCTTCCGCCCGCCGACAGCCAATCGCAGAGCGCGGCACCGCCGGCGAGGACACGGGAGTGACGTCACGCTGCGCGCGCTCCTGCAGCCGAAGGGGCGGGGCTCCGGGGGCGGCGCGCGCAGAGGGCGCGAGGCGGGCGGTGCCTCAGGGCGCGCGCGCCGCCGCCTCACGAATGCGCCTTTCTGGGCACGAAATAAAGAACAAAAAGAAACCCCAAAAAGAGCAAGCGCTGCACGAGAGCAAGCGGAGGAGGGACTTCTCTGTGCGGTGGGACCTCTTGCGGTCGTGAGGCAGGGCCTGCTCGCTTCCCCTGAAGGCTAGGTTGCATTTGGGGGGCTCTGGGAGCGCCCTCGAGTGAAGTGAAACCCAGCAGAGCCCGAGGCTGGCCAGGGCCTGTCCTGAGACTGACATTTGCGCCTTTATGGGCCTTGGTGCTCAAACATGCTCCGTCCCTCGCTGCTGCCGTGTGAGCAGTTCCCCCAGGTGTGCAGCCTCTGGGTTATCGGTGCTGGAGTGAAGCAAAGTGAATCCTTTGTGTTTTCCCGTTATTTCTAATAACATCCATTAAAGCAAAGCCAGGGGAAAAAATGAGGAGTGCAATCGGCATGATAGATCCCTTTAAATGATGAAAAAATATCCTGGTAGATGTGGCAGTCGTGATGCTTGCCCACATTTCCATGTGCTGAGTGTGGAAAGCTTATCTGCTGCTTATCCTCCCAATTACACACCAGCTTTGTGGATAAAAAATGGAAGTGTTTCTGCTACCAGCAGCTGGGTATTGTGTGGCTGCAGATGTTCTGCTTTACTATTTTCCCTTGGCTACTCCTGGGCATGAGACAGAGTGACCTGGGAAGCTGCAGTAGTGATCCCCCAGAACAGAGCCTGTGGAAATGGTCTCTATGGCAACAGATGAACAGCCTTTGGAAAAGGAGATGCAGGAAAATATGTAGGAAAATATGTAGGCTGAAAATACATAAATCTGTCAGTGAGTCAAACCTATAATGCTCGTCTGGGCAATTTAAAATGAGTTGTTTCCTCTCATCTGGCATTCTTCTATGGAAGAATGAAATCCAGATTGTAGCCTTAGCAAGAAATGCCCACACATATAATTACTGAAGTTGTTTTGTTCTAGATGAAAATGCAATGATTTTTTTTTTCCCCACTGTGATTATATTTGGTACTTCCAAGTCATGGTAACAAATGATTTCTGAAATCAGTTTCTTTCTGAAACTGTATAAAGCTTTGCTGTCTTTTTGAAGCTTCATTCTATTTGTTGGTCTCTATTCAATCTTCTATCCTTAATAAGGTCACCTCAAATGTACCAGGCATTTGAGCATTTTGTCAGCTCTGTATGAGCCTGAGGTTCAATTCAGCAGTGGAATGTACCTTCTGCTACATTAACTGAACTTCGTAACACAACTTTTTGTTCCATTACCTTACAAAAGGTTTAAACTTCCAGAAAGGAATAATGAAGCCCAAGTTTCTCTCTCTTGCTCCCTGTTTTTCTGTCTCTTTCCCTCATATATATAATGAGTGAAAATTGTGCTTCCTCTACTCTGTCGAATTGCATTCACTCACCACCTTAAGGTGCAACAGATCAAACTCAGACAGTCACCATGTCCTCTCATTGGCTTTTCTGCAGTGTTTCCCATTGGAAAAGACTGTGTTTTATACCACCTTAATCAGTACTCCTTGAGCTGACCTAAATGGGAAGCCTGGTTGCTTCCCAGTTGCTGTGGTTTAACCCCAGCCGGCAACGAAATCCATGCAGTCCTCACTTACTGTTCCTGTCCTCCCAATGAGACGGGGAGGAGAATCTGAAAAAAAGTAAAACTCGTGGGTTGAGATAAGAAGAGTTTAATAACTGAAACAAAGATGACAGATGACAACAATAATAGCAATAATAATTGTAAAGGAGAGAGTGAAAAATAAAACCCCAGACGAGTGATGCACACAAAGCTGATGGATGCCCAGCCCGTCCCCGAGCAGCAATCAGCCCTTCCTGGCCAACTTCCCCTATTTACACGCTGGATATGACATTCTATGGTATGAAATATCCCTTGGACCAGTTCAGGTCAGCTGTCCCAGCCATGCTCCCTCCCAGTTTTCTGTGCATCTCCTCACTAGCAGAACATGGGACACTGCAAAGTCCCTGACTTGGGGCAAGCTCTGCTTGGCTACAACCAAACCATCAGTTTCGTATCAACATTATTCTCACACTGAATCCAAAACACAGCACTGCATCAGCTTCTAAGAAGAAAACTAACTCTATCCCTGCTGAAACTAGGACTCCAGTCTTATGTCAGCCATTTGCAGCTGTACAGCCACAGAATGAGGGTTCAAGAGCCCATCTGACAGAAAACCAATGTGTCAGGGGGTAGTGACAGTAGCAGGGCAGGAGAATTGATTAGGGGGAGGACATTTGTCTTTATAAGTTACTCTGCCTGCTGCCCTGGAGACCTGCCCATGGCTCCGTCAATCTGGACCTCCAGTCAGTTGACATGAAAGCTTCCTAGATCAGCTCATGGTTTTTTATGATGCTGAAAGTGGATGAGTGGCTTCCTTAAAATAAACTACATAGAGTTCATAGAAGTAAGCTGGCCCTAAAAATTACAGAATCACTGTTCAACACCTTTGTCTAAAACCCAGGCTTTGTTTTGAAAGAGAAAAGAGTTGAAAGAAATTAATGCAATAAAAATAGGCATATGGATTTTTGTAAAAATTTAACAGCAAGCATTTATCTCCTAACTTTTAGCATTGGAAGACTTCTGTCAGAATTATGTAAACAACACAGAGCAGACTAGCACTGGCACTTTTCACTGTCCAAGCCGCATAAACAAGAGAAGGTTCAAAGCACGATGCCAAAAATGTTGAAGGTATCAGTGGGCTTTTTTTTCCCCCTAAGATATAATAACTAGGACAGCATTTGTCTCAGCTCAGCTCAGGTAACTGTGAGATATGATCACTGTATAAAAAAAATCATGGCTAAGGTGGATACTGCAAATAGGAAAGTATCCATTCCTTCTCAAGATGCAGGAATCAGAGGCCTGAAACTGAACTATCAAGTTTCAGATTTAAGACCAAAAGAAGTATTTTTTTTCACAATGCATATTTAAATTGCAAATCTTGTTGCTACTAAATTTTATGGCCATCAAAATTATAAGTAGATTAAAAAATAGCTAGACAGATTCCTGAAGAAATAGAGTATTAAATATTATCAGTCATATGCAGACTTAAGCTCAGAAAGTCCATGAACTGGAGATCACAGCAATCTGAAAGGGAAATACTGGAGAGGGATAATCTCTTTAAGTGGCCTCTTTCATGCACTCTTTCCTAAGGGTATATTAATGGTCCTGTTCACAGATGGGCCACTACCCCAGCCTGTGTCAGGACAGTTGTTCTGGAGCACAGAAAGGGAATGATTGATGTAAATGATGGTGACAAAAAGGTTTATGATTGGGAAGGAAGACAGTGAGAGGAGCAGAGAACTTTGCAACTCTGCTAAAACTAGTGAGTGTCTTCAGTGACCTCTTTTTCTTCAGCATGGATTTTACAAGCAACTGTGCTCCTTTTCAAGTAGTTGAAACAGCATCTGAGGCAAAGCAGGTCAGGCTTTGCAAAGCTTAGGCAAGAGGCTGAGTGAGGGTAGAGCCTCAGGTGTTGCCAGGGGAGCTGTGTGTGGGGAAAAGGTGTTCCTGTCACAGGAGCCCAGATTTGTCACAGGAGCTGACCAAGAGGGCAGTGGAAAGCCGAGAACAGCAGAGAAGCACTAGCACTGTGACCCTCTTAAAAGCTAAGCAAAAGCACTGTTGGCTGAAGTGTTCCAAATAGAATAAAAGTAAGAAAACTTAAAATATGGAGTGCTACTTTCCTTTACTATGTGATTGGTGTTCCAGAAAGGAAGCAGCACTTTGTGTGCCTTCTTTGTGTGTGAATCAAAAAGATATCTCTGACTCACTTAACAGTTTCTTCTACTAATGGAAATATGCTGCAGATCTGAGGTACTGCCATAGCCAGTCAGAAGTGCTGACAGTGTAATTACCTTTCCCAATTGTACCAAAAGTCTTCTTGTTCTTCCCAGCAAGTAATAGAGCCCCAGCCTTTGATACAGGGATCAGCCAGTCGAGACACAAGAGTTAGAGGAAGAGGTATGATACCAAAGTAGCTTGTTTTCAAAGGATGAAACTTAGTAAAGGGATTCTAAACTTCTCTGGTATTCCATCAGCCTGCCTATTTTTCTGCTGTGGAAATCTCTTCAGATGCACTCTGTACACCAGAAGGTTGTAATCTTGCTCTGAAAGGAGATTTTTGTGAAAAGCTAAAGAGATGGGTGAGCTTGTAAAAGTTATGTAGGACTGAGAAAATGGAAATAATCAAGACAGTGAAGAAGATAGGCTAGTTTCAAGGATGGATCTCATTTGGATTCTCAACAGCCCTTCAGGCTCAGTTGGCTAAGTGTTTTTTAGTGACAGAAGAAAGATATATAGCTATATAAGATGAAGAAGAAGAAAAAATACATTTTTTCCCCCATGAGAGTTTCCCCTTCCATCTGGTCAGGCTTAGATCCTTATAAACACTTTTTGTTTGCAGCGTGCAATTTACTGCTTATTAAAATTGCTTACAATGCTTGGGCCTCAGCTGTTTGATTCAGGATCTAATAAACAGCTGGTGATTTGTCAGGCTGTCACTCTATGGAAAAATCAAATTCTTTTGCCTGTTGGCCATCATCTTAATAGTGGAACCATGGTGTTTGTGCAGCCCCAGATCCTGCTTTCAGTGAGATCCCTGACTGGAATGTAAATCATCATCCTCTGTACCTCTACCACCTGTTTACCAGCAAGGGCTCTTATCCTTCAGAGGGGAAGTCAGTATTTGTTATAGAAGTACTGGCTCAACTTCACAAAAAATCCCAGCACTCGGAATTGTTACCATCCCATTGATGGACTAAGTTGCTTTGGCATCTATCAACCATTTCTCAAGTGGCAGATACAGGGCTTTAACTTCTCTTTGTGTCCAGGAGATCCCTATAATCCAGATTCCTGTTTTTTTCCTTTCTCAACTTGGGTCTTAAACTATGGATTACCTGTGCTTTTGCAGTATTTTTGACTTGATTCAGTCCCTGTGGCTCTTGCATTTGGGAATTTGTAATGGCAATACCCACAATGAACAGCAGCCTTTTTTAAATTCAGGCACCACTGAATCTTGGCTGTGTAAAGAAATCATCCTGTAACTGGTAAAACTAGTGGAGTTTGCTATCCCATGGCTGTATTCTGCAGCCCAAACCTTCCCACTAAAATTTCCCCCTTTTGTTTATTATCACTCACATCGTAAGGGAGGGACAGTGTGGCTAGCACAGGTCCTTCCCGTGAGAACATTTTGCTACATTTCATAAACAAAGATAAAGTTTGGATGTTTTGCAAACAACGTCTCCGGATTAGGTCAGTTCGGGCTTGGCCAGTTGGGCCTAGGGGGAGGTCTCGGGCTGACCAATCTGGGTGACCTCTGAGGACTCTATATATATGGAAATCAAAGCAATAAAGTGCCTTCCTTCTCTCTTTCCTTGTCTGAGAACCTGGCTCATTCCTCAGCTAGCGGCTCAACAGCGACAGGACAGCACCCTCAACTCGAGTGAATCCCATGTCACCCACCCCACAGTTTAAGCTGGACAGGGAGCAGCCACAACTAGTGAATCTCTGCTGCATCCTTTCCCCTCTCAGACTCTGTGCACCTTGCTGATTTTCAGTGAACCTGTGAAAACTAATTTCTCTCTCCTGAATTGGATTGCAATTGACTGACAGGTTCAAAAGTTATTGAAGGTGTGCTGGAAAGCTGAAAAGCAGATTAACATAGCAAAAACTATTAGTAAGAGAAAAGGGATTTTAAAACAGCAAATGTCCACATCTGCAGTTACTGATGCTGAATAACAATGTTGGTATAAGAGCATATGGTCTTAAAATAGCTGAGAATTAATCTAGCTAGAAATTAGACAAAGGCTCTTAGTTATCCTTGATGTTCTTGAACAGCCTTGCTGTAGAAGTAGTGAGAGCAAACCATCTACATTGCTTTTCAGTGTTTATTTCATTTATGAATGGACTTATACAGTGTCTGAGCCTGCAGAAAAAAGAAAAAAGAAAAAATCTGTTAAGCGTCTGGAAGCATGATGACTTTTCTAGCCCTGTGATCCTACCTGCCATCTGTGACCCTGCAAGAGCAAAATAAAGAATCCCAAAATAAAGAATCCCTCAAAAAAATTATAGCTAGATGTCAGTCTGCTTCCCACATACTTTTTCCCCCCAATGATGGCATCTCTTCCCTAGTTGAGGGAATCCTTTTAACGTTAGTCAAGGTCTCAGTAAAGTTTGATCTTTACTGCTCAGATGGGCAGTAAAATTGGATCTCAGGAAAAAAAAGGCTTTTGCTTTAATCCCAAAATGTTGGCAGGTGGGCGGCTCTGAAGTCATACTTAGGTTTTCAGACAGTTTTGCTGTTAAATTAACTGAAGTATCCAAGGAACCTCTTGGCATAGTTGGTCAGTCATCCCAAAATGAGGACAACAGCACAGACACTCAGACTGGCTTGTAGGTCAGCCAGCTGATTACAGGATTTTCCCCTCACAGAGGTAGATAAACCTTTTTGCTACACCAGGACAGCCACACTAACTGTGCTGCAAGACCTGGTGAACCCACAGGGGTATTTTACAGCTCCAGCTTTGTGCATACATGCTGACAGGTTCTTTGGCGTGCTTGGAAAGGTGGATTTAAGTAAAATTCTATGGATGGGTAGGGATCTGGAGTTAGAGCTGAGCTATTTCTGGGGGAATCTTGCAGGCAACTGCAACCCTCCTCTATGTTATTTCTTCCATTTTAGCTGTATAATGAGTTTTCCCTGTTTCTAGAATTATGTTGTGTGGAGCTTCAGGTAGGCTTCCAAGGATGAGGTGCAAAGAGGGATGGAATGGCGACATACAAGTCTCTGACTTGTCCCGCCCTTTCTCACTTCCTTGCCTGCATTACTTTCCCTCTTCTCGGATCCCAGGTGGGATCGGCAGCCTGAAGGGTTGGTGAAGCTTCCCCGTTGTTCAGCAGCCCGTTGTCCCATGGCAGCCACGCACCCGGGCAAGGCTCAGCTGTGTCGCAGGCACCTAGGGGCAGCTGCTCCCCTCAGACCTGCTCTGGCCACTGAAGGCCACCTGTGCCTGCCTGCCCACGGGCACGGCTGAGCTCCGTGGCCATGATCGCAGGTGAGCCCTGCCCAACAAACAGCCAAGGCTGATTAATTCACCCTTGTACACGTGCAGCTGGAGAGGGTTCCTGTGGGGCTTGGGAAGGATCCCAGGGGTCCTGTCCATGCAGGTGGCCATAAAACCTCTGGCCACAACACACCGAAAAAGCCCAGTGCCCCCCTCCCCCTCCATGAAAGCGGTGGCCCCGCAGGCAGGGGCTGGGAAGGGGGGTTGGGGGAAGGTCTCTGGGGACATGGCGGGGTTCCACTCAACGACAGCCTGCAAGGCACTCGGGGCCGAGGGGGAGCACCGGAGGCTGTGAGCGTGTTGTTCTGCACTCCCAGACACGCTGGTGAAGGGAGCGTCGCAGAGCAGCTGCGGCTGTTAGAGCTCTCCTGCCAGCTCCACTCCTCCCGATGCCATTCCTACCTCCAGGATTTTTCCCTGACTCGCAGCATCACCATCCAAAAGTCTCCCTGGAGGAAGGTATCTGCTTGCTGGTTTGTCTCTTTATCCTTTGCCTCATCCGCGGGAGAGGGGAGAAAAAAGCCATAAGCAATCAACTCGCCTGCTTCTTTCCCCTTTTATATTTCTCCCCTCCTGCTCCCTTCCTTCTGTCAAGGGGGGAAAATCCCTGTCTGGAAGGAGCTTTTCATGGTCCATGCATGGATGGCAGCAGATTGGAAGAGGTGAGCAGCCGACAGAAGATGTGAGAGCTGGAAGGGCCGTGCCGTGGGAGTGGTCCTTGCTTTGTGTGCAAGTGAGGCAGTGAGTGTGCAGCCTCCCACTCTGGGTGCATCTTTTTTTGGATGCTGTGTTGTTCCCTGTGTGAAATGCTTTTTTGGCTAAAAGAAGAAGAGATGTCACATCAGGAGCTCACCCAGCGACTGACTACGGTTATCACCCATGTGGGTAAGGCATCCTTATTTTTCTTACTACATTTGTGTGGATTCGGGGGCCCTGTTCCCCCAGGAGGTGCTGCTGCCTTTGTGTGACAATGTCACACCTGTGTGTGAAATAGGAGCCATCAGCAGACTTCGAATCCCTGGCTTTTGGCAATTAGACAGCCTTGTATCGATGGTTTGGTTTGTTTTTCAAGCATGTTTTCTCTGAAAAGCAGAAACAATAAGAGAAGAGTGTCCTACCTGTGAAGTGATCTGTGTAAAATACCCGAGCATAGTCCTTGCAGGGAGGTGGTGGAGAAAAGGGGGTGGTGGGAGGATGCTGAAGCAACAACAGTGCTAATGTGCTGTGCATTTGTGTGTGAGACAGGAATAGTAGCCCATTCTCAGAGAATTTTTTCATGGCTTTTGCTGTTTCAGGATTTCTGGAACGTGCTAGGACAGGATCTCAAAAGCTTTTCTCTCTGTCTGGCTTGATTTTACTGTTTCTAACGTTTAAATGCCAGTGAATACACGTGAGGCCCTATGCCGTGCATCTGAGCTGCATACCCACCTGCTGGCATTGGGGACTGAACGACAAGGAACTGATGAACCTGAAACTAGCAAGACAGTAGGAGATGCTGGCGATTAAAATATCAGCTGAGAAAAGCATTTGTGACCCTTCTCTGTTACCTATAGTTGAGTTAAATTGGATTGCAGCTGTGTTGCATCACATAAAGAGAAAATTTTTAGTTGAATTGCATAGGAGCAAATTTTATAGCTCTCAGTGTTCGCAATGGATTGTGTGTTGTGAATGCCAAAGATGTTGTACAGGTTCCTGAAATGTCTTTGTCACTGACTTTACTCAGTATGTATATGAAACAGAGTGTGACCAAAATTTGGCTTTTAGAGAATATATATGTAAGATTTTAGACCAACATTATCCCTTGGTTTGATATTAGCTATAGCAGCTGAATTAAGTTTAAGAAAGCAAATGCAATCAGTATCTTGCCTAAAGAAACAGCACAAAAGCAGATTTAAACTGAATAAAGTATTTAAGACCAGGCCCCATCTCTCCAAAATCTTTCCCAGGATAACCTGAGCAGGAGCTTGGTATGGGAGAGAGTATGATTGCCAGGAGAGCTTGCAGCAGCAGCCTCTTTGACCCAGTAATGCCAACATGAATTGCTTTGCATTTGTGCAAATTCAGATTGACATGAAGTCACGTGAATTCACGTTTTTTTTAATGAAGATTTAGGATTCAATATGAGGATTTTTTTTAAGAGTATTTCAGTAGAGCCAAAAAGATTTGTGTATCTTCTGGTTTTCTTGTTAAACTCAATACAGGTCCCCATCATTCATATTGAGAACCCTCCTTGGTATCAGGAGGGATCTATCAGAGGTAACATAGCATTATGTTACCTACTGTGTAATATATGGTTGTCTAAGAGGAAATAATTTTGGACACTAGAAATGTTGATGAAACTTACTCCTGTCCCCTTCTAAATAAGAGGTTTCTGGGTCATGTGGCTGATGCTAGAGAGTCTTATTGGTTTCCTGGAGGTCAACCAGCAGGCCAGTCCTCGGGAGAGGAATGAAGGTCACAGATCATGGTGTTTTCTCCATTCCACACTGAGGCAAAAGCCTAGTTCATCAGCTTCTATCCAGGAAGGATAATTCCACCATTTTCCCAGCCATTTGAGACCTACAAATCAGACCCTTCTTGTGGAGTCTGTCTGCCTTTTTGTAGGCAGAGTTCATTTTTTATTGACTCATGTAACTGGTAAAACCAGTTGTACAAAAATGGAAGAAAGTAACATTAAAACCTTTGTCATTGGCTGAAGGAAGAACATTGTTTCCAAACCCATGATGATGATGCACCATGTTTATTAATCACATGTTGTAACATGGGTGCCATAGCTAGATCAGCAGTAACTTATTGGAAGAGTAATTCCTGGGAAGCTGCAGGGGTCTCTTGTAAGTTTAATGGGAATCTTTACAGCTCAAACAGGTGAAAGGGCTCTCAGCCTTAGCTAACTGAGGGGATCCTGGGCCATGTACATACCTACAGTGTTCACTATTTTTACAACAGGTATCACCCTCATATTGCCACTTGGACTGATGGGATTCAAACTGCCTAGAATGTAGCCAGGTCTTGGTTGGGAGCACAGCTCCCAGTTCACCCAAGAGCAGGAGGGAAGAAACTTACTAGCAAAATTTGCAAAATGCCAAACAAGAACTTTATGGGAATGTTAAAAAGAAAGACCTTTATATTTGCAATAAAACCTTTATTGGGATCATTTTGGTCTGTGTGAAGTAATGAAACACCATTTTATTTTTAATGTGTCAATAAGAGTGTCACATAGTTAATTGCCTGGGTCTCAACTTATCTGTTCTGGGCAAAAGCTTTCAACCCTCATTAGCTGACTCATGTTGTGCTGGACAATTCATGTGCTAGGTAAAAAGTCTCTTATCCTGCTACAGACTTCATACATGCAGTACCTGCCTCACTCAGGTCAAAATCAAAGCTTTGAAGGTATTTCCCTGCTCCACAGTAGCTCTCTTAACTCGGTACTTTTCTAGTACCCTGCACGGTAGTGTATCTTCACAGAGAGTAAAACAAGA
This sequence comes from Entomyzon cyanotis, assembly GCA_024500445.1. NCBI lineage: Eukaryota > Metazoa > Chordata > Aves > Passeriformes > Meliphagidae > Entomyzon > Entomyzon cyanotis. The sequence continues at coordinate 16,583,835 of JAKEPQ010000780.1, forward strand.
GGACTAAATTAGATCTCTTAAATAGGCCTGTGCTCCCTCAGCTTGCCTGGGATTATTCCTGATTGTCCTGGTGTGGGTGAGGTAACAGGGCCACCACAGGTGCCTAGGACAGGAGGAGTTTGTAAATGCTAGCAGGCTTTCTGCTTACTATCTGAGATTTAGCACAAACGCTACCCAATCATGTTACCAAAACTGCGTCAAGATTCTTTTTTTAATTTACCCTACTTTCATTGAACTTGTTTGTTGGGAGGTGTTGGGGAAACACTCATCAATTTTGGAAAAAGTGTGTCCTTCGGGTAGGTGGGCAAGTGGCAGCTCTTCTGTGATGGGGAGGGAAGAGCTTTGCGGGGCGACATGCCTGGTGCTGACGGCAGGATTGTTTGCCTGTGGGAACAGGCACAGCTCTTCCAGACTGCAGAGCCCACAGGAATATGCTTTTGTGCACTCACTACCCACCCACACTTGGCAGTTGGCCCCCAGAAGTCTGATGCCAGCTTTGCTATGTGTGGGCAACGTGCTGGGCACAGTTGTGCATGCAAGCACCTCCACCCAGTGCCCCATTTTCTGTAGATTTTTTTTTTTTGTAAAATGATTTTATAATAGGATGGAGCTGCCACAGCAAATGTGAGCTGTCTCAAAAGGCCAGCAGCATGGCTCCTCTCTTGCTGATAAAGAATTCCACAGCACACTGGAGATGGGGTTTTCTTAGAGGATCCCCTTAATTCTCAATGAACTTGTGAGGGCTCCTCCCCTTCAAATGTTAACTGGACCCAGATGAGCTGACTGTCAGTGTCCCTGGTAGGAGAGGCACTGAGGTGAATTTGCAGAAAGTACTACCTTGTACAAATGTTGCGTACAAGAAAAAACCCATACATTCACACCACCTTTCATCTGATTTTATACACTCTCTTATTTTTCCGGTCTCTCATTTTATGCAAAAAACAAAAAGGAATTTAAGCAACTTAAATTCTTCCAAATCAAAAGGAAAGTCAGTGACAGAACTTGGCTTAGGACTGACATCTCAGGACTTAAAATTTCTATCTGTTAACTATGGTGTGTCAATTCCTGCCACTCTTGACTTAACAGCCAGAGTTGAGGAGCTGTGTGATACCTGTGTGTGTGAAGACAAGCTGTGTTACAATTTGGGACAGGAAGTAAAGGATGATACTGCATCTACTTGACTGTGTGTGAGGAATTTAGGTCAGCAGAATGGAATAACCCGAGCTGGCACTTGTCCGAGGCCAATGGCTAAGCATCACAAGTCACAGAATCTGCTTTATGCTACAAAGCCAAAAATAATCTAATATATCACAGCTGTACAGACAATTGCAATGTTTCTGATATGTGCCTATGGACATCAAGGACACAAAAAAGAGATATTTTAAGAAATTAACTTTTGAGGTACTATATCAAATAGGCCCTTTGCTACTCCTATGCAACGGCTTAAATCAAATCAAATCCCTCTGTTTGCAGTATAAAATTCTTGCCTTTGTTTTAGAGCATTCATGCATTTCAGGAACTCTTTTTGAACCACTGATTCTGTGGCTCTGTCCTACTTAGGGGTTTCTGGTGCACAGCAAGGGGAAACTGGTCTTTCCATTGACCTCAGCACACTAGGTTTCCTCACCCAAAAATAGTATACAGCCATGGGAGGGGCATCAATCACTGCATTCCCAATGCAATATGACAATAGAAAACTGTGGAAATGTGTTTGCTAAATTTACTTGGGATCTCATGCTGACAAAAAATGTAGGTTGTAGTTTCCCCATTAACCTACTTCTACAAAAAAATGAGCTTTGATCATGTTATCTGCATCTTTCCCTCTGTACCCCAGTAAAACCTTTGAACTGTTGGCCAATTTTTACCAAATTTGGTGAAGTGACAATGGTAAAAAATATTGAATTCATGGGAAATATAAAAATAGTATCTGAAGGGAAAGATGAAAATAGGGAAGGCAAGGGAAATAAGCTCATTCTATTAGACCTCAGAGATACCATGTGAGAAGGTGGAATGTGGGAAAGGAGAGATATTAGCAATTTATCTTCTATAGTTTCACAGCTTAAAAAAAGCTACTTGTTTACTTTTCTGTTCCTAGATTGTGTTTATTATTTTTACCCCATTCTATATGGCCTGTTCTGTGCAGCTGTTTCACTTGCAACTGCATAGTAAGAAAATGTTTAAAAGTGTTTTGCTAATGCTGCAAAGTTTCTATCTATAAAAAGTGGAAACTAAGCTCTCACAGAAATCCATGGAAAATGTGAAGATGTGCCTAGTGCACTTTCCAAGATGTAGAATATTGCAAGTACCACAGACTTGTTTAAAGCCCGCATTCTAACCTGGTTTGTAGAGGCATTATCAGAAATAAAGATTGTAAGAAACTGCTGTGAGTTGGGATCCAGAACACTAGTTTGTCTCAAGGCCAAATATTTATGTGGTGGTTTGGCCTCATGTTCAGGTAGACAGAGGTGACTAAAGAGCTTCCCAGAAACAGTAGCATTCTTTAGGCTGCTTCAGTTTCAGGAGAGAACAGCTAGGAGATATTCCTCTTCTACATTCCGTCTCTTACTTTAGATGAATACTTTTTCAAATGGGATGTGATCCTGACATCCTTGACAGAATTTAAGAAAAACCTTGCAGGATCCAGGTGTGATACTGTTAATAGTTCTTTTAGGGCAGCATGCAGTAAAGGAACCATGCAGAGTCCCACATAATTGAAAGGCTGCTTACAGCCCTGTATTCTCATTTATTGATAAGCTCCCCAAAACTGGCTGTTACAGCCTGAGCTTTCATTCTCCAGCCAGTGAGAGACCAGGATGTTGGACAGAAAAGGGAATAGGAGTAGCTATCCACCATCTGCTTGCTGCAAGGTTTTCACACTTTCTTCTTACTCATGTTGTGATGGCAACTGTTGGAGACAGGGAGCTAGGCTGGATGGAACTGAGGTGTGATCCAGTCTGTCAATCTGTAAATCACTCTCTCTTTCAAAAGCCTTCTCATTGCTGCTGTTAAATCTAATGCTACAGCAGTCTCCCTCTGTCCTTTATTTTCTAGCCTGCCTCAGTAATGGCTTGTAGGTGTTTGTTTCTTGGCATGGAGGAGTGTTTACATGTGAGGAAATTAGTAAAGGAAAGTCAGGTGGCAGGATCCAAGTTTAGCTGTTAGTACTGGTAGTGATGCCTATGGTCCCTTCACAGCTATGCAAGCCAGGCACCAGGTCCTCTACATCCTTGGAAGCTCTACTGGCTTCTGCAGTTTCTTTGATAGTGCCTGAAACATAGTTGGGACTCAAATGAGTTGTTCCAAGAGGCGTACTTCAGTTGGAAGGAAGTCTGTTCGCTGTTTCGGTCAGCTCTTCCCATGATTTTCCTGAACCCACCTATGTTTCAGGCCTGTATTTCAGACAGTGTTAGACCTCTATAGTTTTAGTGGAGCAGAAAGCAGGAACCTATGACTTTCAGAGCAGGCTCTTGCTAACAATATATGGTATTTTTTTGTTGAGTCCTGGGATTTGTTTGTTTTTAATTTTTGGGGGTGGGGAAAGAGTTGGCTATCAAATAATTTTTGAAAAAGAACGAGGTAGCTTATGTCAAAAGCAAGGGATAAATGACTTCTTACAGCATCATTCAATGAGCTAGCCAGACCGCGGCACTTTTGCCCTCTGCTCATAAACACTCCACAGCATGCCAAGGGCTACGTGGAAGGAGGAAGTGGGAGGAATCTCAAGGGCAAAGGAAGTGCAGGAGGTTTCCTCCTGTGTGGGGTCTCTGAGTCAGGCACAATGAGAGATGTTGGTGCTGACAGAAGTCATTGCTTGCTAGCAGGGCAGGCAGTAGTGACCATTCTACATTGCTAAGGCCCAAGCTTGAAAAGCAAATAGGGCCAAACTAAGGTAGAGAGGAGCCCCTGTCCATTCCCATTTCTGTGGGAGAGGGGAGCTCAGATGGCCTCACTGGAAATTAAACTGAGCTGACATCTATCATGTTGCCTGGCAGGTCGTTAAATACAAGGGCCCTTTTTCCACCTCTTGCCTCATCTTTTATTTAATTCCTTTTTCTCGCCTTCCATATGGTGCCTGAACGCAAGAGTTCCCCTGAGAGGACATCTCCCTGGGGGAAAGAGGATCAGGATTTGGGAAGGTATATGCAGCACCAGGTCATCTCAATAAGTAGAAAATAAGCTAAGCAATTCCATTGCTGTCACCCTTTTCCCCCTTCTGTACCATGTTTGAGGCCTCTTTTAGTCCTGAGGCTGGACTCAGCATTTCATCTAGTATGAACCTTTCTGAATGGGGCCCAGGTGACTGCTAAAATAATCCTGACAGCACAGTGTCTGGTACATGATACTAGTCCTGTCTGTATATTTTCTCCAGTTCTTCAGAGCTGGGCTTGTATTCAAGCGTGTGGGAGAAGAGAAACCATAAATATTTTTTGTTAATGCTGTGTTTTAGCCTGCTGACCAGGCTTCTTGTACTTCCCTTTAGAGTTCGGCACAGTAATACCTGGATTTCCCCAGGTGGTCAGTGACTGGGAGAAATCTAAGCTCTCTACAAAGCTGCCTGATCCTGTTTACATGAGAAAATGCTGGAGAATGATGTGAAAGGGATAACATGGCACATGGATCATTGCTGATCAGTGACTCACACTAACCAGTGCAGCAGACACTGCCAGAATTGAAACCAAGGAACAGAAGGGAGACAGGGTGAAGAAGCAGCCAACTCTTACATGCATAGATGGAAAAACATCAACTGTAAATACCTTAAGTGATCTGTAAATCATGGCATGGAAGGAGGTACTGCTTAGGGAGCAGGAACCTTTTCTGTGAAGAAAAGTTCATGAGTGTAGTGGAGGGAAGGACAGCGGGCTCCACTATGGCGTGGGGACAGATGTGTAGGGGACAATTGGGTTGAGATCACAGTATCTTCAAGCTCCACTGTCATGTAAGCAGAACATAGATAACATCTGTGAGCCCAAAAGCGTAACTGCCTCTGAGGAATGATTGAGCTCATGTACTGGAAGAGAGCCATGTCCAGCATGTGAATTCAGGCTGGTAAAGTCTGAAGCAACAGCATTCATTCAAGGGTGAAATACATTACATTTGTATGCACTTACCTCTTGTCTTTTGCAGTGCAGCATTGCAGAAGGCTGGTGCCTTTTCAGCAGAGGCCTGCAAGTAATTCTGCATTAATGAATTATTCTGAATATAATTCTGCATTAATCCTGTTTTCTATTAGAATATTTCCTACAGTATGGTAGGGAATGAAGCCCTGAACTGAGAGAGACAGTCATTAATTTCTGTGGACCGTAGGATTTAGTTTACAAAGCTGCTGGCTTTTGTCTCCATCTTTTCTAGCCATTGCAGGGACCTGACAGTACAGAACAAAATCCCCCAAAAATGGCCATAGGAAACATAGGCTACCAGCATCAATAATCAATGCTGTCATGAAATGATTGTCTATTTTGTTTGCCAGAAGAACAATACACACACACATGCACACAACAGCTCAAAACAAGTTTTGCACTTCCTGTGCATTGTATTTGGAGTGTTCTTGAAAATGCATTGTTACAAAATCACTGCTGTCATGGAATTTGAGTCCTGAATCTTTTAGGCAGTCAGGAGCTAAACAAGCACAGCCAAAGCACGGAGTTTCTGTGCCTTCATGGAAGCTGCTCTCATTTAGTATCGCTGCCTGCCTCAAAGGCTTGTGGCCATGGTTTGGCTCCAGTGTGAGGTATTACCATCTCATAATGGTAATATGAGTAGGTCTCCTGTTCTGAGCACAGGGGGGCTTGTTGGCCCCTCAAGGCAGTCAGCCCAGTCCTCTCTTGTACCTGTAGAGCTTCCCTGATTCCAGAGGTACATGAATGCAGCACAGATGAAGTTCTCTGAGGACTCCGTTGGAGTAAGTGCAGGACTATTACAGTGAATGCAAAGCTGACTCTCTGGAAGTTTAAACAGAGACACAAAGGTCCCTTTTGGAATGTTAGTCCAATGTTATTTTGATTTTAAAAGTCACTGATTCCTGACCTGGATTACTCAAGCATGGGAGTAAAGGTTGAATTTCTGCAGAAGCCAAAATCCTTTGAAACATTGCAAAGAGGTGATGGGAAATGATCTCTCATCAATATTACAATAAAGTGGCTCTGATCCAGAAAGGTGCAAAGAGCTCTTTATTTCTGTGTGAGTAAATGGGGAACTGCTGGTACTCAGCACTCCACAGGACCAGATATTTTTGTCTGAGTGCACTCAGCTGTAGCTGACCCAGCTGTAGCCCCTGCTGCAAATACTTATAAGAGGCAGCACACAGTTGGCACCTACTGTCAGTATTGTCCTGGGTTCACATGGGGATCCTGAGTTAGTTTGTCATAGCTCAAGGAAAGCTAAGCTGAGAGGATCTCGAATCAGATTCTGCACATTGGTGAGTGCAGCTTGTAATCTCTGTGCTTCCAGTTACCTCCATCTGTGTCTCAAAGATCTTGGATGGGAACCAGTAGCTCTTGTCCTGTTTATGCAGCCACCTGTATCACCTAATATATAAGCACCCCAATAGTACTACAGTGGGGCTGTCATAGTATCAATCCATATATTAACACCATATGTTACAGAATTCATATGAGAAAGGCTGGATCTGCCACTTCCACTGTGCAGACTGTTGCCCAGGGCAACGAGATATGAGGGGCTGCAAACCATTTAGCTCTTGCTTCCTCTGCATGACCGGGAGCTGTGTGATTTCCAGTTTCCCTTGGGCAATGAATTGTCTACAGCTGGCCCCAAATACAAGAGCTGTTATCTGCAGTTCCGAGACATAAATACAAGACAAACAATGCTGATGTACAGCATTGTGGGCTGCCTGGCAACAGCTGCTGATAGCATCTGACTCTCCTCATACATGCCTTGAGCTCCAGAGATTTTGTAGGAGTTACTCACATTGTACATTGGACAACCACTTCAGTTTCAATGAAGAGTGAAGAAAATCTGAAACCAGAGAGGGTATCTTTCAGTATTTCAATAGAATGATTTTTGCCTTCAAATTCCAAGACCTTTAAGGTAGTAGCCATATTTCCCTATAGGTAGGGAATTAGCCCACTGTTACTGGCATCTCCATTTATTATTATTGCAATATCTCCAGTTTAGTTATGACTTTCCAAGGATGTGCACATGCTGACAGGTATCGAGGAAACAACTGCGGCAAACACATGCAGCTCTAGTAGCAATGAAAAATAGAAATGAGATTATTTGGATGTGAGAAGTTTGAACATGCTGCCTCTTCATGGTACATGTTACAACTTTAACGCTTCAAATGCATTTTTTTCTTGTATGGGTTTTGTATTCTAACAGAATTGCTGTGGCTAGAATTACTATCAGGAGAGTTTGCTCTTGTTATCAATCAATAATCCTTCACCTAACAAAGGATGACTATAAATATTTCCCCCCTTTGAGTCTGAAGTTCACTGCTATCCATTACACTGTGGTTCAGAGTTCTCTGAAGCCAAGGCTTAATTTTTGAAGGGATCAATATTGGTGTTTGCAGCATAAAAGCCAAAGCTGATGACATACATAGGAGCCATACTATTGATCTTGCAATATCCAGAGAAAAGGTTATTTCAAACTGAAATAGCTGTGGCCTTAGCATGACCCTGGGCTGTAGGCAGGTGCATAACTGATCAGAGCTCCCAGCAATTGCATGCCATTCGTTGGTGCAGGAAGGTTGCTGGAAAACCTGCTTAATCCTTTTTGTTGTGATCAGCTTATTTTGTGAAAACAGACTTCCTATTTTTTTAAAGGAGAGATTCAAAGCTATTCTCACCATTTCATCTGTCTCAGATCTAGTATCTCCTCCCCTTCCACACTGAGGAAACCAGGAGAGGCTTAACAGTTGGCTTTGAAGTCACAGTTCAGTTTGAGGTAAACTTTTTAGTAATTTTTGTGAATAGCTTATAAAATCCATCTTCCTGGTTTTGTTTTCTACTAGGAGAGAATGCAGTTTCAGCAATGTGCAATTGTCATTTTGGATCATGTTAAATTGCACTCTGGCTATACAGCAGAGCCTTGTGCATAATTTTATCTTGAATGGGAGCAGAGAGCTGGCAGCAAGAGCCCTGTGAGGAGCAGAACTGGTTGGACAGAGAAAAGATGAGCTTGTCGGTGATATTTTGTGCCCATTCTACCCCAGTATCTGCAACATCAGCTCTGTACAGGCCACATTGCCTGTCCCACTCTCCCCCTCAGAGCTGAGATGTCACTACCATGCAAGGTTTTCCCTGTCCAGCAATGGGAAGGAAAAATGAAACACAGGCAGTCATCCCCTGCATCCTCTTCTTTCCAGCAGGATAGCGGAGCAGGGCAGCTGCCTGGGGAGGGGATGTGTGAGTGTGCTGGTCTCGGGGAGCAGCTGTGCCAGAGCAGCCTCGTCTGCCGCGGGGGAAAGGGCAGCAGAGGGCACAGCAGCGCCGTTTGGCACTGCAGTTTCCACTGCCCCAGGCCGTCAAGGGTAGAGTCAGACCTTTGTCGGTTCAGCTGGGAGGCAGGAGCTTACAGAGCTGGGCAGAGGAGCCTGTCTCCTTCAAGCCCCTTCTGCAGGAGATGTTCTAGCGCTGCCGGGTTTGGTACCCAGGAGCTGCTCTCGGTTGCCGGAGAGATCCAGGCGCTCCCAGCGCCTCCTGTTTGCGGAGGAGCCACTGGAGGGCGCGGGAGGGGGAAGCATTCCCTGCCCAAGCCCCGCAGGCACGGCGCATCTCCCCGCTCCTGTGGCAACAGCATCACATGCAAAGTACCCACAGCACGAGTCCGGAGAGAGCCGAGGTCTCCAGAGATAAATAGCCTGTGAGATGGGGGCTGAAGCTTTGAAAATTGGGGTACACAAGTTCTCTATTTAAGCTTTTCATCAAAACTGGGTTAGACTATAGGAGGACATCACTTAACTACATGTGTGTAATTCCCAGTCTTTTTAGGAACAATAGTTTAAGTTTAACATAAAACCCATTTTCCTATTTAGGAATGAACTCATCCAATTATTTTAACCTGAAGAAAAGATAGGAAAGTCTAATCTTACAACAGACTCTGTTTCAGCAAATGTGAGAATCTATTGTGATTTTGATCACTTGATTAAACACTACAGAAGCTATTAAAAGTCTTAAACATATGCCAGCAAGTACAAAACCTAGGAATATACCTTACAGAAAAATAAGACTGGCATTAGTATATTCATTCTCACCCCACAGAGAGCTGTCCTGCCATACTTGAGCAAAGATGGAAACATTCAAATGATATATGAAGTCTAAATTAATCTAACAAGTCTAAACTTAAGGTCAGGAACAGCAAAGAAAACAGCTGAAAACAGCATCACCCACAGCATAAGGGGAAGGGAGTGGGGACCCACTTAAATGCAGTAGCTGAAGCATTGGGTGGAGGGTGTGCTGGTGGGAGGCTCAGGTGAGAATGCTCTGGCAGTTCAGGCTGACTGGTGTAGTCAGGACCCTGACTCCATGCTGCTGCCAAATAGAAAATATTTTCTCAATAGAGCCCACATGCTCTAAAATACCTCCCATGTCCACTGCCAGTGCTGATATTTGGGATCAGTCACTGAGCCTGATTTTAAAACTCCTTGTTAGCATTTTGTTTTTATTTTACCCAATTTGTTCATTCATAGCAGTTTCAGTTCAGCAGCCTTCTCTATGAGACCTGCTCACCCTGAATGTGTGTGTAATAGTAATTAGACTGATAAAAATAATACAGAAAAATCTTAATGAGCAGAACTCTATTTTAAATTCAGTGTTGAAAAGATGGGGATATCTACAAATGGTATAAAATAACATTGAGAAACGTTCTGTGTGCCATGCTTAAGGCTGCAACCAAGAACGGGATATTTCTTATCATGTTCATACATATGATTTTTCCATCTTTTTTGTAGTAATTGCAATTGATCCTAGACAAACCGTATGAATACCTTGGGATTCAGTTCCCAGCTGAAGAATTTTTCCTTATGCTTCATTATTTGTATTGAGATTCTAAAGTTCATTGGTGGGTTCTCCAATGCTTCTGATGCAATTAAAAATATTGCGCTTTTTCTGTTTGTTTTACAATTGATTGGTATTCTTAAGCAAGTATATTTAAACAAGAGACATGAAAATATTGTGTAGAAATATGTGCACTTATGCTACAAAGGAGCAGCAAAGAAGTGGATAAAGAGAGGGTGAAACTATTGTTAAGCAAATTCAAAGGGCTCTCAAGCCCATGGGAGATGTGTGGATACATGCTTTTAGCACATTCCTCCCCCTTTTTAGGCTTTTGTGGGGCAAAACTTCAGGCAAAATTATTCCTTCCCCCACAAGCCTTCTTGAAATAGTTCTCACATGCATACTCGAATATATCTAAGCAAAAATATTATTCTTAAATTGTATCCTTTTATTGGCAATTAGAAAGGAAATAGTCCATTTTATGGGAGTAACAATTTCTCTGTGGTGCCAGAGTGCTCAGCTGAGAATCACTGGAGAAGTACAAAGCATTATTTAATGCTACATGCCATGAAGTGAACTTACGCCTACTGGGACTAAGGTCCATAAACGGATGTGGGATTTAGATACATTTTATTGAGTTAATCTGTGCTGGTCAGCAGAAAGCATTTGTAATGGGGTTTCCTGACAGACTAAAGAGCAATTTCTTATCAGAACACTGCACCACTCAGCTTTAAGCAATTTAAGTCCGTGGTGCTGTTGAAGTCAAAGCTCGGTCCTTACTTCATGTGGGCTGGAGGTGTAACCTTGTGCAGACAGTGCTCAGCACATCCCAGAACATGAATGCTCATAGTGGGATGCTTGGAGTTGACAGGAAAGGTCTTCGTGCATTCGTGTAATGTTGCAGAGAAACCCTTGTGCTATCTCCTGTAGGAAAAGTTCTCTCAGGTGCAGCTCTATATTGTTTCTGCACCTGAATTTGATTTACAGATCTCTTTTTTTACTGTGTGGGCATACTTGCCTGTTAATATAGATCCATGAATCATTTTAGTCTTGATATGAAAGGAAATGAGGCTTTCATGCTCATGCTTTTTCTATCCCAGCTGGCCCTCTTTCATATAATTTTAGCAGCTCTTGCCTGGTTTTGACAAAGGATTGAAACTCTTGGTTTCCTGTAAATTTGTCCTATTTAGATATTCAGGATTGGGTATGGTGACAAAACCCAGTGATTGTGCTGGCTGAGGAGGAGAGGGAGAGGACTGGGGGTGTGCTTGTGTGTGGTGAGGAAACGTCTTGCCTTGCTGTGCCTGGAGTGTGATGCAGTGCTGCGGGTGGGGAGAGGTGAAGGAAGTGCACACATGGTACACACTGGTGCATGTGCTAGCAGGTTATCCATACCTGAATTTTTCTGCTTCACATCAGGCTTTGGTAGCCTGTGCCTGTAGACTGTGTCTTTCTAGAACCTTAAATCTGTTGCATCTGGTGGCTTAGAGACAAAGCTGGGGTGGATAAACTGGGGTGGGAATGGTGCAGGGTGGACATGAGGAAGGAACAGCTCTGCAGTATTATGCACTGAGCAGGATAAATTCCTATTACCTGGCTGTAGGTGTGTGCAAGCATCCAGCTGCTATGTGTGGTTGCCCTTGTGGATAGACACAGAGGACAGTGCTCCAGCCTCTCATTTGCTGGTGCTCAGCACAGAGAAATGACTGTGTGGGCAGGTGCTTCAGGACAGACCTCTGGTTTCTGACAGCAATCCTGGTCTGGGGAAAAAAAAGGAGGTGTACTTCACAATTGCCAGAGCAGAGGGAATAACTCCTCTTTGACTGATTATATCCTCAGTTCCCTAGATGAACATAAGCCTTGCCCTGGGGATGTTAAAGGAGTGTGTTTGATGTGTATCTGCCAGCTGAGAGCCCAGTCAGGCAAAGCAGTGTCTAGGAAAGTCTATAGAAGAGCTTCTTTTTCCTTGTGGACTGCACAGAATGACAGAGTGACCCTCAGTGCACAGACACGTGAACAGGGAAAAATCAATAGTCCCTGAAGCCCAATCTCCTACCCCTTGTGGTAACTGCTGTTGAGTGCTTGAGAGATGGCAAGAAAACATTGGAAATGCCTTTACTGTACTTTGTAATGTGAGAAGCTCTTTCTCCCTGTTCAGCTAGCATTTGGCATGTGGCCAAAAGCCTGGAGTATCAACAGCCCTTGTGATGCTCACAGATGCTATTTTTATCCCTGTGTCTTTCTGGTTCTCCTTTATGTGCTTCAAGTTATGAATTGCAAGCAAAAAAAATGCTGCTTCCGTCAGGGAGTGTGCACAGCTGCTCCTCAGGGAAAAAAGCTGTCCTGGTGGTCTTGGCTGCATGGATCCAGCAGCTGTTCTGCACTGGGAGTGCTCCAGAGGTTTGTTGCAGGGAAGAAGAGGTGAAGGGGGAAAGAAAGAGGAATAGTACAGTGAATGCAGTGCAGTGCTGTGGATGAGAGCAAGGATCAGGGTTACCATGTTCTGGAGGCTGACTCAGTGTGTCAGTGACAAAGGAGAAAACATGTTCCCTTCTTAATGTCCAGAGTCTGTCCTTTTCAGCACTCATGGTGCTGCTGGAGGGCCATGACACAAAGACTGTGCCTGTGCACTATTGCTGCCCTGCTGATACAGTTTAGGAGTGCTGGAGAATGGGGATCTGATATGCCAGGTTTTATAGAACACAGTTTTCTCTGGGTTACCCAGTATCTCTCTCATGTGTTTGTTTTCATTTACTTGTCTTTCAGTTTATTCCCCTGACTTTAAGGCTCTTTAAGCCAAGAGCCATATATGTTTTGGGTAGGATTCCTCAGGAAAGCTCTTGGTCTCACTTAGGTCATTAAGCATTTTCATGATCAAGACTGGAATAACTTTGCATCCAAGCCTAACCCTGGATACAGCTAATCTTTACCTCTGTGTCAGCTACAGATAGGTAACTCTGGGATCTGTTTATCTTGCCAGTCAGAGGCCTAGCAGGACAGCAATGCCTTCTGTTCTTGGTGATCTGCTCTTAGTTGCAGAGGTCAAGAGAGCCAGGTGAAATAAACACAGCAGGTGCAGCAGCAATTCATGCCCATAGCTTGGCCTGTGAAGATTCTGCTCATCTCCTGATCTCCTGAGAATCTTATCTAATCCAGCAGTGATGGCATTGGCTTGGGAGTTTCTTTTTGTCTGCATTTTTGTTTGTTTTGGATTTTTTTTCCTTTTTTTGTTTTTTTTTTTTAATGATGGTAATGGTCCTTGAATAACCTTGATGTGTACACAGTTTTGAGATGACAACAAAAGTTCTTGGGCTAAGGTAGTCCTTTGATCTTCACTACTCATTCCTGCATTTGGCAGTTTGCGTAGGAGTTTGTGCGTCAACAGTGGCAGAATTGTTGTTTCCCTCTGCTGAAGGTGACCAAAAATGTTTTGCTCGTCCGTTAAGAAATCACTTTAAGCAGATCAGTGTAATGAGATTCTGAAGCCATATGGCACTGGAATTAGTGCCTTCTAGTGCAGGAACTGCATGTTGCAGTAGCAAGTGCTGTAAGCTAAAAGTAATTTCAAGAACAGTGATGTTTTTTCCTCAGCTTGTTCCTTTAACTCCTTGGGGCTTAAAACAATGCCTGGGATGTAGCCTTTTATTAAAAAATGAGGGAGAGGAAGTCCTGGTCTGCTTTTTATTAGTTGGAAGAAAATAAATGTAAGTTAATAAAGAAGATCAGTTTCTATGTCCTAGCTGAACACTGGAATGGATGTTACCTGTAACAGCACCAAGAGTGCTCTGAAAATAAACCTTTGTGTGAAACTGCTGAAATGCTTCATGGCTTACCAGATTCATTATCTGGGTGATGGGAAGGCAGAAGGAAGGGTTTGGAGGTATATGCAAAATAAAAATGTGTTTCAGCATAGCTGTCAAAGATTAGTTCAAACATCAGATAAAACATCACATATAAAATAGGAAAGTGTGAAGCTGGGGTTTCAGGAAGGAAATATAGATTATTTTCTTAGCTTCTACGTGTGTCAATCTTTGTAGTGTCATTGGATTTAGATTACTTATTTCTTAGATTTGTGGAATACCACACGCATAGGTAGGGGGAACTGCTGGTCTTCATGAATAAATATCTTTTGCTGTTGGCTTTTTATGTTTTGTCATTTTTAAAATGTTTGTAGATAAGAGAGGTAATTTTTTCAATCTCTTCTACACTAAACTTTCTTAATGGCTCTTACAAGGCTGTGAGGAAAAGTGATGCCTGTATCCCCTCAATTGCTTTAATGACTGTAAGTGTTAAGTTGCAAACAGGGAGTGTTTTACAGTGTTTTCTAACTGCCTCATTCACACATGCAGGAGAAGTAGACTTCTCTTCCTTCTTCCTCTGACACATAAGTGCTGTTCCCAAATGCAAATCTTGACTCTTCACAGGAAATTACATCCCTTGGGCTCATCATCATTGAGATCCAGTGTGTTTGTTGCATGTTTCTTGTTTAACAGTGATACTAACCATTACAGCACTGCTTTTTGAGGCAGAAGTATCTTGTTTCATGGGAAGAGATATGGGCCTTAATCTGATTTAACTGAGCTGACTTTAAATTTGTTGCCATCCTCTGGCTACACGGTCATGGCAGCAAGCACTTTGCAGCAAGCATCAATTCCAAGGTGAGCTGGTACTTCTGATGAAACTAGGAACTAGTGCAGTTCTGCAGGCTGTTTTGGGGAATGGCATCTGAGGGTATCTGGGTCATGGTTTGTGGGGTGGGGTCTTTTTTGGTTTTTTTTTTTAAAAATTTCTGATGACACTTTTTTACATTTATTTACTTGCTTATTCATTGCCAGACCAGCCCAGATGATGTTGCTAGGCAATGCTGGCAGTTCATGAGCAGAAAATGTCCTCTTCCTTATATTTTCCAAACATTTTGCTGTGGTTCTCTGAAGCAGCAGGAAGATAATGCCCTTCCATTCTGTGTTATTATGGAGAAAACCCAAGGAAGCATGCCTACCATTTTCTGTATCTGTTCCCTGCACTACGACCTTCTGCAAGCAAAGAGCAGTAAGTCAGACTGATGCCTTTTAGATAATGGATGAAAAGTGTGAATTCTCCATCAGCCACACCGAGTGTGTGTTTGGTAACGTATTACATAAAAGAATTCCTGCAAGCCAGCCCTAGCTGCTGCTCCTGTGCAGATACAGCCAGAGCAGTACAGAATAGGTCATTTGTGTGGTAGGAAATGCGGCAGATCTCACTGTTCCTCTGTCAGAGGTTTTCCATATGTGTCAGGAGAAGCTAGCCCAGCTTGTGAATGGGAATGCAATGAAACTTACAGGAGAATAAACAGATCCCTCTGTCCATCCATCCCAGCCCTTGCATCACAGCACTCAGTCCCTGTGGTAACCCTCATGTGCCTTGTTGCTAAATGTGTAGCAGCTTCAGTTGGCTTATTTTGTGTCTGGAGCTGGGTGATGGCAGTGGTACCCCAGGCAGCAGAGGTTTGTATTTAGCATCGTAATGGATCAGAATTTCTAGGGAAAGACTGGGAGATTATTTTAGACAGTTTTCCTGTTATGTGCTGTGTGGCTACCTGTGCTTCCAAAGCTCACAGCTAAGGCAGATTTCTTGTTGCATCCACTTCCAGCATCAAGTCTCTCCCTTGGAACTCAGCATGTCACAGATCCTCCTGTTGCTAAGCCATGTGGATACTTGTGGAGAACAGCGTACTCAAGGGAGGGTGGCAGACAGAGGTGTATTGCCACAAGTGCTGGATTCTCCCTCGTTGTTTATCTCTGTGTGCAAGGTTGAAGTGCCATTATTTGGTGTATGTCAGACATGAATATATTGTCAGAAAAGTTTATTTTCCGAGGCATATCATGTTTGCCTGTGTAACGAAGGACACCTTGAGCCCCTGTAATGAAAGAAAAGAGGGAGGAACAGTTTAAAGATAAAACTGCAGGGTTGTGTTTCTAGTTTTCTTATCTCCTGATGACAGTTTTCTACAAATTAATTCTGCCTTCTGTGCCACTGCTCTCCCTATCTATAAAATATTGCTGTCCCCATGGGATTTCTCTGTGGAAGCTCTAATGAATTTTTTACAAATGCTAATGAATCATGTTATTCAGCAGCTCAGTACATCAATGTCCTCACTTTCCAGGCAGGGCCTTGGCAAAGGCAAAGAGCAGAAGAGTGAGCAACTTCATGCCCCATAGCAGATTTGGGGGTTAGGGTAGTAAAATCTTTTACCTTTAAGAGTGGAAATGTCCTTTATAACTTCATTTCGTCAAAAGAAGAGGTTTTGAGACTCAGGTCTCAAGTCTGGTAGCTGTTTGACTACATGATCAGTTTGTGTGTGCTGGGTTAGGAAGCTTAAACAGCTCTCCCAGTGTGGCTAGGCAGCAGAGCTGACAGGGGAGAATCTGTAAGTTTGTAGAATGGGAAAGCAGTAGGGGTGGGTGAGTTGATTTCTGTATATTTCAGCTTACAGGCATTCAATGAAGTCCAGCCAGTTATTCACCATTTTAGTAATGGCACCATAGGAGTCTTTTTTCTCCTGAACATCTTTATCCCCTCTAGGTCATTCTCTGATTTGGATTAATTAGCCTTCTGCTTTCCCACTCCATGTCTAGGGATCAGCTGTGATCTGAGCAGGCCATGAGCTGAACAACACTGGATGTTCTGGCACTACGTAAAGTGCCAACAGGTGTTAGTGACTGAGGCAGAGGAAGGCAAAGGTTCTCAATCTGTGTGTGAGATCCTTGCAGGAAACTCGTTCTGTGCTCAGGTCACTGCAGGTGAGCTCTGGCTGGCAGCTCAGCCCTGATTCAGTGGGTTCTCATTGTATTCTTTGCACTGTCACCAGTGCTGGCCTTGTGCCTGGTATGCATCTCCTGTGCAGTCCCCTGCCGATCCTAGGGATAGTTCCTTTTTATTTCACTCTATCAGGATTGAGTGCTCTCTGCACTCAGTTCCCCAAGAGCTAGTTTCTTCCTAAGGCTCTCTATCCAGTGATTTGTATTATAGTAATTGTTAAAAGGGAAAAAAAGTCAGCTTAAATATCCATCCCCTTCAAAGGGGGATTTCTAAATGTATGTTTCAAATCTCTGATTTTAGTGTCTTGCATGATGGATCCAACTTCTTTGTTTAGAAAATTAGCTGGGGGGCTGCACAGCTAGCAGAGCATGTCTGCCAGCAATATTTCCCTTGTCCTCCATTAGCTACTCTGTTCATTTCGATTATCAGATCTTATGAGCAGGGACTGTGCACAGCAGCAGAGGGCTTTTCTGTACAGTTGCAGCCTCCCAGTGCCACTGCCAGACGTGTGAGTAATTGTTTGAGTAGCTCTGCAGAGCAGTCTCCTTGCACCGTCCAAGCTGAAATGCAGAAATAAAAAAATCCATTCTCAGTGATGAAGAATCATAAAATCATAAGCCTGAAATGGACCAAAAATCATGAAGAAAAATGTTTTCTCAAAGAAAAATTTTTTGTGAGCATATATGGCATGCTCCTTAATAGTCGTTCTGTGATCTTGCAATGTGCTTCTGGGATCTTGTCTCTTCATTGTTACTTATAAGACAGCTTTAAATTAATGATAAGGAAGCCATTCAGGGCATAGGCTGTGCTGAGGTTCACAGCTTTCATTCTGAATGAGAGATTAAAGTAAACTGATATTGAAAGCAAGGAGGGAGAAACAAACACAGTCAGTAAGCCTATAAAAGTCTTAGCCAATTGCAATGGTGAACATCCTGCTGGCAAGGGTGACCTTGAATGAACTAAGTGGGATAAAGTCACCAGGCTGGACTGACGGCTGAAGAATCAGGCTGGATTCCAGCAAACAGAGAGCAGATTCCTGACAAGAGTCTCCTGAGCTGTGGCAATGGCTTCTCGGTGTCGGAAATGTGGACAACAGGTACCCAGGAATCTGCCTTTCACTGCTGTCCGGATATCAGAAGGAGAAATGAAATCTTATCATGATTTTATAGGAGGATGCATTAGACTGGAGCGCATGGCAAAGAAAGGTATGTGCAGCATCTTTAAACAAAATAGCATCTTCTCTTAGTGGTAATTGCATTGCATCCCCATATTTGCAAAATACCCCCATATTTGCAAAAAGATTTTATTCTTAATGCTTTCTCTGAGGAGTCAGTGATAAATAAAGGCAACTGGCTGGATTTGGATATTAACTCAGGTGTGACTGCAGCATTTAACTTGGCTGTATATTTCTGGGATATTTGCAGTGATTTGACCTAAAGGAGGCTAAAATGAATGTTAGACTCATTCTGAATAAATATTTATTTCACTGGGGTGTTAGACGCTGAGCTTTCTGTACATGTCAGGAGCAAGTAACTGCTGTACATGGAAAATACCTTTTTAAAATGAATGTAAAGAGTTGGAGCAATGAGCAACTGTCATGACCCAGTTGAGCCTGTCACCCTGTGGTCCTAAATTACTACGTACATAGAAGGTCAGTATCTTTCTCTCTGTAAAAAATCTGGTTTCACTGTATTCAGAAAGTTGTACAATGGAGCTTTTTGTGCTCCATGTGAGTCAGCCCAGGTACAGGGCAGTACTCCTCTCTCAGGGGGTTTACTAGTATAAGGTACTGGTGTCCTGGCAGTTTGTGCTAACTGCATGTTAACTGTGGAGTGATGTAGTTGAAATTTAGGCTGTTGCTGTCTAGTCACATATCAAGATTGCTGAATCATAGAACACTTTTTCTCTGTGTCATTGAGAGGAAGATTTTTCAAGGAGCCCCGTTTCATTTGCTCTGTTAGCTTGAATAAATACTTAGTAAACCTCAAATGGAGAAATTTATAGCATGTTCACTAGTACATGATTAAAAGATTCCCAAAAGCATGCAATATGATTATACTTGGAAGTTGAATTGTTTATTATGATTTAATTAGCTCTTCAGCAAAGAGAGTTGCATTTGAGCTGGTAAATCGAGAATATTCTGCAGAAAAAGAGGTGGACCAGAAGCAGGATATCGGCTGCAGCCACTGCCTACAAACTGGGGTTTGCAGATGCTTTCTTTAATAGGGCTCTAATGCACAATGTCAGGGTTTGAAAACTATAAAGCCAGTCCATTGTACCTCTGCTTCTGTGGGTGATCCATCCATGCTGATCTTTGGGCTCAGTGCCTACCTATGCATTGTTGTATTTGGCTGACCTTTCAGTAACACTGATGTTTCCAGTTTCACTCTTTGTACTGAGGCATTCTGAGTTCAGCGCAGCAGGGTAGAAATGTCTGGTATCCCAGTAAAAGACAGCAGAATTCATTGAAGTTCCTTCCTGAATGTTTGATCAGGTTGCTTATGGCTCTGTGGGCCTGTGGACCTGTTGGAGGCAGAGCTCAGGCATCTGCTGCTCTTTTTCTTCCTGTAGTAGAGAGGGAAAGAGACTGGTAAGAGCTTTGCCATGGTTACCGTTCCCAGGGAAACACCTTCTCTGCCTCTGGTGTTGAGGGACTACCTGGCATAGTATTATGGGCAGAAATCCCTTGGAAAATAATTTTTGTGCTAGAGAACAGATAGCATGTCAGATCAGCCTAAGCCTGTTGTCATTTTGTGAGGCAGAAAACATCTTTGCAGCTTAAGTATTAAATTCTGCCAGTGAAGCTGTCAGAGGGGCAGAAGTTCAGTTATTGCTGAGAACGAGGTGCCTTCAGCTGCAGCTGTTGGAGCTGTGTGAGCTGTGAGAACACACCTGGGCAATTGTGTCTGCAGACAATATCAGAAGGGGACTAAGGAGCTGGCTAGGTGGCACAGGAATTCATAACAACACCGCCTGGGTTCTTTTCTTCTGCTCTGAACTCACTCTGACCCTGTGTTCATTGTGGAGTTTTCTTATCTGTAAAGTAGGCATGGGAATTACCTGCCTCCATAAAAAGTGGATCCTGATGATGTAGTTATGACTCCTTCATATGACTACTTTGATGACTAGACCAGTTTCCGTTAGTTGTCTGTGCTGCATAAACACAGAGGAAGAAAGATTATCTGTCTCAGAGAACTTGGATCCTGTCTGCCCCATCTTGCTAGTCCTACAAGCAAAGAGTCATTGACAAACTCTAGGGATGTGTGCCTTTTTCTCAGGCTTTCTCTGAACATAATGGCAATGGAGGATCCCTGTGGCATGTTCTGAGTTACCTTCTCTTAGGGGGGAACCCTTTCTGCAATTTCAAGATCCAGCTGAAGTGTTGTTAAGGACTTACTGGCTGATGTTTATTCAGTACTTCAAGCACTCCAAAATATGAAGCCATTTTCATATTGTCCATTCCCGAGACACACATACAGACCGTGTCTGTGGAGTCCTATGAATATTCTGTGGAAATTTTACCTTGTGGATTAAATATCGTAATGAGAAGAGGTGGAAGACATGCAGGTAACTGCAGCAGAAATAGAAGCCATGGTTGCAGTGGCCTGCAGGTTACCTGCCTTTCATCAGCAGTACCCCACAGCAAGCAGTGTTGTGCCACACTATTCCAGTTCCTCGATCATGCAAGTTTCAAGGATTTCTTTGAATCAAAGTGATTTCTTCTGATGAGTGGTTAGAAATGTGGTTGTAGGCTCCTGTTCGGGTAAAGACATGCAAACAGTGAATGCTTACAAAAAGAAAGTGCTGCTGTGAGGGGCCAGCTGAAGGACAGTTCCCTTATGGCCATGTGATGCCTGCTCAGAACTCCAGAACCCTGGCTCCCTGCACAGGCTATATGAGCTGCCTACAGGTGCTGAAGGGGCCTCTGGGGTCTGGTGTACAAATGGTGCTATTTTGAGTACTACATGACCTTGAGACTCTCTGGGAGCTGCAGCTCCAAGGTGCTGCTTATAGCACAGCTATGAGAACTGAAGGGAAGGAGCCCCCAGGAAGCCAGGCAAGAGATGTGGCAGGGACTCCAGTCCAGGGCTGATCCTTGTTGGAGTGCTCTCAGTTCCTCATGAAACAGGTAGTGAAGCTGAAAGCAAAGCACAGCCTCTTGTCATGAAATACATCATTTTTGGACAAAAGCTCTCATGTCTTTTCAGCACTGACCTGACTATTTATGTCACCCAGCTGCTGGTGAACATCTTCAATGCTTGAGGACACCTCCTGCCAAACTGGCCCCTCTGTCCTCAGATGCTCCTAATTAGCCTGCCTTGTTGTGATGCTCATGTCCTCCAATGGGATCACACACCTAGGGGGGCTTTACATGGATGAATGATCCTGTGCTGGCTATGACTATGTCTGTGCATGCTTTGGAGCTTGAGGCTGCAAGCAGATTATATATTTTTAGGGGAATAAATGTGTATTTTTCATCTGTGCTCAAGGCTGGTGGCTGCATAAATCAGGGCAGTGAATCGGCAGACACCAAGGAATATGCAGTTCATTACTGAGTACATTACAAAATCCTGAGCAAAATTCAGGATTTTGCTGTTACTGCAAAACCAGACAAGAGCTTCCTTGTCAGTAGGATGAGGACCTGTCTGTTGTGCTATCAGGGTTTCTGCTTTTGTCCTCTGTAGGACAGAGTAGTGCTGCAGTTTTGCCAGTCCAGCAATCACAGGAGCTTGTTCTTAGTCCTGCTGCTGTGTCTCTCTTCCTGTTTCAGTTGAAAAGCAATTCTTCAGATCCATCTGTTCAGGGAAGGAAAGGGACTGAAGTACTGGAGCAGTTAAGGAATTATGGTGCTGTCTCTGGAAGGAAATCCCATCCAAAATGAATTTGGGCTGAAAGTTCTTGGACTTTTTGGAGCTTCTCCACCTTTAGTAGTAAAATAAATGAGAAGCACTTTCCTTTCCCAATTGACTGACCTTTCCACAAAGGTGTTGGCTACTGGACAAAGTGACTATATCATGTGAAGACCAAAATCTGCAGTATAAGTGGAAGGTATTTCTAAATCCCTTGAGACTCAGTTACAGTGCCTCCTTGTGTATTGCTCAAAGTTGTTCTTGTTGAATTTGCATTCAGTATTTCTTCCCCTCTTTAATATAAAATGCTACCTAAGGGACCTGGGATAAGGGACCTGAGCTGGCTCTCACTGCATATAAAACAGCTGAAATAAAATATTCTGTTTTCCGCAGAGGTTTTTCTAAGGGAAGATTATTATCTTAGATGCTTGTGTTTCTTTTCGGCAGATCCCATTCATATGCAGCGTGCTCTGCTGTGGTGGAGAAATACTAAAACCCTGTTTACCTAATCAGAAAAGTCCAGACAATTATGAGGGAAATAGGGAAGGCACAGCTTGATTTCCATTTAAAAGAATTTTGAGAGAGATGTAGCACTGAAAAGATCAAGAAAACAAATTCTCAGAGGGCAAATTATAGCAGAGGCCTTGTGGGTATTTATGTTTTTCCCTTTCTCCCATGATACCAGAACAAGAAACAACTCAGCGAAATGGAAAAGCATTAAACATGGATAGACAGATTGCTATAATTGGCAGTGTTTTGTTAACTTGTGGGACTTATTACCACAATGTAATAGCACAGTTTGCTTTTTTTTTATTACCTAAATTGTAGTGTAAACTGTCTGGGGAGAAGATTTCAGGGGAAAATGGTGCTGAATATGCTGGGGGATTGGAGAGTGCCTGTGCAGATCTCTCACCCTGGTTATGCCCATGGAGCTTTTTCTCCAATTTCAGCCTGTTCTGCTGCTTCAAGCCTCACTTAAAGACCCAAATCTGCTGTGCTAAAGTATTGATCTCTTATACAAATTGCGCTGCTGCTTTATTACCAGAATCTTGCTGTGGATCAGCCTGCCCAGTGAGGTTTCTAAGACAAGGACTTTGTTTCTCCACCACCTGCACATTATCTAGTAGAAATACTCATGATCAAGTATAAAAAAATGATAAATAAAACTTGATTGGAGCAGCCCAACTGTATATAAATATTTGGACTATGCCAAGTGCCTTGTTGCACAAATTTCTGATCCTATTAGTTAATTCCATTTTTCAAGGGGAAAAAAAATCCTTCAGGCTTTTACAACAGAAAAGAAGTATTGACCAAGCATTTTTTTCCACCTTTTTCTAAACTGGTGTATCTCAGCATCTTTGTTCTGCAGAGAGTCAATGCCTTATTCATATTCAGAACCTGTTCCTGTGAGTCATTAAACTAGGGATTGCTCAGTTCAGGCTACTTGTCTAAACTCCTGAGTTTAGACAAGTTCAGGCTACTTGTCTAAACTCCTGAGTCACTGCCTTGAGGTACTGTGCTTCTAGGGGGACCTCTGAGGAGGTCTTACAGGAGTGAGGAGGTCTTACAGGAGTGAAGACCTGATTTTGAAACTGGGATACTGTTAATTAGTAAGGGCATCATTTGCTGAGGTGAGATTGGAAGAGGTAAAGGAAGGGGATACTATGTTCCATTTTCCCTTGACTTTACCACTAGACTCAAGAAGTGACATCTGTCAGAGAATGGATGAAATTGGGGACAACTTAAATTTTCAAGTCAAAACCACAATAAAAATCAATGGGCTGTAAGTTAAAGTGGGGGCTTTGACATGAGCCAGTTTCTTTGTGTTAGGCCAGCTCTAGCGGAAACAGTGGATTTGCAGTTGCCTGAAGTCTTTAACGTGAGATTAAAGAGCTTTCTAAAATGCTGGTTTAATCCAATTTCCATGAACATCTTGTGTGTTCAACAAGTCAAACACAATGAGCCTAGTGGTCCTCCCTGGTCCTGCAGTGCAAGAATCTGGGAAGATAATCTCTGAGTTAGAGTCACTTGGGTATGAGCCATTCCTTGTTGTGCTTTTGGAGGCTCACACCCACAGGCATGAACACATGCACGTGTGGAGACAGATGCTCACATGGTGCAAGTTATTTCAATGAAGCTGGGGTGTATTGTAGCCAGAGAGGATCGTGTCCTTTAATATTTTTTTAAAGTAAACTTAAATGGGTAGTGCAGTTGCTTACGAGTAACAAAAACTGAAACATCACTCTTACCCTATTCTATGTGCTGTACGATGGTGGGACTATATTTGGATAGTACAAAATACTGTTCTGCTGAGAGAGGCACAACTAAACCTTTCCAGCTCTGCAAAGACATTTTGCAGATGCATACTGAAATTGTCTGTACTAATTACCCAAATGAAAACATGTCTGACATGTGTAAATTTAGCTTATGAAACTTAAAGTGCTGCCTGATGAGAATGTAGTGGACTGAGAGGAATTTCTTGGTGTCACTACTGTGGTGAGTTCATTCCTGCCCTTATAACCAGAATCCACATAAGGTTAGTAATTTACATTCTCTTGCAGAGTAGCATTTAATCTTCTAACTCCACAGCTGGATCTGCTGCTTCTGCAGCATCTCTACACACAGAGCTAAAGTGATTTTTAGACTGTAATCATCTGGCACATTTATCAGCCAGTGGGACAGATGTGACACTTGTCTGTAACGCTTTGGAGCTTGTCCCTCTGTGTTCCTAGGGAGGCCAATCCCGGCAGGAAGGTGACGGATGGTGCCGGGAGAGGGCAGTGCACGACCCCAGAGCTGGCTGGGGACCCCGCTGTGCACAGGCTCGCCTGCTGTTTGGGCTCCCCGGGAGCTGAGCTGGGCTCGGTGGGTATCAGGGCTGTGGTCTGTTCGCTCTGCACAAGCAGAGCTGAAACGGAAGCTCCCAGGAGAGCAAAACGTGTCTGGAATGGGAGGCAGATTTGTTCATTGGTTACACGTGGACATTTATACTAGTACAGACAGCAGAGACTAACATGACACACCTGCTACAGCTGGTGAATTCACTTGTTTGGCAGGCAGTGTAGGGGAGGCTGGGGAAAGGAAATGCAGCGTAAAATCCATGCATCTTGCCACTCTCCTAATCTACCTTTATCCTCCAAGTAGCGTCTGTCTGTAATGCTACAGGTGTCATAAGCTTTCCTGTGTGTCTTGTACCAAGCATGATGATGCTCTACTTAGACTTGGCATTCATTTGTAACTACATAGAAAATCCTGTTCGTTTTCTCATGCTATACTATAAGCATTGTCATAATTTGTGTTGGTTGGCTGATGGGAGAAGGATGGAAACACTGGCTGTATTATCCTTAAGGCAGATCCACTGTCCAGTAGCTTGGCTGTACAAAGAACTTTGGTCTGCTCCTCAATTTACATCCAGGGAAAAGTGAGGTTGACTGATAACCTGAATTCCTCTCCCTGTGCCTCAATTTCCGTATCTAAAAAATGAATGACACTTGTCTTTTTGGAGCCTGACTGATGGCAGGACATACAGAACAAACAAGATGTTACCATTGCATCACACATGCTACGGGACAGCTGCTCTACCCTGGGTAAAGAGTGACTTGTATCTAAAGCTACTGAGCTACTGGGGGTTGTGGCAGTAAAGGTACAGTAAATTTTATCAATTAACCCAACGTTAAGGTATTGCTTCTCAGTATTGCTTCAGACTGCTATAAGTGTGACATTACCTTCATTAAGCCACATGTGTATTCCATTCATGCACTGAAAATTTGTGTCCTGAAGTATTTGTTGAACTAAATATGTAAAAGTGATCACTCTTGTTCAAAACCTGAGGTCATGTTTCCTACCAAATTCGTAAGTCTCGTGCAGTCTTCTCCTTTGTCTTTAAATAACAGCACTATGTTCTGGTGTGTGGGTGTGCCTTCGGGATAGTACTCCAAGACAGCAATTCACACCAGCACTGCTGGTTTCCCTTGGCCCTGAATACTCTACTATTTAAAGTTACTTTAATGAAAGCCCTTTCCATGCCTTAGTCTGAGCAAGTGAATCTGTTTTGTTGCTTGTTGGGCTGTACCTTTATTGTTTGTGCCAAACTGTGAATGCCTCTGGAGTGTCCAAGGGCCTGAGTGGAGAGCTCCCAGGCAGGAAGAGGCAGCTGTACCTTGGGCAGGGTTAAAGCCTGGGCATGGTGCAAGTCAGAGGTCTCTGCTGTGGTTTGCCTTGAAGCTGTTACTAAGCAATTTGTGCAGACTCCTCCAGGAGAGCGTCAGCTCTTTGGTGCACTGTTGGTTGAATCCAGGATTGCTTCCACAGAGTGCTGCCTCTCTCCATCCCTCCCCTCTGCCTCGGCTGAACTCATTGCCACAGCAGGACTGCCGAGAAGCCAGGCTGCCTCACCAGGGAGGGCATGTGCTCGTGAGTGTCTGAAGGGGCTGAAGGGGAGGCATCGCTCTTTGCAGTGTCTTTCTGTTGCTTTTTCTAATGGGCATCTGAGCTGAGCTGGTGGGGACAGCTTGGAGAAGGCTGCAGGAGGGTGGCTGGGAGCTCTCTTCGGCTGAGGGGTTTGCTGTGAGCAGTATTTGTCCCAGAGATACATATTCAGAGTGCTGCTGGTGGCTGCTGTGGCTCACTGTTTGTCTCCAATGACAGTAACCAGGGAAATATTTTTGAACTAACTGGCCTCTGTTCAGCAATGAGCAAGCAACCAGTCCTTGAGCTCATGAGCTCAGAAATTATGTGAATAGGCTCTGAAATTATTTTGCTGGATGCAATAGTTCAGGGCAGAGCCAGTGGTTAGAATTTTTCTAAGATACTGTTTCAGCTATGAAACTGTCTGCTGGCAAGCTCTGGGAGAAAGGAATGAAGTCTGCTGTACAGTCTGCTGTATCTCTTGATTAGCTCACTGTCCAGGCATTATAGTGAGAGTATTGTAGTTTTGCAGTTTGCCACATGTGGGTTTTGTTATTCATAATGGTTTTTAACATGACATTATGGAAATGTTCCTTTGTTCTATTCTCTGAGCAGGAATTTGTGTTCTAGCAATCCAGCATTGTTGCAAAGGACAGATTTTGGGAGGAAGATGAATTAACTTTTCTCTGGCAAAAATCAGAAACTGTCGAGAGGGACTAGGCAAGAGGCTGTCTCATGCCACTATAAACCTGGATTTATTTCTTGAATGCTGAGATTAGACCTTTGCCTTTAATGTCTTTTATTAGGGAAGTTTCAGTTTTGTGGACAGTAGGATATAGCATCCCTCCCACCAAATTCCCAGCACATGCTCTGTGAAATCAAGCAATGTCTTGCTGAGCAAATGATGTGGTATGGTGTATTTCTTTAGATCTTTTCTGATTATGGATGGTTCATCATGTAGATTTGTTTGCAGTGACTTTCAAGTCAGAAGGTGTCCAGTGTGTTTCTTCTTTGCGTTGGAAATGCAAGTGAACCACAATTATTTTATATCCAAACCTGAACTTCCCCCAGGCTTTAGATCTAGCCTTCCAGGTGGTTGCTAAGTCAGCAGACCTCTCAAAGGTATATACCTCTCATATGCATATAAATCTCAAATGATAGCAGATGGCCAGAAAGTTCAGCTACAGATGGGAAATCTGGGCCTGGGGAACCCCAAGACTCAGAAGTCATGAAGCTGAAAGTTCTCAATCAGGTCTGTCTATAGTTTAAAAATCAGTCATTCACTTCTGTGTCAAATTGGCAAACATGCTGTTACCAGTCCCTGCTACTAATGCAGTGCTGCTGCTGCTGCTGCTGACATGCACCCTCCAGGCTTTATGTCAGCTTTCTAAGCCAATGTCAAAATATTTTGGAATACACTTCCTTGGATGAAGAAACAGATCTTGCTGCTTTTTACATTTAACCACTTCTTCAAAAACAGTCTTTGGACTGTTTGACCTTACTTGTCCAGATTTCTACTACCTTAGTGTTCAAAGTTGAGTTCCTGTTACAGTGAAAACACCATCAACTTAAAGGGATACTTCCAAACATGAACAAGAGTTACTGAAGTATTTTAGAAGAATCTTCAATCTTTGGAAGTTAGCAGCAAACTTTGTTATGAAACTTGGCTTTAATGATAAGGGAAATTGCATTTAAGCAAATACTTTTTGTAGGTTTTGCAGTTGTTCTTGGTGAAAAACTGGTCTGAGAGAAAAGATCACACCAGTCTGTGCTTCATTTTGGCTTTTGTTTTAAGCTGATCTAAGTCTGATTCTCTCCTGGAAGGGTTAGATCTGGCTTTGCCAACCCCCATCCCTCCTATGCATTTACCAGGGTTTGTCCCCTTGAAGTAGCTTTGCAGAGAACTAACCCAGATCAGAAACAATCCACTAAGGAAACGATTGCTTCACCTTATTTACAGTAACTTTATTCCTGGCTTAGTTTTCAGTTGACTCAACATGGGTTAGCAAGAAAATAGGTGGCAGGAATGTACAGAAGAATAAGAAAGGACGGGATTTCCTTTCTGTTTATAGCTGGATTTTTAGTTCCTCTTTAGAGCAATCTGTAGTACAGCAGCTTGTATCAGTAACTGTATCAGTAACTTGTCTGCCTGGGCTGAGAGAATAAGCAAACCTTTTCAGAAGGTAAACAGGGGGCACAAATGATGAGAAAGTAAAATAAATAGAAATAAAAAAAATGAATCCAAACCAAGAGCTTCTTTCTCTGATGTAATGACCTTCAGGAAGGGAAATGTTTTGCTTAAGGACTTGAACTGTGAATTCTGGTGGGACAGAATATTTTCAAATCCTTTAGCCTGCTTAAACCTTATCAGGAAAATATGCAAATTCGCTTCCTTACTGTGTTTAATTCTTGAAATCTAACTTAGCTCTGCTAGCCTTAGTTGTTGGTGGCAAGGAAAGCAGACTCAGGACCTGGGACAAATTCTGAACTGTAGGAATTCTGCAACTTTCAAGCTCTGGATTTGTGTGTTGCCTTTTGGTACTTCTTAAGAAGCATAAGAACACATAGCATGAGGTGTCCTTTCATGTTCATAAAATGAAATATCTGGCCTCATGCTTAACCCTATCTGACCCTTTTCCATCACATCAGCAATCTGATTTTTCTCCAAACCAACAATTATGAAAGCTCTGAGTGTAATTTTTGACTCAGCTTGCACAAAGTAGAAGTAGGCCGATGTATTCTACTATTCTAGAAAAGATTTCTTTCACTCACAGCTGTCTTCTTTCCTTGTGAATTACTTATTAGGCTGCCATTAAGAAGATGAACTTTGCTCTGGAAATTTGAA
This sequence comes from Entomyzon cyanotis, assembly GCA_024500445.1. Classification (NCBI taxonomy): domain Eukaryota; kingdom Metazoa; phylum Chordata; class Aves; order Passeriformes; family Meliphagidae; genus Entomyzon; species Entomyzon cyanotis. The sequence goes on from JAKEPQ010000780.1 coordinate 16,612,691, forward strand.
ACCCATTATTCCAAGAGTTGCGATTTCAGATGGGGGATTGAAGCCATCCTCTCCTGCAGTCAGCAGAAGGCCAGGCAGTTGTAGCATCAGTCACTAAAAAACAAAGAAGCCCCAGTGTCCCGTTGTGGCCGGCGGCCTTTAGTTGTCCTTCATGGAGCAACAGGCACTGCTGTGTCAATCTGCTCAGTGCAGTCCCATCCCTCACTCCAGTAGGTCATCTATCCAGCACTGTTGGAAACAATTAGTTGCCATTAGCATGCAAACTAGTTTGTGTCTACTCAGAGAAGAAAGGAAAGAGCAAGAGGATATTCTTTGTTGGTTTTAATCATCTGCTGTTGGTGTAGCTCCTCCAGACCTGCTGTGGGAGCTCATACAGCTGGGTGAGACACAGAATAAGCAAGTATGTTTGAGGGGAAGCCCAAGCATGTTTCATTTTTGAATGAGGAATTATGAAGCATAACTGAATGGCTTTCCCCTTGAAGATTAGATAGCACAGTTGCAGCAAGCCTCCCTAGAGAGCAGGGAAGGAGGAGAAGCTGTGCCAGACAGATGGCTGTAGTAATTGCTTTTCTTTTTCTCCCCCTTGGTAGAAAACCTTGGGAAGCAAAATTGTGAGGCGTAATTCTTCTGCACTGAAACTGGCCTCTGCTAGGAATTGAATTCATAGCCATTTAAGAGGAGAACCAAGAGTAGATGAACTGACTTGTTTCTTTTATTTTTTTCCTCTTTTATCACATCCTTATTCATATTTAGATTGTCCTGGCGAATTCAATTAATTCAAGTAATGAAGAACTGTATGGTATGTGTCAATGTTCATCTTTTGTGACCTATGTAGGGGATTGGCATTGTCTCATGTAACACTGAACAATCAAACATTTTTCTGTTTTAAATTTTAGAGGCTGTGGATAACTGCCTCTTCAATTTAAAAAAAAAAAAAAAGAAAAAAAAGTGAAGACCACAAGAGCAATCTCACAGAATGTGAGAAATGTCTGAGTCAAGTTTCCAAAAATAAATGTGTTCCAGACACTTGGCTGGTGAATATTTTGATATGATCTTGAGCTGCATGCCTATACATATTTTATCAGAGGACAGGACTGCTCTGAGGTGACCAGGGGTTGTCCAATTTCTTCTGCAGATGTTTGCAAGGTGCAATGAAACATGATAGTTGACAAGTCCCTGCAGCTTTTCAGCTTCCCAACACCTTCCCCTCCACCCCATATAGTGTTAAAATATGCCCATAATTAATTAGTTTTTCTGAAGTGGTCTATGAACCTGCGGCTGTCAGCTCAATACCAGCTCATGTCACCCTAAAGAAGGGGTTTCTCAGCTGGAATATCAGTCCCACAGAAAAATGGTACCTTGCTCTGTACAGGAGGCTGAACACCACTTCCTGCTGCCTTCTTGCTTGCATTACAGACCAGAGAGGCTTCAGAGCTTCCTGGGGTAACGCTAGTGGAAGGTATAAATGATTAATGCTCACCGATGCTAGGCGAATGTCATGGCTTTGAAACAAACCCAGACTTGTGTCTTTTGGTTTGCTTATAAGATTTTTTTCAAGCTTTTCTTCTAGTCAAAGATTAAAAACTTCCTTCAGCAACCCCAGGTAATCATGTTTCCACGGACTAGAATTTCTACTACAAGTTCTGTGTTGTGGTGGTGTTACAAATTCATCCATATTGGAGTGTAACTACCTTTAAGCACTGTCTTAGAGGAAGATGCAAATGGGACTTTGTGTGCTGTTGGCTGCAGCTGCCAAGCTGGACATTTCATAGCCATGTGATCTGATTTGCCATTTGGGCTCATGAGGCACCTTCCCTTGTTTTCTCAGATATTCTGTCTCCTGCTAGTTTCTTCTGCTGCAATTTGTTTTCCCAGCATGTAGGTGTGTGAACTGTACTGACTAATAGGATGTATGATTCCTAGTCACCAAATGTGTTTTGTACCACCTTTCTCATTATCTGAACATCTCCTCCTGAGTGTGGGTTTTACAGCAGATCCCATGTGGTTTGTCTTGCCCCGGCAGGAGATTTGATGAGAAGTAACTGACACTCTACAGTTCTTGTTTCTGTTGCTCCATCTTATCCTTACATCACAAAAATCATCCTCCTTGACTTCCCCCCCACCAATTGTTCAGACTGATTGCCTTTTTTGTGCATCAGCCAAAATCTGTGCAACTTCTTTTCACTTAGTGTGACACCCTCTGTGACACAAGCTCTTCAGCTAGCTCATCTCAAGGCATTAATGAAGTGCTTGAAAATGAACAGAAAACTTTCCAAATGACATTGTGTCATTTAAAACCTAGGGTCCCTAGTTCTGGAAAGGATTAGAGTGGATGTCTGAAATCAAGACAGAGAGGGTATTTGGGGCAGTAGACTAGGATGCAGGAGAAAGAAGCTAATCTCTAAGCTCTCTGACCTCCCTCTCTGTTTCTGGACGGTTGGTTTAAAACCAGGTGCACCAAAGTATTTCAGTGTCTTCATTGTGTTCACATTGATGAATATCTTTGTACTTTAATGGCAAATGCCTGCCCTGACTCAAGTCGGTGGTCTACCCAGATCCAACTTCCTTCCTTCTGTGGCTAGCACAGGTTCTTCCCGTGGGAACATTTTGCTATATTTCATAAACAAGATAAAGTTTGGATGTTTTGCAAACAGTTTCTCCGGATTGAGTGAGTTCGGGCTTGGCCAATTGTGCCTAGGGGGAGGTCTCGGGCTGACCAATCTGGGGCACTTCTGTAGACTCTATATATATGGAATTCAAAACAATAAAGTTCCTTTTCTCCTCTCTTCGCTTGTCTGAGAACTTGGGTCAGTCCTCAGCTAGCCGCTCAACAGCGACATCCTTCCACCTGTTGTCTGGGCATGTAGAGGTGATCTATACAAAACCAGGACTCGTTGTTCTGTACAGTGGCTAACAGAGTAATTACAACAGGTGTTATTCTAACATAAACCTCGATCCTGTCAGTTGAGTTGGCAGCTATTCCGCAGTAAATGTTGCTACTCTAGACTGGTGTGAAGAGTAGGGAGAATAACTGGGTGCACCTGTTATAAAAAGAGATCAAATTAGCTCCATGGGAGATTATAATTGCTTTTCGCTCCATAGATCACACACAAAAGTTGAGGTCATTTCTGCCCAGCTACTTGCCAAGTTACTTTTTAACTTTTCAGTGTTTACTTCAAAATAGCAGGCTTTGTTTTCATGAGGAGAAAGTCTCACAGCCCCTTATTTCCTCCTTTTACTATGTATTTGCTTGTAGCGGAAAAAGCATCAGGAAAGGAAACTGTTCTGGATTGGCTGGCTACACAAAGTCCTCCAGCAGAGATCGGGGAGTTCAGGGTGGAACAGGACTGTGTACGTGGAATAGACTTCACTGTTTCAAAGACTGAGAAGCTGCTGTAGCGAGAGGCCAAATGCAGTGACTTAATATGGAACCTGAAGCAGTAAAGAGCAGGCCATCAGCTTGAGCAAACCTGTGGCAAGTTCTGCCAAACCTACCAGAGCTGGTTTATGGAAAGCTCTCTCTGAAATCACTAGGCAATAGATGAAATTAACAGGCTGAAGAGGAGACTCTGTAAGTATCATAATTTTTACTGTGATAGTCATATAATATCTCAACCAATAGCTCAGCCAGGCTCTTTATCTTTGAGTGTCATCTTTGTTTTGCTGGGTTGTTAAAGGAGGCAAAAATTGTTGTTGAGGCTTTATGAGCTCATTGAAGATTTCTGTTTTCCCTTGCACAGATGAAATCATGCAGCAGGAGATACGGCCGCTGGTAGCTGTGGATATCATAGAGCAGCTCCACAGGCAATTTGCCATCTTGTCAGGTAAGAAGTTGCTGGTAATTACACTCCAGGATTCTCTCAGAAACATATTGGAATGTGTCATGCTGATTGTCACCCTTCAGCTCTGTACAGCAGCTGCAATAGTATTTTCATATTGCTCATGAAAAGTGCTGCTAGAGTAAGATATTCACTGTGTATGGAATAGATAAAGGCCAAGTTGCTGTACTTGTTTTCCTTAAGGCAAGTTGATTTTCCATGTTCTACACAATGGGCTGGGAGGAACATATTTAGAGTGTAAGAAATTAAACAAAATTTTCAGTAAATACCTTTGCACAATGTCCAGGCATCTTGTTTGTGGGAAAAGATTTTGGTCTATCAGAGATCTATTCATGACCTCCCCCTTCTTCCTCATTTGCCTTTGTTTTAGAAATGATTCATTGCTAAAGTGTAAGGTTCTAATCTTTAAAAGATATGATTATTACATATTCCTTTGTTCGCCTGAAGTTTGCAATCACACAAAGTGACGTAGTTCCTTCCCCAAAGAAAGAGCTGATACTGAAATATTTGGCAAATTATTTTATACATTATTTTGGACACTGTGGATGATAAATCTTATCTGGGTTCTAAAACAGCCTCTGCTATTGACTGCATGGCCTTTGGCTACTCCTTTTGTCTCTATTTCTGCCTGTTCTGCAAATAGGAGAATTCAGAATTTGCTTATCATCTTCCCCACAGAAACAGTGAAGTATCGTGAATTTGCACAAAATGCTGAGATTATAAGAAGGTTCTCTTGAACAGCCTATCTCTCTTGATGGAGAGAAACTCTAGGTATAGAGTGCAGAGAGTGTACCAACTCAGCTCTGAAAATGGTCAGCCCAGCAGGCCCAATACTTGCTGCATCTTTGCATTTTTAAATACATTCCAAGTTGCCAAAAGAAATCCAAATCTAATTTATGTAGAATTCCTTTTGAGGCTCTGATTATTAAAACTTGGTTTTGGAGTCTTCCAGGTAGCATCTTGTGGCAGTTTCCTAAGCTCAATAACTAACTCCGCATTAGGCGGAGGATATTAACTGAGCAGAAGTGGAACCAACTGCTTTCTCAGGGTCCCACCTTCCTAGAATTCCTAATGAACACAACCCCCTGGGCAAGACAGTGTCTGTAACTGCATTAAATTGCTCACACCTTTTTCATCCCACTGTTGTGCTGGGTGAGTAGGAATTGTTGAGAATTGAGTGCCTCATATGCAATTGTCTACCCAGTAAAATATGGACGATTGCTATTTTTGAACCCCATTACCTTGCATCATTTGGGACCAATAACAAAAGCTGGATACAGCATGTAATGAGCAACTTATGGAAAGTGGTTTACTACATAGGAAGAAAAACCCATTTCCAGTTCCAGCTAGAACCTTAAACATGGAATAAAAATGTCAAGGGTAGATATAAAAAAAGTATTTTCATATTTCTTTATGGATTCATACTTTAAGCAGTGCCTGTATTCTCACTGCTATTTTAGCATATTCAACTCTTCACATTTATCTAATTCTTTTATTCTTGGGGGTGATGAGAAAGGTGTTTAAATAAGGCTATTTAAATGTGAGCTGCTTAAAGACTTGGAAGATAACTCTTCATAGAAGGCAAGGCTGAGGGGCTTATTTGTTGGAATCAGCAAATAACTGGTTCATGAACTTAGAATTACTAATAACAAATACCAAAGGTGAGTGAGAAGGTGTCTTTCATACCCCCCAGCTACATAAATAACAATTCCCATTTTAAGAATTTTCAGGCTTATCTAAAATCTCCTCAGTACAGTCCAGAAATTGTATCCTGATATAAAACAGGGCAGTATAGTTCATAGTTTCTAAGTTGACTTCAGTCTGAAGTTTACAGCTAAATTTGGAAACCTGGGTGCCTCCACTCCAAAATCGCCATGGCAGCATGTGAAGATCAGGAAAATAAAATCACCCACTTAGAAGTCCCTTTGTCCCAGTGTCTTAATCTGTTGGTGACCACTAGTGAGTCATAGCTAAAACATCATAGCAGGAATCTTCCTTACTCTCCCTTTATTGCCTCCTGCAAAGACAGATTTAGGTGCAAGTGAGAAGTTACTATATTTTTCAAAAATGCATTTCTCTAACTAATGTAACTTACTTTTTCCTTTGGCAGAAGATTGGTTTTTTCATGCAATGAAAACAAAACTGGGCACTCTTCTGCCTGATTTCACTTATTAAAGTAATTCACACATAAATGACCTCATTTGATTTTGATTTTTTTTTTCCAGCAGCTTTTGGCTCTGTAGCTTTTCTTCAAAGCATGCTGCTTTGCTGCTTTTCATTAGGTATGAGCAACCACAAGTATTTAGGTGCTTCAGTGCTTGCCTACATGGTGGCTGAAAATTTGATACTTAGCCTGTTTCCTGGTTTTTCAAATTGAAACAGTGCAGCTCACTAGCCGCTGTCTGGAAAAAAACCCTTCTGTTCTTTGGTCTCACCATCATGGGCAGTAAAAGGCAATTCCAATGTTCTTGTAGAGTGTTATGGGCATAAATTATGTTTCTCTGAACAGCTTCATAACAGTGGTGTATGCTGATTTATACTACATGGGGTTATTTATTTCAGTCTGGAGGCTGCAGCCCCCAGAGCACAGCCAGTCCCCTCTTCCATGCCCATACAGAGCTCAGGGGATGTAGCACTGAGTCTGGTTTGTGTTACTCCACAGCCTCCAGCTTTGTCAAGCTCTCCTGTTTAGTTCTGTGGACCCCAAATCCATTTGTCCAGTGACAATGAAAACAAGTGGTTGACAGTTGCAGACTTAGTCATAAATGAGTATTTCTTTGGTTAATACCACCTTTTTAGTAACAGCTGGCAGTTGAGGCAGAGGTGCTGAACCCACAGTATTCCCTTGTAGTAAAGCAGAAAAGAAAGAGGAGAATAATTGAATCAAAGGCTCTTTGTTTTCTCAGGACGTGAGTCATTAGAAACACTTTTCTCCACTATTGCTGTGTACAAACTTACTAAGAGGATCTGACTGTCTTGCGGTCTCCAAGCAGGTGGTAAGAATTGCATAACAAGTCTCATGAGTTTGGTGTTTGATTGTGTTAGGGTCTAGTTATAATGAATGTATTAGCTACTAACAGCCTCCTGTTTGTCCTGGTCCTCCATCTACCAGACTAACCAAGACCTTACTCCATGCCAAGAGCAGGGAAACTCTCCAAAGCCTTCCCTGGTCCACTGAGGTTATGGAAAAGGCTGCAGTGTAATGTGGCAATGCCCTTAATCACATAATTTTACTTTGGCCATCTCTTTTGCCATGTGCTGATTTAGCCCTGCTTAGCTTGTGGGATCTGGTGGGAGTACTGGCTCTTGTGGTTAAATTCTAGTTTTGATAACACTACTGCCTCTTTCCTTTCCCTGAAAACCAAGCTCCCAGTAATGGAACTACAGCTGTGACAACACAGGAGTGCTCAGCTAGGTTTGTGTGTTTCCTGTAGCTGTTAAGGGAACTAGATCACAAAGTTGAGTAGTACTGGAAACCTGGTTATTCTAGCACACCACTTTTTACTCAAGAGTAAAAAACTCCTAGTAAAATACTGCTTCTGTCCTGCTAGCAGACTAATAAACTGCTGTACCAATCTGCTCTTGGAACTACTACTATCCCCCACCCTGCCTTTTTATCTGCAGCTTCACAACCTGTTCTTATCTGTAATTACTCTGTCAAAGAGCCCAATCTGCCATTTGCAGCAATAATGGATCGTGTTACTAAATCACGACTGTATTAGACAAACTGTCACGAAGTATATTAGCAGAGAGAATAATTTTTTTGTGTTCGGCTCCTGTTAACAGACTTCAGTGGATGGGAGAGTATATCTGAAAATGGTAACTGACTCAGAAGCCAGTTTATTTAATTTGCAAAGCCTGGAGGGTATTTGGCCATCTGCTTCCTGTTTAAACTGAGCCTTTTGGAAAACCTGGCCTGACCTTGCCAAATGGACAGTTTGGATCTTTTATAAAAATTGAGACCCAGGAAGCATGATTTAATGAGAAATTCATCACTCACAACCCTTAATCAACATGGAAGACCAAAACAGCAGAGCATGGAAAAAGCAAGACCTGACCAAAGCAGTGAAACTTCAGCCAAGATATCATTTGACTTTTTGGCTGTCTGACCCAGGAGATGAGCTGTAGTCAGAACTGGGCTGTCATGACTCAGGGAGCTCTCTGCATGTGGGCAGGCCCAAGCAGTTAAGCCTGCACGTGTCAGCAACATTTGAGAGACCACTTTCCAATACTAACTGATGAGTTACTGTCTGTGGCAGGCTGGGGAGGTGAGCTCTGGAAACTTGCAGGCTAACTTTTGGAACTTCTCCTGGCCATAGCCTCTTTGTTGGGCTGGTGTTTTCTACTAGTTTTGTTTTGTTTGATTTCCCAAGGGAGTCAGCATATTTGGTGATCTCTAGTTAAAAGAACTGCTGGCTATGGAATAGGCCTTTAGTGTAACCCCTGATTTGTCTAAAGCATGGATATTTTTTGTGCTTGTGTGGGAGGCATAGGTGGGCTAGAACTGAGGAGTGGGAGATTTTCTAAGATCCCCATTGTGTTCAGGGCCTTGGCCTGCAGTTGTGCTTGCTTTCTCTTTTTACATCAGTCATACCAACATGCAGGTTCAGCTCTGAGTGCTCTCAGAATTCAGCACTCACACCTCATTTGTCAATCACACCCTTTACACTGCAAAGCAAAATTAAATTTTCTCTGTTGCCATAACCTTTTCTCCCCCACATATATTCCTTCCCCAAATACTTCAGCTGTTTTGTTTCCACAGCTGAATTCTGGCCCCGTCTTCACTGCAACAGCTATCCAGGCTGCACTGGCTGCTGGAAGGTCTGTCTAATAGGAGCAGCTATGAATGCTACTGTGTGTCCTGGGACTTGGGGGATTGGCACACATAAGAGTGAGCAATGGTTGCATAACCATGCCTTGTACTACCCTGACACGGCTTGTGTGCTACCTCTCCTATATTTCTTTTCGTTCCACATTGACTTCTGACCTGTCACTCAGGTTCTTCCTTTCCCTTTGCCCTTGGGCCACAAGCGAAGATGAGAAGTTGAGCAAAAATACGGAGTGTGCCCAGGAAGAGGAGGCAAGAGGTGCTGCCATTCTCATTCTGATTGGCAAACCAGACAGAAGGTCAAGTTGACTGTAATATTTTCCTTGTAAGTCTTGCCTTTTTCCAGGCAGTTCAGCCCTCTGCTCTTCTAAATCCTGTTCGCATCAATTGTCCTCCAGCTGGTTGAGCTCAGGTCTGCAGAGGAGATGGCAGACAAAATCTGGTTGGGTTTCCTCTGTAGGCAAAACTCCGTGGCTGCTTATGATGGAGCAGCCTGGGGTCTGGCTGAGGAGCAGTGACCCAACCACGGGATAGCCTGGCTTCCCTAAGGCAGAGTCGGGAGTGAGCCTTGTGTTCAGCTGCTGGATAGTCTGAACCTTCCCTGCTGCCGGCTGAACCTCCGGCCTTTGTGGCTGCTGCTTGCAATGGCCACTGCCACCAGCTGCTGATTCGCTGGCCAGGCACCAGCATTTGGAATTGCCAGGAGGTGCTGGAGGTGGCTGTGCTTAGAGCCAGAGCTTAGAGAGTGCTGCAGGGTGGCATCTAATGGCACCTGGAAGAGCTGCAAGTCAGAGAGACAGAGGCCAGTGTGAAAACAGCTGCCAGCCATGGCCACACACCTGATATCTGTTTTTTAGTGTGTCTTTGTTTTTTTTTGCTCCTGACTGCACTAAACTCAAGGTTTTGCTTGCCTCTCTCTTGGGGCTTATTATCTCAGTTCATGCCTCATGTTGCTCTGACCTCTTTCTGAGCTCCTGTGCTCCTGACAAAGCTCCCTGGGCCCCCTTACCTTGCTGCACAGGCACTGCTGAATAGCAGAGTGCTTCAGGCAGCTGTAAGGTAACCCCTCCACCTCTCTGCTGTGCTCATTGGCTCACTCTCTTCTCAGACTCACTTCTGAGAGGGAGACAGACACTTCTGTCTCCCTCTTCCTGCCCTCACTTTCTAGGTAAAGTGTGGTTTTTTGTTTTGTTTGATTTTTTTTTTCTCTTGAGGATTACTTTTTTTCTTTTGGCCTTCTGTGGAGCTGCTGGAGCTTGTTCTGTCCCTGTCTGCCTTACTTATGATGGACTGTAAATTCTTCTATTTGGCAATTGGACTCTTCTCACAAGTGATGCCCAGGAGCATAGGGATCATGCACAGTCCCAGGCAAGCACAAGGATGGTGTACAAAGAGTCCTTGGGGCCAAATTCCATGTACTCAGTTCTTATGGCTATGGAACTGACTGAAGACTGTCCCTATTGGCTTTTAGTTTGTGCTGTCTGCCCTTCCAAGATATTGAGTAGTATCCAGCCGAAGTATTTCAAGGACTGGAAGAAACCTTGTGGTGACTCCCTAGAAAGCAAGGTTGATGGCCCAGAAAAAGAAGGGCTGCAGCTTGTCAATTCACATTCTGCAGAAATTTGCATACTGCAGCAATTCTTGGTTTAGTGTCAGGGAAAAAAATGGCATTAACATTTAGATGTGTGGAACTGCTCTCTCAGAAAGAGGAGAGAGTTTTCTCTGGTATTTAAGGAGCTTCCCTTATATCCTGTAACATATATTCTTGTTATCTTGTTAGATACAGAGATAAATAGAGATAGATAATTTTCATTTGTAACTCAACGACTGCTCAAAGTTCAGATATGGGCAGGAAAAACCCATTTGTAACATGTTTGTGCTATTACTTGTCAGTCAACACTTCAGACATTGTTGCCCTCATCTTAACGATTATGATACTTAACGATTTCTGAGTACCAAACTCCCTCAAACTTCCCTCTAATTTCCTGGTGTGGCAGGAGCTGAAGGTTTCCTTGTTTATTTTTCTGTCTGAAATACAGCTGTGCTGAATCATCTGAGGCTTCTGGTTTGGTTGCAGCAGGAATTGTTGCCTTCACAGTGGACAATGGGATGGAGACCAGGAGCTGTTAAGGGCCTGTGGCTTAGTCAGAGGCAGGAGCTGCTGACTCTTAGTTGGATGTTCAGTCTGAGGCTGCTCATAAGTGTCCTAGATTTGTTGCCAGTGGTGAAAGGAAAAAATCAATGTTCAGTCTGCTTACATTCATTCTTTGGATTGCTTTATATAGGAGAAGATCCCATGACAAAAATACACACCCACATATATAGAGCGCATCATCAGCCTGCCTCAGCCAGCTCAGGGAAGAGGCCAGGGGACGAAGAGCACATGTGTGAATGAACAGAAAGATAAAATTAAAGGGATACAAAGAGATCCTGGTCAGCAGGAGCATTAGAAGTACCATTTGAAATTTGTAGTCAAACATATCTTGCATACAACTGCAGTTAAACTATCAGGTTTTGAAGAGGAGATCCAGGGGAGTCTTTATCTTATCCTACAATGGCAAATAACCAAATATTCCAGGTTACTACATCTCCCTCATTTAAAATATCTTCACGTATTTGTGAATGGGAAAGCTTGGTGCCCAGAAACCATGTGAATATTCACAAGATACCAGGTATGTAATTTCTTGGCATGCACTGAGCTCTGCACAAAGAGACAGCGGACAATTTGCTATTAGATTTTCCTGGCTGTTACTCTTTGTGTCCAGGAGATGTCAGTGAGCATCTGTAACAAACCAGCCTAACTGGGTACCTGCTGGTTGGAGTTCCTGGTCTAGAGTGCAGCAGTCTTGGGGAAAGTCTGACTAAATTTGCATGACAGCATATTTTCCATCACTGCTGGAAATGCAGCTGCCATGCCTCAGCATTTGGCATCACCCCAAGGCCAGTGGGGAGCTCAACGTGGAGGCCATGGCTCTGCTCAGCATTTGAAATCCAATTCAGTGCAGTGTGAATGATGGCTTTCTTGCTTTGCCTCTTGGCTGAGAGACTTTTGAGTCTCTGTAGGCCTGTTTTCTCCCTGGCAAGGTGAGTTCAGTGAATGGTCTAACACAACTGAGTAATTTTCAGATGTAATCAAAGCAATAACTTTTAGAAAGGAAAATAGGGGCTAAAGGTATTTTGCTGATACCGTGTCACCAGATGTCAGAAAGAAAAAGGGTTTCCTTCTTCAAAATTCCTGTTTTCTAGCGCTCTGAATTTTACCTTGTGCAAACATTGTATTCCTCAGCATTCCAGCTCCCCATGGCTAGACAGCACAGAAAGGACCTTAAACAATTCAACCGACGCTGGGCGGATAGGGCAGAGGCAGGATCAGGACTAGCAAGGGACTGTCCACTCTACACAGAAATAGCCAGGAATTACTGGAGCACCTCCTTGCAATGACCACCAGCACAGGAGCAGGAGAAACTGGTTTTTGGTATCAGCTGTGGTTATCATCAAGGAAAGGCAATGTCTATGGTAGCAGCCTGGAAACAGGATTTATTTATGGGGATTTAGAGGGTGCTTTCAAGGAATGAGAACTCATTTTTTTTCCCCACTGCCATGCTCCTAATGGGATAATTTATTTGATATTTTCCTTGAGGAAGGTAATTTACTGTCTCCTTCTCACAGCTTTCCCTTTACAGTATAGAAGCTCAAAATATGTTTTTTCCTTGGATAAGGGTCCTCTGTGTGTGATAAATGACTCAGAAAACTGTGTGTATAGCAGGACTACACTAAGTATTTAGTATTTACACTGAGCATTTTTTTTTCTTAAGGAAAGACCTAAGACTGGATTGGTCCCAGGCTTGTATCATGGGTTTTGTGTGTGTATTCAAAGCTTGTATGCTCTGTTACTTCATTTTGTTTGTTGTCAAGGAGGAGCGGGAGAGTGTTGTACCTATACATAGGGAAATATTGTAATATTATCACAAGAAATTATTTGGTAATGGGAAACAAAGAACAAAAAAAAGCACCTAATCAGAATTGTGCAGAAGATAATGAAAAAGCTGAGAATCTCAAAGGCTAAAATCTCAGCTGGAGTAAACTGAGGTAATGAAACTACAGTGAGTTATATCAGATGGGAGCTGATGATTACTGGATGTGGGTGCTTTGCAAAGAGAGATATGCCAGTGTTTCCCATTTGACTACTGACCAGTCTGTCCAAAGGCATAAAATCACCCTCTAAACTTTACAACTTGTCTTTTGCAGGAGGAAGAGGGAAGGATGGGGCACCCATTATAACCTTTCCAGAATTTGCAGGATTCAGTGAGATACCTGATGATGATTTTCTGAACGTGGTCACTTATCTAACCAGCATTCCCAGGTGAGGCTAAGCACAAAGGTCTGTTGATTTCCTAAAGCATTTGCTTCCCCAGTGGCTCGCTAATTGTAGTGGTGCTACCAGGACATACCTCTAGTAGCTCTGCATCTTTCCAGTCATTATGAAACTTCCCTATGTACTGGAGGCCCTAGGAACTATTTCTTCGTTTGCATGGGAAAGAGAGCTTTATGCAGGGCAGGTTGAACTGAATCAGAGCAGGAGTAGATCTGAAGAGCAGCAGCAAAGATGGCAGATCATAGGAAGCTTAGAGGGGTTGTTTGTGAAAAGTTTCAGGGGCACTGACTGTAACAAGGGAAGGGCTGCTTCTCGAAGGAGCCAAACTTACACAAGTCCCATGACTGCTTTTTCTCTGAGTGCATCTTTCTATGCAGCTTTCCCTTTGCTGACAAAGCAAGTGAGGTGTCCCATTGACAAGATTCTGGCAAGCACCATGTGCTTTCTGATACTTCAGTTCTTTGGAGATGGCTCCACATCTGGGATGTTTTCATTGCTTTTTGCCTGCAACTTTATAAGGATAGTGCAACAAACTGGCTTCCCCTGCTCTGAGGAAATGTGCTGAGGCATGGCTGCTGAATTACTTTCTGTTTAGCTAAGAGAGCTTAATATTTTTTCAGTCTCCTGATCCTGTCTCTAGACCGTGGCAGTTTGTGCTAGTGAGAAGCACAGCAATGATTTGTTATTTCCTGTGGTCTTCTGTGAAAAGGTGCTCAGAGGGTCACAGCAGAAAACGTGCCTCCTTCAAGTTAGAGTGAGAAGTTTTACACCTCCACCTACGTGCATTCCCCATACTTGCCAAAGTTGTTGCCAAAGCAAGCTGAGAGAAACCACATACTGTGAACTTAATAGCTTCATTGTTTCACTCTGCTCTGTGGGACTTTTGTTCTGCCAGAGGAAACTCTGTTTTGAGTATTTCTTCAGTCACTTCAAGACTGGGAGGACGACCAGCTTCAGGGTATATAAACCAGCAACAGTGGCTGAGAAAACCACAAAACTATTTTCTCAGTTCTTTGTACTTGGTGTGCAGGAAGATGATTCCCAGTAATGTTGTCACATGTTGGGAAACCAGTGTGTTACATTGTCAACATGATAGAAATGCTTTGAGCTTTTTCAGCCTGTGTGAAGCCCAAAAGCACAGATGGGTTCAAAAGAAGTTAGCCAAATTAATGAAGTTAGCCAAATTAATTGCTCCACCAATGGCAGCTGGACACAATGGCTCAGATGCAAACAAAGGCTGAAGAAATTAATTTATTCCTTAATGCTGGGACTTGGGAGAATATACCAAGAGAAATATTGTCCTTCTCATTTTCCTGCTGCCTTTTTCTCAACAGCCACTATCTACCAACACTGGAGTCAGGATGTTGAGCTAGATGGACCTTTACTTTGATTCAGTTTCAGTCCTGTGTTTTCTCTTCTCCTAAGGAATCCCAGAGCCATGTGCAAAGAATGATGAATTGAGTTTCAAAACTTTGTAGAGAGCTTTGATATACCTATTTTGCAGATGATGAGATATGTGTGAGTAATATCTCACACCACAGACAGGCTCACCAAAACCTGTGTTGAGTAAGTGACTGTTCAGTTTGCTTTAAATGACTTGTTCAAAGTCAGTGACAAGCTGGGGTTTGAAGGTGCATTTTCTGCATACTAGCACATTGGTTTGAGTCTTAGGTTCAGTCATAGACCACACTGTAAGGATGTGAGTTTTCCAGGGAATTTTGTAGTCTTTACTCCAGTGCCTTTAGAAAGATTGCCTGTGTTTCTTGAGCCACTATTTGAAATTTGCCACTATCGCTGTAGATGGTGAAGGAGAAAGATGTTAATTTAGAAGAACCTGAGCAGCAAGCTTTGTGTGATTTATGACATAATTATATGGAGTTCAATATCAATAAGGCATAAGTAGTGGACCTGTTTGGGCACAGCAGAGTCCTTTTAATCTGCAGTTGGCTGGTCCATACACACAGTGTCTCTGCCATATACCTCAGCAAGCAGTAAAGGGACTGCATTGTTACTTTTGCCAGCACTACTGTACTAGATAGTGCTGTGTGTATTATAACACTGTTCCTGTGCATGTAATTTCACTGCTAGTAGTCCACCTTTTGCTTTAATTCTCAAGAAAGATGTGAAGGTATCTAACAAAGTGACTAAGAACAGAGAATAGTCTCTAACTCTTCTGGAGTTACAAAGGGTATAACCATGAATCAGGTGAGGTAAAGTATAGTTTGAAAAGCAGTTCACCCTATTTGTCATAGAAAATACTTCCTTCTTCAGAGTGTAGTGAACCAGAGAAATCAGCATCATTTTCCAGGCAAATATAGAGAGAATATCTGTCTTTTATCGTGTCTGATTTTGCATATCCTTTACAATAAGTTTCAAGCTAGTTGTGGAGATAAGCTCTGTGATTGCAGATAACATCATTTAGTGTTAGTAATTTTGTAAGTCCCTCTGGAATGATTAATCTTATGTGCTCATAGGACAAAAAATATGAAAGGATTGAAGATGAGCCCAGTGATACTTTTGTAGCCTGGTTCATTTTCCCTCTGGTTCAACACCTGCTCATGAGAGTGCTCCACCAAAGGGGTCTGCATACAAACACTTCCACAAACACATGGTGACATGGTGTATGCAGGTGCATACGTCTGTGCATTCACTCTTACACCAGATAGCTCCAGAAAACCCTTTTTTATTTGCTTTATTCCATGGCCATTATTCCTTTCTCTTTAATTTGATATGGATTAACTACTTTGATAAATAGGCCCCCTTCTCTGCATCCAAAAGAGGTCATCAACATCTGACCTCCTCAAGTCAGTGTTCAAGGGCTAACCTGAATTTAGAGCTGAGGATGGAACAGTTCTGCTGATTGCATGTATTTCATTCAGGGAAAGGGAACCTCTCTGCCAGACATCTGTAGATCTAGGCAAATGTGCCAGAATTCATTTTGGAGGTAAGCCTGATGTTTATCTGCTCTTCAGGATTGTCTTCAAATCCTCCTTTCCATAGAACTGGAGAAACCCCAATGCATTTTAATAATGAGTGTAGAGATTTTACAGTACTAACACTGAGAAACCATTGATAGAATCTGTGTGTGTGTGTTAGTTTGTTTTTAAACTAACTTGCTGTGGGTACACACTCAAGTGGGGGCTCTCAGCTGTAGATCCCCTTGTGCTGCTGATGCCATCCTGGCCAGGCCTCTTCCCGTGGCTGTTCACCTGCATCCATCCCTTAGTGCCAAATGGCAGTCAGACCTTGGTATGGCCCTTCAGTGTGCTGATTGAAATAGGATCACTTGCTGACACTGTTTCCCTGGCTAAATTTAGGACCTCCTATCTAGCTAAAAAGAAAAAAAGAATCACAAAAAACCCCCAACAACGACAAACAAATACCACAAACAAGCAAAACAAAACAAGAAAACCTCCACATCAAAAACCAAACATACAAATACCATTGGCTTATCTCAGTGACAAGAACTGATACTATCCTGAACATAATTTGAACATGAAGACCCCAGGTTGAGACTTTTGCATTTAGTTTCTCACTTTTTCTGTAAAATCTGCAATACACACAATATCTTTGTTGCTTTTATCTGAACATTTATCAAGGAATTTTATTCCGTGGAATATTTGTTGAGCTACTGAAGGATATGTATGTGTTTGTGTATATCTAAAAACTAATGAAGGATGTGTATACATTTGTGAATTTATAAAAGGTAAAACAGATGAATTCTCTTCCCTGTGCTTGAGAGGCACTGCTGCAAACACATTTCCTGTCCTCTGCAGAGAGCTGCATGTTGCTCCACTGAAGAGGAAAGGTCATGTATTGTCATTGAATTTTGTAATTCTGAGAGGAATGCTGTGAAAATATTGAATTGGGAAATTCAGTGAGTTTTCCTGTTAGCAGTATGAACTATGAGGAGCATTTGCATGGCATCCCAGTTTTGCACAATACTTTGTCTTTCAGTTTTTAAACCTGCAGAGCTGCAGCAAGAGCTCAGTTGTTATTGTGTTGATGGTTTTCAGCAGATTATTGACATGAGTTTGTTCAAAATTACCAATGGAAATGATGATTGTGGGTTAGCCCTTGCATGGACAGTGGACTAGGGATCAAGGAGATACTTTAAAAAATTTTTTTTCCTTAATCTGTGATTAGCTCTTTGATTGCAGTATGTCCTCTGATTATGACATTTATGCTCTTCCTGCCTTTCTCTGGTTTGCCCTGAGATGACTGAGCCATCCTGCTCTAATGAAGTTTCTGGACACTTCTCAGTGTGTACTTCTTAGCTTCTCCAATGCTGAGTGCTCTTGGAAGGCAGAGAGTAGAGCAGTCCCACTGAAACCTTGCACTCCAGAATGGGATATTTGAGAGGGAAAGAGAAGGATGGGATATTTATGAGGTCCACATAGGTGGAATGGAACACCAAATCAGTGCCTCTTAGATCCTCCTTGAAGAGCACTGAGAAGGAACAGGAGCTGTTATTCTAGCCAATATGTTGAAAAGGCTGGTTTTGAATGACTTGCAACCCCGGAACAAGTTTGTGATTGGCAAAACAGAACTCTTCAATTTCTGCTTTGCCTACCAGAATTCCTGGGGCTTTGTGTACACAAGTCAGGGGATACTGATGCCCTGGAGCTCAGTGCCCCTGTCAGGTGTCAGCATACTTGGAGAATGCAGACTGCAGTGGGGTGTCTAATAGCTTGAATTACTTTGCAGAGAAAAAAAGATTTGGAGTTTTTTTCTTCAAAAAAGCACAGTGTAATCTGTGATCCTGAACTATTCATGTCACCTAGACTGGCAGCAGAGTAGCACAGCAGCTGAGAGATTCAGCAGATAAAATATTCATGTTTTGTGTAAGCTGCTAGCCTTATGCTGGAAAAAGAAAATTTGCTGGCTCTCCTTTTCATTTGCATTTCTGCCAGATATTCATTCTTTCCACTGTACGTTGTGTTTTCATAATGGGCTCCGAGCGTGATGTGACGGAGGCTGTGTTTTGCTGCAGTTCTCTGCCTTGGAACAGGAATCTCTCCCTGTAACCCAGCACACCTATTTCATCTGTTTTGCAGTCTGGAGGCTGCCAGCATCGGATTCATCATCATCATAGACAGACGACGGGACAAATGGAGTGCAGTCAAGGCATCCCTGACACGAATAGCAGTAAGTGCTTGCTTTTATCTTCTAGAAATTAAAATTATCTGCTGAACCTTTAGCACACGATACAGCCTCCTGTGCTTATTTTAAGCTCCCATTTTCTGGCTGTGGATGCAGATTCTCCCTGCCCTGCAGCTCATAAGTGTTAAATAAGAGAGGAAGGAAGCTGCAGAAACAAATTACACAGTCTTGTTTACTGCTGAATTAGCACAATTTCCTTATTTTCTGGGTTGACTGCAATATAAATTCTAGTAATTTGAAGTTGATTCCTAGAGGAGTATGAGGTACCCCTTCTGTTCCCTGAAGAGGGATGACATGGCCTGCTTTTGAAAGAAATAGATCCCAAGGGATTTGTGTTTGCATGGTAGTAAGTGATCTCTGTTAGAAACTCTTAATAGCTTACTATATCCCATTTGCAAAAGTCAGAGCTGGGCACTGATTTTCAGTGCTAAGAAAAGCAGCTGTTTTAATACATCTCTTACTAGGAACATTTACTGTGTGAGGACCAGGCACTTAGACACAGAGGTGTAGCATGGACGGATGACAAAGGCAACTTTAAGTTCTTGCAAGGTATTCAGACAGGAATGTTTTCCATTCTCAGGCTTTTTTGCTGCTCTCTTCAAGAAATTGTTCTTTTTTTATGCTTGATGAGCTCAGAGGGGTGTGAGAGATGTAGGCTGGGTGTTGCAGGCAGGGCCATGTCTGATGAACGTGTTGAGTGCCTGTGTGTGTGTAAAAATATGTGAGGTTAAAAGGATTCAAAACCCTTTGCAGAGTGAATAGGTAGGTCAGCCTGGGGAATCCATCTGTGCTACCAGCTTCCCTCACCACGTCCAGCGTGGCAGCCAGCTTTGCCCTCTAGTGGCTGCAGCTTAAAACATGGGAAAACCTCTGGAGTGCTGGTGCCAATAGGGCTTGGTGCAAATAGGGCTTTAAATCTGGGGGAGGGAGGCACTTGTCAGGAACTTTGGAGCTCTGTGATAAATCTGCACCAGAAAAAAATGTGTGGCTGGGCAGCAAAATCCTTTTTAATACATCTCTTACTAGGAACCACCTCTTTTCACAAATAGATGTTTTCTGCATATGGGCCAGTCTTGCTTTGGAAATAGTGACAATGAGCACATGCTGAATGGCCCAGCTAATACAATGAGCAGCTGGATTGAGAAAGATTCAGTAAGTCCTGTTTGCTTTGCCCTGGTGAGGAAACACTTGGCTGAAAATTCCCTTACAAAGTATAATTGTGCCTTCTAAGAATTCTATATTTCTTGCAGGGAGCATTTCCAGGAAACCTGCAGCTGGTGTTTGTCCTGAGACCTTCCCGCTTTATCCAAAGGGCAATCGCTGACATTGGCATTAAACTCTATCGAGATGACTTTAAAATGAAGGTACCGGTAAGCATGCAGTTTTTTGTCCATGCATTTTCTTTACCTCCATATCTCCAGTTCTGGGCTCTCAGCAATTTGTCATAACCCAGGGCTGCAAGTGGCAACTGTGGCCTTTCATCCAGGTCAATGTGGTGATGCCAAAGAGTTAATTAGCAGTGGATGGTTCACAGTATTTAATGGACATGTTCCCGTGCCCAGTCTAGCTACAAAATGTGACTCAGTTTTTAAGTACTGACATTGTAACTCAGTGGAGATGTTCCCCTCATGTAGGCAGATCTCACTCCAGTGACAAACATAAGTATTCAGGACTACAGAACAGCAAAAGCCTAGGGCTGAATTCTGCTCTATTTGATGGGTTATCCATGGGAGTGCTGACTGTCCCTGTAACATTGGTTATTCTGAAAGTCTTTTATGATTCCCATGCCCTCAAGATTCAGAGTTTGTTTTTTACTTCTTTTACATGCAGTTGGCATATTCTGTAGGTTGATGAGACTGTGATTTGAAGAAGGTTATCCATCCTGAAAGAGTTTAAGATGATTCTATAATAAGTCTTTTAGGAGTTTGTAGCTGCATGTTTGCATGTGGTGTCAAAAAGTTTTAAGTTTTATAAACTTGAATTATGATTATTGATGGTATTTCATCCTGGATCAGACTCATATTCTGTTCCACAGTGACTTTACTGGAGGGATTTTGAATGACTGCTTTGGATATTGCTTGTGGGTTTATATTGTTTTGCCAAATACTTATGGCTCTCTTCCAACAAATTCTAGATCTGTCAATACTCAAATTTAAAGTTCAGGTGTTTAAAACACTTTCTGATTCTCCTGAAGTGAGAGACAGCAGCCTGTTTATTATAGTGCATACAGAAAAGGAACCATGAATATACATTTGGTTACTGTGGTTAAATTGTAACATTTACTGTCATTTGGTAAGGATGGCTTTCTGGTAAAATGCAAAATTGATGAAAAAATTTATGTTTGAATACAAACCAAAATATTTTATAGTACTTTAAAAACTGGATGTATCTATATTTAATATGCCACAATCTGTTACCATAGCAACCCTTGTACCAGTGATTGCAGCCCGGAAAGGGAAAACTTCATCCAGGACTAGCATTTTCCAGCAATTTAGCATTTCCTATACTTTTAGCAATTTATTTGACATCAGAGTTGCATTTCAAAACTTGGAAGGGATCAAAGTTGGAAGGGAGGTTAATTCTAGGCAGGGGTCAAGCACTGCATTAAGTATGAAATGGTAACTTATCTTTCTTACAGGCAGGAAAATCAAGATATCAGTTTAGTTTGGGGTCGTCTTGGATATTTTGACCATCCTGGGTATGTCCACAGAGCTCTTAGAGAGCAGCCTTACAAAAACCAAGAGCATGACATGCTTGCTGATTCTGCCTGCCTCCTACCCAGATATCTGCAGACAGCCGGTCAGATTTATATACAGGCTGCCCACATATGCCTGATGCTATTCTAAGTTGCTTAGGGTTTACTATAGGTGTTGTAAGTTCCTGGGATCTGTCATGGTCTCTGGAGGGGCTTTTCTCCTGTGTTGCAGCCCATCCTAAAAATACCATCTGGGCATGCCCCTGTGTACCCCATTTTCAGAGCAGGGAAGTTACTGAGAATGATGTCTGTTTGTCCTCCTTGAAAACAGCATCCTAAATGCCAAGCATGAGAACAGAACCAGAGAGTTCTTGTCCCATTGGAGATGTCCTTACTCAAGGAATTAGGGATCATTACCTATCTTCAATATTACTATGGTCTTTTAAATTGTTTGCAGGTTGTGTGTTCGCGTTGTGTGTTTGGCACTATGGCAACATTCATGTCATAACGGGGCTGTGGATGGGTGGCATTTCCTATCACAACTGTGAGTCAGGACCAAGACATGAGCATTCAAAAGGGGCTCCAATAATATTGTGTGCATTTCTTAAGGAAACACTTGCTTAATAGTTTATGTGAGCTATCAGATTGTAGACATGTTCAGTAAAATAGATTTACTGGGTTAAATCAACACTGGAATGAGTAGAAGCCAGAAGATCAAACACAAGCTGGAAATAAAGGCTGAAATAACCAACCAGACACAAAAAGGAAATGCAGGATTTATAGCACATTGACATACAAATGTGGGAAATGAAACCTCATAAGATAATTCTCTGCTGGGACAGTGATTTAATTCAATATCGTTAACCAGGATCAAGGTATAGAAATATAGGAGACACAGCAGGGTTCATCTGTAATTAAAGCCTGTGAATTCAAAAGGAACACCCAGAGATGTACCCATGGAACCTTCCCTCACAGGAAGTGAATTAAAGCATCTTCAGAGCATACATAAAAGGCTGAACAATCTGTCCATAGCAGGCACTTCCTTGAGCTTTGTAGTCTGTGACTTCTTTTTTTTGATGGCCTAACCCATCAAGAAACAGCCCCCCACAGCTCTGTGTTCCACACTGACCCTTCTTTTCTAAACTGCTGCTCCCTTGCACTCTCCATCTGACTGACTGTGGCTGTCTTCCATCTGGCAAGCAGCATGGGAGATGCTAATGCTCTCTTAGATTGGTTTCTTAGATAGATGCTAGATTGTTCATAGGCTTTCTCCTGCAGAAATTCCTGCATGGTGAAGATCCTGCCCTGTTGGGTAGCACCATAGCTAGCAATATTTATAGGTTTGCTTTGTGACTCATGCTGACAATACCAGGTTAAAGCAAACATAAAATTCTTCCTAAAAGAAAATCGATGACAATTTTCTTTTGTAGTTTCAGTGAGGTTTGAAGTATCAGAAGATTTCCAACTCGTCAGCAACATCTCTGATGGGCAAGAGCTACAAAGCAGTTAAGGCTTACTTTTTCAAATGTGATTTCCAATTCAGAATTAGTGCATAGACTTCATGTTCCAGTCTGAGGCCTTTTCAAGATGATACAGCTTTTTGAGTTTTCTGGCTTTGATCATAACAGAACAGTGTTTCTTGATGCATTCAGGGAACAGTTTTTCCTTTAACTTTGGCTGAGATAATCAGCTTTCTTTGCCTCAGTTTCTTCACCAACAAGATCTTCTGGTTTCTGTGTTTAAAGACACAGGGGTTAAGGAGAAGATGAACTGCTGGAAGTGAAAAAGAATAGAGTGAGGGCCTACTTGAGAATATTCAGCCTGTACAGGTCCCTGAGGCCACATTTATCCTCCACTATATTCTTGTGTCCAAGTTAGGTGGATGGATGGATGGATGGATGGATGGATGGATGGATAACTACGTATGGATTTAAAAACTAGTTTCATGATGGGCTTGGAGGATAATGGTAATGGGCTGTACTTTATCTGGAAGTGGGCAACAAGTGGAGTGTTGTAGTGATACCTGTGGGACCTGCCCTCTTTAATGTCTTCATCAGTGACATGGAAGAGGCCTCAGGCTGTACAGTCATCAAGTGTGCAGTTGACATTAAACCAGCAGGAGCAGTTGGCATACTCCAGGACAGGGCCACTGGAAAATAAACTCAGGGAATGGGCTGAGCAGCATATTATGTTATATATACAAAGGGGACAAAGCAAAGTCCTGCAACTGGGAAAGACTTTCCTTCCAGAAGGATTTTCTTCCTCAAGAAAGAACCCATGTTCTTCCCTTCTGACAACACAATAATGGTGTTTTCAACAGCAATTCACACTGTAGCCTGACTATCTGAGGAGCATCTCAGCAGAAAAGGACCTGGGAACTTGGTAGACAACAAGCTGCACATGAGCCAAAGTGTGCCCTGGCAGCAAAGGAAGCCGTCAGCATTAACTGCATTAACAGGAGCATAACCAAAAGATTGAGACAAGCACTTGTCCCCCTTTACTTGGTTCTAGTTAAATCACACTGAGAATATCTTGTTCAGTTTTGGTTCCCCCAGTACAAGAAAAATACTAATCTGGAGTGAGATCAACAGAGAGCCAAGAAAGTCAGGGCTTGGAGTACATGTTCTGCAAGAAGATGCTGAGGGAACTGGGCTTGTCTAGCCTGGAGAAGGGAGGGCTTAAGAGGGTTAATAGGACATAGCAGCAGCTTTCCAGTCCCTCCAAGGAGGTTACTGGGAGCTCACAGCCAGCTTGTGCATGATGGTAGGAAAAGAAATAACTGACATAAAGTGACACAAGGGCAGTTCTGACTTGATATAAGGAAAAACTTTTTCACCACAATTAAGCAGCAGACCAGACTGCCAAAGGAGGTTGTACAATCTCAATCTTCAGATGTTTTCAAGTCTCAGGTGGATAAAGCCCTGAGCAACCTGGTTTGATCTCACAGCTGACCCAGCTTTGAGAAAAAAGTTGGACCAGAGATCTGAGGTTCCTGCCAGCCTGAATTATTCTAGAAAGATTCTGTAGCAAAGATCAGCTAAAAACTTGTTCAGGTTTGTTCTCGAGGCTTTTCTTAGAGCACTATTAGCCTAGAAAATACACCCTCTTGTCTCCATACATCTGCACTCATCTCATTGTCCACAGTGTTTGCCAGTGTATTTACCATGCTCCATTGGAGTCTGCTGACATGCAGAGCCACTTAACCTTTCTTTAAACAGAGTCAAATAACACATTTGATGTATTTCTGACATTGATTTATTTAAAACTCTTAGTCATTTGGGCTCAACATTTTGCTCTTCTGTTGCTGAAATCATGGCATATCTTCTAGCTGTTGGAACAACAATAAATGTGTGGTATTTGTGTAACCACTTGTGTCGACAAATTTATAGTGGTTGCCAAAAGGTAATGCTGCTTATCTGAAGCTGAACTCCAATCTTGTTTGGCTTTCCTCAAGCAGGTGTAATGGTGAGGAGACTCTAAAGTAAGAAAATGGATCTAGGTTTGTCTCTCCTTTCTCTTCCATTACGATTTTAAATGGAATAATGCCAATGAACTCAGTGAACATACAGTGCCAGAAAAATTCATAAAACTGAAAGAAAAATCTTATTCTTAATGGTTTCATTTCAGCACTTCCCTGGATCAAGTGGTTGGTGTTGAGGAAGCTGTTTATCTTGCCTGTGCCTCCATTTCTATTTCAATAAAAGTTATCTAGAGAATAAATTATTTTATGGAAGTTTGTGTGGACATTATCAATACCATATTTTTGCTCTTGATGTGCATGCAAAATGACTCAGCCCAGCAAGGAGTACAATGATGTCAAACTAAGGTTAGCTCAAGAATGTCCATGTACACATTGAGAAGGCAAAATATAGGGAAAATAAACTGTGGCCATGGCATGAACAAATACAAGAAGAGAACTTATGGCCTATGGTGGAACTGCAGTGTTCATTTACATTAAGGCAAACCCAGATCCTAGGAACAATGACTGAAAGGCTCATTATTTCTCTCAGTCCAGTGTGTTTGGATTCGTTTCAGATCATCATGTTAAATTCTGTCTCTGATCTCCATGGCTACATTGACAAAAGTCAGCTGACGCGGGAGTTGGGAGGAACCCTGGAGTATGGCCACAGCCAGTGGATCCATCACCGAACTGTGAGTGTTGGGCTTGTTCTTACACATCATACCACAATTGTCTAGGTGACAAGTGCAGAGCAACCATTAAGCAGTAACTTTTCAGTTGCCTTGCAGCCTATGGATTCTTCTAGGGTCTCAGGGAAAGAGGAAATCATGACTCAAATGGAGAAAGGCAAATTCCCCAAAAGTTTGAATGGAAGCAGAAATTGTATCGCACTGTGTATCTGGCCCAGGGCCTAACAGAGTCATGGTATTCTTACTCAGCAAGGCCTGTGGGCACATTCTCTTGGCTTTTAAATAATTGATGGGATTCATAGGCCTTCAGCTGAAGCTGAAAATAGGCTCACTTTACTAACTTTACAAAGGTCGAAAGTGAGGTTAAAAGTCTCACTTTAAAGATTAATTATGTCCATGCTTTTAAGAGAATAAAAATACTCAGGGCAGTGTATTTTATTTTTCATTTCTATCCTATGTAAGCCTGCACTCCAGCTGGGTCTTCTTTTGGGTAACTGAAGAACAGTTGTTAGTAGAAAGGCAGAAAGACTTTGTATTCTATTGAGGAAACTTGTACAGATTTGATTTTTTGTTCCTCTTTGGGCTGATTAATGCATTTCAGTGTCTGCCTCAAAACAATGTAAACAATTCATTATGGTGCCCAGTTAAAATGACAGTTCACAAAAATCAGACTCCAAACTCTGGCACATTAAGCAGACAAAATATTGTCTCATTCTTTCTAAGCAAAAATGGACTAAGCTGGGTCATGATCCTGGAAAATTAACTGATTTCACAGAGAGTCTATACAGTATTTGCATCTCTCTTTGGGGGTCTGCTTGCAAGATTAGTATATAGAGCCCACATCCGTGTGAGCCTCAATGTTTTGCAAAGTTCTGAGCAGCCGTGGGTTTGAGTCTGTTGTTGATGGGCAGGTTACATCTTACACTCATAACAAGAGCTTTTCTGAGGTAACTTTGAATCAAATCACTTTTGTCACTTTCTTGCTATAGTTTTCTTGTGTTCTGCTGTCCTTATGAAATTAAATTTTACTCTCCTTGAGAACTGCCAAGTATTTCAGGCTTTTAACTATGCAAACACAGAATCTGAATTTCCTCTAACATTAACTTTCTACATTTATAGCTGTGTTGACTGTAATGAGGTTAGGGTTGAGATGCATGAACAGACTTACGTGTCAAAAGTATCAAAAATATGAAACTGTCCTTGCAGGAAGGGGGCGTGTGAAGAAATGAATCATCTATATGAGCTTTCAGACAGGTTTGAAAATATGAAGAAGGGGAATAAAAAGAGGCACAAGAAAGGTTGTATTATTTATTAATGACAGGGGTTTACATAAAGCAATAATATATAGTTCAGGAAAATATGCAAACAAAAGTGAACCAATAGTTTAAGGGAGCAGGGCTATGTAATCCCCAGAGGTTTTGGTTAAATTTGTTTGAAAAACTTTTATGAAGCACAGAGACTTGAAGAAAAAAAACCAATCCACAGATGTAGATTAGGTAAATGAAACAATATTATTATACACAGGAGAAACTGGGGGCAAGCATGTTATTAAGTGAAACACTGGTAAATTCGTGGCGCAGTCAGCCAAGAAATATCTGCTGGATAAGAGGTTGTTGTCAGGGAAGTGTCACCTTCCAAGGCACCTTGAAACAACCTGACTTCCAGTCTTGCTGAGCTGTGGTCTTCATGCCCTTTGCTGCTTCTCTCAGTGTTCTCATATCTTGTCCTGCCAGTGCTTTTCTTCTGAAAAAGCTTTAAACTGGCTAAATGGCAGTGACACAGTAACTTCCTTGCATTGTCCACCGTTTCTGCTTTCCTATCTTGGCTGCCAGGAGCCTGGGAACTTTCTTGCCCACAGAGTACACAAAGATTGCCGCAAAGATTTTTGGCTTTTGGTAAATGGCTTTGGTTGTGGATGGTCCTGTCTGTGTTGCAGTCAGAAGTGTGACATTTCAGCCAACTCTAATCCAGTAGTTTCAGTGCTGGGAACAGCAGGATACAGCTGCTGAGCACTAAGGCAGAGCATATGTGGGTCTGTACTGCTTGTGTTGAAAGCAGGCATGAATTTATGGGGGAAAAGGGAAGAAGGCTGTGAACTGTGCTAGCATCACTTCATGGGGGGCATGTTTAGATCACATACGTGGGCTGTAATTTCTCTCTACACCTTTTGAATGATGATCTACCTCCAGTTTGTTTTTCACTGAGAACACAGCATAATTTCAACTGTCATGGTTGCAAACAATGAATTCTTATCATTGCTGCAGAAGGGAATGCAATGTGCAACAACTACATAGTGTTAGATTGGGTGTAAGAGCATCCCTAGTGCTTGTTGACTGACTCAAACCATTGGGGGGTTAGATCAAAAAGTGCAAAGAATAAAGAGCTATACAGAACAACACAATCACCCCAACATTTGGGCATGATCATGAAAAACATCCTATGCAGTTACTTGCTACTAGATATAAAGGTTTTAATCACATCACAGGTCTGAACATTACATTCTGCTCTGAGAAGGCGGCATTGTATTTTTTTAGCCTTCCTCGCCTCCCAATTCTTCATTAACACCATAGATTTCTGACAAGTTTTGTGTTGGTGCACCCAAGTGATAAAGAAACAGCAATGTTCCAATGAATTTATGCATTTTAACTGTATTGGTAGTTACTTGTTGTCATGTTTGTGTACTAACATGGACAGATGGGAGGAAGTGACTAGAATGCAGCTGGTACAGACAGGCAAGATGGAAATGCACATTTTCAGAAGTCAAGGGAAGACAGATTACTGCTGAGTGAACAATGGCTGTATAAATATAAATGTAAAAAGGCTTTGCCCTATATATTTCAGGAGTGTTCTCAACTTAAATAAAGCCTTAATTAAAATTTAAAATGCAGCAGAATTTCCCAGCAAGCATGGGCAGAGGATCTGAAGTTCCAGGCCTGGCTTTGAAGCTGATGTCCTATGTGGTTTCATTATGTCTGCTGAGCTCTGGGAGTTCCCCCTTGGCTCACAGAGGTGACAGTACTTGCAGACCTGTGAAAAGGTCATTCGTGACACATGGTTTAATTTGTAACTTTTAGCACATCCACCCAAAAAAAGGCAATGTGACCAGCTTTGGAGGCATGTAATACTTGCAGCACGGTGTGCCTGAAGGACAAATTGCTTTTAAAGGGCTAAGGGTAAATAATCAATCTGTGACTTTATGCTCTTGCTTTTCCAGGCTATTGAAAACTTTGCAATGACAGTGAAAACAACAGCACAGATGCTACAGACCTTTGGAACAGACTTAGCAGAGACTGAACTTCCCAACGATGTGCAGTGCACAGAGGAGCTTCTCTCCTCACACACTGACCACCACAGCAAGCTGAAGGTGATTGTTGACCAATGATGACTCCAGCAGTATAATATATGAGTTCTGATTTAACAAAATTTCCTGCCATCACTTGGCAGTCCATTGTCTGGAAACCACTGAGAAGGACGGAAACCTGGGTTCAGTTCAATTACATTCAGCTGTGGAAAAGGACAGTTTACAGCTTCAGGAATGATAGAATGGGGAAATGTCACTTCCACTGTGTGAGAGGGAGTGATGGGATCACATCTGGAATAACATGGGCTCCTGATGAAGAGTTCACCAGAAAGGATGAACTTGCTTTGGAGCAGAAAGAGAGAACATCTATGAGGATAGTCAGGAATAGACAGAATGATCTAAGTAAATGATGACTGTTGTTTTGTTTACAAAAAAAAAGTTGGGACTAGTTTAGCTTTGCAGAGCAAGGATCAGGAGTAAATATTACTGCTGTCAGCAAATGCCTTAGGTTAAACACAAGATTAAAAATACTACTTAAGATATATTAGCACAAGAACAAGTTTTATGGAAGAGGTGTGCAGTGATATGGGGATTCATCAGCTGACAAGTTAATATTTGAGCCTCATTGTCCTTTTTATTGCTCATCTTTCATGCTGGGAAGACACTTCAGTGGATGACTTCTTATAGCTGATGTATTATAGCTCAGCATGTCATTGAGGAAATGCCATTAAGAAGTGCAATGTCTCAGCCCAGTCTCTTGGCTCACAATCTACAGCATACATTCAATTTGTGAAAGAATAATTTATTCTTCAAGTGGCCTGGTCAGATATGCAATCTGCTCAGAAATTACTCTATTCCTTTTCTCAGAAATAGATCTACTATTCAAAGTGAACAGATTTAGGTTTCTGCATTTTCTAGAAAAACATATCACCTTTGGTAAGCATTAATATTTTGTTTCAAGTATCTTGTACCTGTGAAAGAATCCTCCTTTTTCATTACTATGTTGTCATCTAAGAGATGTGAGTGTTGTTAGAAGTACATACAATTTGTTTTTTTCCCATCAGGATGAGCTGAAACTAGCAGTGAAGCAAGGGGCCACCCTCCTGACTTGCATTCGGGAACCTGTCACCCGAAGTGCCAACTGCAAACTCAGTCCAGATGAACTGGAAAATGTGGCCACAGTGGAAAGGTCAGTGGAGCTAGACTACCTTGTGCAAATTGCTAATTTATTCCTAAGAGATGCAAGTGTAATTTAAATAATTTAAATATGCAAGTTATAAATTATGACTGGTTCACCTACTCAGGATTTATTGGACAGGTAAGTCAGAGAAGGGAGTAATTTAGAGGAATTTACTTGATTAAACTGTGTAGGCAAGTTCAAACTAGTCCTGAATTTTTTGGTAATTTTTGGTCAGACCACTAACTACCTGGCTGAAGATTTAACGTGGGACTTACTTTCCCTGTGACATGTATGTCCTCCAAACTTCTGTGCCTGGTTAGGAAGTGGCACCTGAATCTCTGTGGGAGGAGAGGGCGGTGTGCTTGTGCATGTCTGTGGAAAAACTGGGGGAGGAAGTAATGAAGATGATACCTGAAACCTACTGTGTGTCACAGCTGTAGAGACTCAGAGAGAGAGAACCCCCTTTTCCTTCCTACAATGCTAGTTATTACCATTAAGCTTTTAGTCACCATGTAGAAGTTTCTGCTGTGCCATGTGATGCAGTGGAAACAGAAATGCCCTGCTATGGTTTCAGTGTGTCTGCATTCACTGGGAACAAAGGTGCTAAAAGTAAAGCTGAGCTGATATTTTTCACTGAATACTTTAAAATCCTTTAAACAGTCATCCCAAAGGAATTTGCAAATTCATCTTGAATTCAATGACTAGCTTTGATTAAAGACACATTTTTCAGGGACAGATTGAAAACAGAAATTTGTTTTTGGGAGGAATAGGAGGGAGCTATTGGCATTTGCCTCAATAACTTGATGATTTCAGCACTCCCCTACCTGACCAAAGAGTGCCCATCTATTGAAATACATGATATTCAGAGAACACTTTCTTTTCATTTTTTCTACTTCTTTAAAACTGTTCTACTTTGTAGTTAATGGATCACTGAGAAACGATGAGGATGACTCTCTAGTCTGGTGCCAGATATTTTACTCAAGACATGACACCTTGATGTTAATTTCTTTGCAAATAAATGTTTCATCATTTACACAAAGTAAAACAATGTCCATGGGAGTAATTATGAGCTTCTAATCTATTGTTTTTAATGGACTGGGAAAATTATTCAGTCCTTGCCTCTTTCTGATGGGTGAAGAAAATTAACAAGTTGTAGAGTTCTGCTTTAATCATTCCATAAAATAACAATTGCATCATATTCAATCTGCATGAGTTGGGGATGAATTACCTTTGAAGCATTGGGTGGAAGCTAGGGAGAGACAGCTGCCCTTGGCTGCCAGAACACAGAACAGCTCTGAGTCCCTCTGCACAGTCTTACAGGACTGTAGCTGCCACAGTAGATCCATGTCACTCATCTGTCACATTCCTGCCTGTCCTACTGCAAATTTCATTCTCTTTTGTTTAAGGTATAGTTGACACAGAGCCCTCTTACATAAGGGTAGGCCTCCCCACCATCTCCCTGCTCTGCTTTCTGCCATCAATTACTGTAACTTAAAAGAAATGAACCACAGGAAATAAGTACATTCTGTTCATTATAATTTCTTAACAGGTTGTTGGCTCAGTTGGATGAAACTGAAAAGGCTTTTGATCAATTTTGGACCAAGCATCATCTAAAACTAGAACAGTGCCTGCAGCTTCGACACTTTGAACACGATTTTAGAGAGGTATTTCTTTGCTCATGCTAACTATGCCTCCTCTGGTAAATAAGGTCAAATTTTACCCAGACTTGGAGTATACTGGCAATCCAAAAAGGAGGTTGGGAGAGAAGCTCTTCATTATGAAATAGGAAATGAATATTCAAAAATTAAAGTCTTGACAGCTATCAGGTGGCTTGCAACACTTGAATAAGGCACAGTGAGGAAAGTGCCAGACTGTGAGGCCAAAATGTGGAACACCAACTTCTAGGTAAATCATTTTGCATTTTTGTGTGAAGTTATCAAATACAGTTCCTTCTGTGATGGTAAGTTGCCAATCCCACCAGAGTCAAGGAAATACAGTTCAGAACTGCCCAGCTGTCAGCCCAGAGACTGGAGGAATACAGATTCTGGAGAAATATTAACTCTGGAGTTACAGGTTGTCAAAACTTTGTGGGTCTAATTAGTGAGAAGCAGGGAAACTCTTTGAGGAATATTGGGTTGTTGATTTATTCCTTGGCTTTTCCATTGTGGAGCAAGCTGAAAGACTGAACTTGAGATGCAGACTCTTCTCAAAGATGTAGGTGAATGTTGTAATTTTTATCAGTATCTTATGATGGGGTTTTGGGTGGGTTTTTATGTTTTTGTTTTGGTTTTATGTTTTTGTTGTTGCTGTTTTTCAGGTAAAACTGACATTGGATAACCTCATGGAAACACAAGCAGGTTTTGCTGACATTGGAGACAGTGTTACTCGAGTTGAGAACCTCCTAAAGGAACAGAAACATCTGGAAGAGAAAGGACAGGTTTGCACTCAATTTAGTGTTCTAGCTGCTATAGACATGGTATTCTAGACACTTCCTTGTCACTGTCTTTTTTTTTTTTTTGGTCCAAATTTACTCTCCTCTCATGAATCATTATTTTAAATTGCAAAACACAGATCCTAGTTTCCAGAAGCTAGGTTTGTTCAGACCCAGTAGTTCCAGTTCATTACTTGCAAAGCTAGAGCAAAAAGCAGGGAAAAAGCCTTGTATAATGAGTGTCCCCAGTGTGTGAGAAAGTGGACTCCATAACCTCACTGGGCAACCTCTTCCAGTATTTGGTCACCTTTGCAACAAAGAAGTACTTCCTGATGTTCAGATGGAACCTCTCAAGTTTCAATGTACTCATTGACATTGAAGTTGGCCTTCAATATAAATATAAAGTAAGACATATCAGCTATAATAATATTCCAATCCTTTATCCCCAGACTACAGCAGGAATTACAGAGATTGATTGCCATTAGTATGCATTCTAAGATCTAACTGGATTTTGTCATTAATGTCACAGGAACCTTTGGAGAAGGCCCAGTCTCTAGCTCTCCATGGAGAACAGCTCATCCAAAACAACCATTATGCAGTTGACTCCATTAGACCAAAGTGTGTTGAACTCAGGCGGATTTGTGATGACTTTACCAATGAGACCAAGAAAAAATATGATATTCTGGGAAAGTCTCTTGAGCTGCATAAGCAGTTAGATAAGGTGAGTGAACCTTCTCAGACAACATCCCTGGCAAGGTGCTACTAAAAATGAATGATTTCATATGCTCAGGTAATTACAATGAAGATAAAAAGCTGTGTTTGGTTTTTCTCCATTTCATTCGGTAAATGTTACCATAAATATTGGAGCTTCACATTAGTTCAGCAAGTTCAGGTCTGCATATCCTGGTGGGGTGACTTGTGGTCAGGAACTGCTGCACACTATGAAGTAACACTGATCTCCTTTAGTGACATGTTAGGGCAAATCTGTATTTCATGGAGTAGAAGCAACGCTTGACAGCATGGACTGTCAGTGATGATAAGTTCTTCTTTCCCCATTTTTCTTTAAAGGCAAGCCAATGGTGTGAAGCTGGAATCTACCTCTTAGCTTCCCAAGCTGTGGACAAGTGCCAGTCACAAGAGGGAGCTGAAACTGCACTCGTTGAAATCGAGAAGTTCTTGGTAACAGCTAAGGAACACCAGCTCTCCAACCCGAAGGAGTTCTACAATCAGTTTGATATGATCCTCACCCCTGAAATAAAGGTAAAAAACCCTCAGATGTGCATGTGCTCACATAGAAGTTAAAAATTGCCAATTGCTTTACCCATGAGAGTCTACTGGGCTATATATTTGAGCCTGCTAAAATATTCCTCTATCTCTACTCCCAAAAGGGCGCTGTGGTGAGAATTTGTGGCCATAAGTTATACTCATTAGAGTAGTCATGCAACACATACATCATTTTTTTCAGAGCAGTCCTAGAAGTACTGCATGAGTACTTCACCATGTCTTGGTCAGAGAAACTGTGATCTGGGCAGAGTGCATGGACTGGGTTGCAATAAACTGCAGCACAGTGTGATCTCTAGCTCTAGTCTGAGTCAGGTAATGCAAGTCCTTTCTTTACTTGCTCAGTCCAGCACTGACAACCATTTGTTGTTTGCCTTTTCTTTGTCAAGGCCAATGCCCAAAGAATAGTACAAAAGCTTGAAGATGTACAAGAAATGTTTGACAAGAGGCAAGTAAGTCTGAAGAAGCTGGCAGCCAAACAGACCCGGCCAGTACAACCTGTCGCTCCACATCCTGAATCTTCCCCAAAGCGAGCATCACCAAAGATTACCAGACCAGCAGCAGTAGGTAAGCCACAAGCAGCTGCTTTCAGACACACACCAATGTTTTGTCCACATGGTCATGTTTCAATTTTGTTGCATTTGATGTGCAGTGTCAGCCTTGTAGGTCCAGCTATTCAAAATGAACGTGAAATGCCTGTCACTGCAAGCATACAAACGAGGGTGAATAAAAAAAAAACTTCAAGGCATCTCTTCCTAGGTCTAATTAACAGAGTACATTTCTATACTGTGTCTCTATAGTGTGTCTTATATTGATAATTCTCAAATGCCCAAGCCAGGGTAGTCAATGCAAGCCTGCAATGTAAGCATGAGAACCTTTCTTACATTGCAGAGACTATAATGTGAATATTTGGCTTTCAAGGGTCGCAATTCCTCAAGTTTCAATCAAATACTTGCAAAATTAAGGGTTCATTAGTGACTCTGACTCATTTGTGCAATTTTTGCTTTTGCTTCATCGATGTTAATTCACTTCCTAGCTTCTCCTCTGCTAACTAGGGAAGCTGGCATTGCTTCTGTTTGGAAATTACTGAAAGTTCCTGATTTGAGGTTAGCATTTGCCTTTAACCAAGATAGCTATTTTCTGCAAAAGGAACATGGGTGAAGCTAATTTAAAACAATGTATCCTGGAGACTAGCCACCCTGGGCTTGGTGGCAAGAAGGGGTTGTCCCTTTGGAACCATAGGGCTGTTTGAAAGGGAAACCTTTAGCAAAAAGCCTTGAAAAACCCTAATTTGCATGAAGAGCACTCAGTAAACAGCTTTCTCAACAGGAAGATTGGGATGGCCAGTAGCCTGACCATTTTGCTTTCTAGGCATACCAGCAGAAAGTCACACCAATGTCCCTGTTCTCCTCTGCTCCCCAACATTCATCCTTTCTTCCAAAGGAAAATCCTCTTCTTCCCATTCTGATGCTAGTTTGACATCTGCACATTTCCCCCCCCCAAAACCATGCTAGCTGTGTTTTTAATGTACAGTTCCTACCTCAAGTTTCAACTTCACTGTTGGTTTAAAGCAAGCTGAGAACACAGTGTCTGTGAAGAGGTCCTGCTCTGCCACACATAGATCCTGCAGCACTGTGCTCCCCTCTTGCACTGGGGTGAGCACTCAGTTCGCTGGAGTTGTGATTTGCCTTAAAAACTCAATAAACAGACTGAAAATCTGTAGTAGTTCTTTTTCCATTGCATGAGTTACAGAAATTCAGGGAACGCTGGAGATCACACAGCCAAGTCACCTGCTCCAAGCAGCACTAATGTGAGAGTTCATCAGATTGCTCACTGCATGGTCACTAGTGCTGAATCAAAGGAAGTTGCAGAAAATGGGGTTATGGGGTCAGTAGGTCAGAGCCAGTTAGTTCCTGTCAGTGGCAGCACAGTTTTAGGATGGCTTTCACCTATTGTGAAGTTGCATCTTCAGGCTAAAAGCTAATCTTGCAGTTCTTCTTATGTCTGCAGTCTCTTGCTTCTGGAACTTCTTTCCTATAATTTTAGAGCATTTGCAGGTTTGTAATTAAATTGGTGTTAGAGATAGAGCCTTATAGAGCAGTCACTAGTTTATGACAGTACTCTAAGTTTTGATTCTTGTTCATACAGCCCATCCCATACTATCAACTCTTTCACACAAAATCATGAGATGCTCCCTTGCTCTGTCCCTTGAATTGCAACTCTTGGTTAAACAACCCAATATGGGGAAACTGTGTGACAAGGATTAGCTTTCTTGTCTTATTGCAAAATAAAAGCTAGGTGAAATTTATTTTAAAATGTTACTGTGGTTGTTCTGTGGGGAGGCACAAAGTACAAACCAGTCCTGTTCAGACACTGATAAGCAGACTCTGCCATCTCATGCAGATTCTTGAAGGTGACTGACCGAGAGTACCTCTGTACAAAGAAACAGAAGTGCCTGACTATCTACAGCTTATCCAGGGACTCACAGTCAGTCACTTTAACAGCCATGAATGGTACATGTATATTCACATATTCTTTATGAATCCTTTTGGTGTTATCCAATTGTCCACTATAGAGAATCAGATTCTGAAATTCCCGAATGCCTTTTCCCTCAGAATGCCAAAGCACTTGGTAGTAACTGGTCAGTATTTTAACCTCTTTTGTTTCAGAAAGCAAATTGAGGCACAGGTAAAACAAAGAATTCACCAAGGTGTTTCACAGTCTGACTCTAAAATGTGTCTGAAAATAGAAACAGGGACACTGAGTCCTATTCCAAGCTTGAAAATGAGGCTGTGAAATTCTGCTCTTCTTGAAGCTACCCTCTTTTGGACTTTCCTCTGTGTCCTTGCTTCACATTCGTGGCATCAATGCATCATCAGCATTTACTTATGGGGAGAATGTGTTGAGCAACATCTTGGAAACATGAGAGAAGCTTGCATATTGTAACTCATTTGTCATTTGTTATGCAGGACATACCTGAATATTTCTAAAAGCTTGCAAAATAGGATATGGCAACAGGAAAATGCCATGTTCCTAGACTGTAAAGACAAAGGCAAGCAAAGGCAATAAAACATGGTAAACAGAAATAGAACACCAGAAAGAAAGGCTTTTGTCCCCAGGCAGCAGAGTAACAATACCATGGCAGCACTGCGACGGTTGGTCTGTGAAAGAAAAAGAAGTTACATTTGTTCCAGAGTAGATTTTGTTTTGTTTATCCTTGCTGACTATCCATTTTCCTAACAGGGAGTGGTAGGGAAAATTCAGTCCAATTCAGGGTGCTAATGAAAAAATGTTCACCGATAAGTAGGCTCAGACGTTAAATACTCCATTAATGTAAGTGTCAGTCTCTCCATTTTACATGGACAAATACATAGGCAGAGATAGATTTTCTGCACACAGGCAGAACTGATACCAAGTGTGAGAGAAAGGTCAGGTTTCTGTTAGGGAAATTATTGTCACAGTTTCATGTCCATGTCCTCGTGGTTTCTGGTGACTCTCAGCAATCCTTTAGCTTGGTGACAATCCAGAGAGGCAGCTCAGAGCTGCACTGTAACTCTCCTTCGGTCAACACTGTTCTATGGGGCTGGAAACTCTGATGCAAAATTTTAGATGAATACCAATTTTGCTTGAAGCTTCCAGTTTCACAAGTGGACATGTATATTTTGCAGGGACAGGCCTGTTCAAGACTGAAGAACTAGTTCTGGAATTATTGTGATGCTCAAAAGTCTCTGCCAGCTGTATTTGGTGCACATTTAAGCTGTGAAAACTTGATTAAATATTATTCACAGATCAACCCTGAAAAGGCAGAAATCTCTGCTGACTTTTTTATAATGAGAGCCTTGAAAATATTTAAGTAGCGTTGATGACACCTTATTTTAAGGAGAACTCTGTTTACACCCAGTGGGAGCTACTTGAATACTGCAAATGGCTAAATTTGTCGCTGTATATTTTGGGAGGAAAGAAGTGGCACTTGAAATATTTTTGCTCTGATTCACTTCTGAGAGTATAATTTTTGATGATTTGACTACATATTTGTTCTCTGCATTTCTGTGCAAAACTGGAATGAATTGGAATAGGTCCACAAAATCAAAACATACAGTCCATCAGGCACAATGAGATGAACTACGGAACAGTAAAGGATAATACAAGCTATTTAGAATGATTGCAGTTATCATTTATCTGTTTTAACTGAGTTGTAATTCTCCTAAACTCTAACTCTTTGACATGAAACTTTCCCAAAGGCTATCTTCTTCAGCCTGACACATTCTTGTCAGAATTTCAGTAAAAAGGCATTTGGCCCTCTCAGCGACCATGGTTAGGAAAAATGTCTTGCTGTAGTTACCTTTCTGGCAAGAGTTGGAACATGACAGCACAAAGTACTATAAAATATTCACCTTTTATAAAATCACCTGGAGATTTCTCTGTGTGCAACAAAAATGTGAAATACAGGAGTAGAGATGTTAAAATTTCTGTGAGCTTGTTAAACAAATAACGTGTTTAACAGCACATTGCACATACAAAATCCATGACTTACCATACAAACAACTTAGAAGGCCAACTTGGAACATAGGATTCATAAGGGTGGAACACAGCTGGAGCTTTTTCAGTTCTTTAAATAATAACATTTAAGCTAGTTCCATCTCAGTTAAATGTATACAACTGCTCATTGGATCCAATCCAGCATTCCTCATAGTCACTAGTGCATAACACTCGCTAACTAATAACATCTGGATAGAGGATAAAGGAAGAATGTCTTGCAAGAGTCTGGGGATGTGTGCAGGGGAGGTGGGGCTGCAGAGATTAGCTGACTCAGAAGAGATGGTGCATGTGATTTTCATTAATGGTTTGAGAAACCACTAGTTTCTATGGTTCAGTGTGTTTCTATAAAGTTGAACAAAAGAAAAGATACTTTCAGTTTTGTGGCTGTGAGGTTGCTATTACACTTGAGCCAGTCTGAGGAAACCAAGTAGTGTCTCCTTGTAGAAGAATATTCCACATCCAGGAACCTCGATCTTTGCTTCTTATATCAGCAGATTTTCAGGGGCTTGACAGAAATTTTGCTAGAGCAAAGAAGTCTAAATTATATTGCCTAAGAATGTCAAAGTCTTTCTGCCCTAAGCCATTAAGTGATAAACCATAGCTGCTCTGGTGTTTCTTTAGCTGCCTAAATATTCTGTTTTGTCATCACCAGCATTCAAAACAGCAATTAAGCCATAATTATCCTCAAACTCATGTTCCTGTTGGACATCATGAGCAGCACATCCCGATAAAATTTACCAGACTAGTTAGTTCCATGCTTGTTCTTGTCAAAGGAATTTGATTCTGCTGTAGGTGATAAGTGAGAATGCACAAACTCATACAGAAAACAGATGGGAAAACATGTGATGGGAAAATTCCCCCCAGACCTGAATGTAAAGTGTGGTATTTATTTTAGGTGGGCTTGGAATATCTTACAGGTGCTGGGTATGTATTGTAACCCTTGACTACAGTCTGTGTCTCTTGCTAGGGCACATTTCCCAGGTGAACAAATCCAGGTGTCTCTGAGCACCTGGGAGCTGCCCACAGTTCTGTCCCTCACTGGGGGATGTAGTTCCCCCTGTAAGAGATCAGCATTCCTGTGTCCTGCCACACAGGAGCAGGGCAGGGAATGGGTGAAACCACAGCCTTTCCTCACAAGCAAGATTTTCTCACTGATTTTATTTCAGTCTTAGAGGGGTGGAGAGACTGCAAAGCAACTCAGAGCTCATGAGTCTGTCATTTTCTAGCAGCTTTAGGGATGGTACAGCCCATTTTACCACTTGCTGTATGCTGGGTAATACAACAGTAATTCCATATTTATCATGCAATTTGTTTGTAAAAAAATATAGTGAGCAGTGCTAAAGCCCCAAAGGAAAAGCACAGTGGTGCTCCAGGTGAATGCAAGTGACAAACCCAAACCCTGCTTTACAATGCCCTTTAACAATATTTGCTTTAAAAGCAGCATCAAGCATTTAAAAATATTAATGAATTCAAAATTAAATCACCATTATGTATTGTCCAGGGGAGTAATGTGAAACAATAGGTTGAAAACAACCTTGAAATCATGCAGACCTTAGATCTAGACTGTAACTAGATTTCTAGTTACAGTTTTCCTTTGTTCCCGTGCCTTTATTCTTTCAGTAGAGAGCTCAACATTATAATTTTCAGCTTCTTCAGCATACAGTACTGTACTGACCTTGAAACAGTCAATTGTACTGAATTTTATAAGGGAGTTTCCCTTATATTTCCAGTTCTACAGTAATTAGTACAATAATAATTGGCAGGTATTTGGGCTGTTTCTTTCTACACTGTTCCAGAAACTACTTAAATGCAATGACAAGCAGCAGTCTCTGACCATGGGCCAGTCAGTAACTGAAAAATTCTCCAGAGAATAACCAAAGCAGCTTGTTTCCTGTATTCAGTTCATTTCTGGGTCAAATTGGAAAGGGAGGTTCACTGTGTCAATATGAATCAAATTCATCTCTGAAACATACACAGTTGAATTTGACTGCTTTCTTATCTTGTACCTGTCTCCATTTGTGAAATATATCACACTGGAGAAGCCAAGACTCAGATTGTGAGCTGACCTGAGTAATTTCCTGCTGGATCAAGGAGCACCTGCAGTTGGGCTTCTTGTGAAAGTGTCATCTTTTGTTTAAACTGTCCTGTGCTCTCTTTTGTGAATCACCTGGAGCTGTCTGAGCTTGCATGTTGTGATCCAGACATCACAGTTGTAACTGATTTCCACTTTTTCTGCTGCTTGCTTTCACCCAGTTTTTTCATACCAGTATCAACCATCCCTTCAAGCTGCAGAGTTTTCTGATTAATAAGTCAAACAACTTGTATTGCTGGCTATGCTCATATAAGCACAAGTTCTCATGTTTTCTGAAGTTATTTCCTTTGTTTCCCTTTATTTCCATGACACATCCATAAAATTTGTGAATTAGCTTTGTAGAGCAATCCAATGGACTGAACTTGGATTTCAACAGGGCAACTAGACATTGACAGCATATCTAGGGTATTGAGGTGTGGTTAAAAGTATGAAACAATGTCTTGGTGGTCAAGTCTTAGATTTTTTTTTTTTAAATGCTGATTTTTCAAGGTATAAATATGATAGAGCTGGCAGAAGTGCTGGGAGATAATTGTGTTTAATGTAATAGGTATGATCACAGCCTGTGTTTTGTCATGATTGTGGTAGGTGAGAATTTATGGCTAAATAGAATCTCCAGGGTGCATCAGTATGGAAAAGGGTGAATTTGCTGATGCTTGTAGCGACTTTACTCAGAGATTCATGGGGAAACACATAAAAGGACCCATTTAAACTTACCAAATATTCTGGTTTTGCCAACAGTTGAAGTCATCCTCCCTACAGATTAGAAAGGTATGAAAATGTTTGACAATTGGGATCAATATCTTCTAAGTGCTGCATCTTGCATTTTTGTTCCCTTGGTTCCAAAATGTCAGTAGACCACCTTTTGGGTGAAATAAAAATACCTTTGAGAGAACAAATAGTACTTCAGGGAAAGCTTGCTTGGGGATGGGAAAAAGGCATTTGTTGAAAGTAGTGCCCAAAATCAAAACAAAACCCCTGCTGTATATTCTGAAAGAATGATGGAAGAGCCAAAAAGAGGCATTTGCATTTCAGCTCAGTCCTGGGAACCACAAGAATCCTCTACCAGTTGATTATAGCTGCTGGTGACTGCCAGACTTCACTGCTCCATTGAGGAAACTCTCTAGTATGGAGTCATTGTGAGGAGGTAATAGGCATGAAATGGGCATTGCCAAGTCCTTATGTCATTCACGACTGGATAAATCCAAGGAGATTCAGGGAAGAGTTGGAGAGAGGCTGCTTTAATTAATTCTCTTCCCAGCTGTGTGGTAAGGCTGTTGAAAAGACACAGGGTAGAAAAAACATCAGCTTCCATTATTATTGTCTGTGAAACTCATATGTTGTCTTTTTAACTGCATATAATTTGGGGTGCTTCTCTGTGCTTTTTTCCCCCTTTTTCTAAACTACTTTAGAAGATGAATTTAATGACAAGGGCATTTGAAACTTTAAGGTGTTTCTTTTAAAAAAGTGTTCAGCCCTCTCCTACATAAAACCTTTGATACTATGTCCTCCTCATTCAAAGATTTCTGCGACTTTTTTACTGTATCCCTCAGCTTGTCCCAAAGAAGAAAAAGTTATTAATGACTATCAAGACTCAACACTTCAAAACATTAAACTTGCTGAAACCCTCTTAAACAAAATGTTACCAGATGCATTTGAAAACACCAGCTTTTATTCTTAGAAAAAGTGCTTGTTCAATTAGAAAGTTTTGCTAGAATAAAAAGGAAAAGGACTTAATTTTTTTCTTTTTTGCTTGACCCAGGTTCTTTCAGCATTTCATTTGGCATTCATACATGTTTTCACCATGACATGAATGGGTGCCTATATCAATTCAGCAACTAAGAAAAAGGAGAGTGCTGTTGGCCTTTTACTTGCATATGCTGTGAACTCATTGTCAATTTAAAATAAAACTGTAACAGAGATTATTTTCTGCTCAAGTATTCCCCTTCTCACAGTTCATTCTAAGCCCTTCCTTTGGCCAGCAGGCTCAGCACAGGTGGTTATGTTGTTAAGGATGGCTATCTGGTAGCCTCACACCTCAGTGTCTGCTGGGGTTTTCAGAGCCTGAAGGGCCACCAAACCTGACACAACAGGGCATATTCTGAAATAATATCCTCAGATTCTCTGTCCTTACACACCTGTCATTGTGACTTGCTGAACTCCTGTGGCTACTCTTTTGAGAGTTGTTCATGTAATGAAACCTTGCAGGAAAAAATCCTTTAATCCAACATCAGCAAACCATTACCAGAAACAAAATTTCCTTTCTTTGTCAACCTCCACAAGCAGCACCATGCAAGTGACAATTACCCAAGTGTTGGCACAGCTGGCTGGCATTTTCCTGTGCTATCCTAAAGATGTATTTCCCAGGGGAAGCCAAACCAAAGTAATCCTTACAGTGTGGAGCTGAAGATGCCAATTTGTGACACAGTGCAGCACTGAACAAGGGAACCCATCCCTTGTGCCAGCTGGTCCAGCTCAACTCAGTTCTCTGAGCCAGGTCTCAATTGCCACTGATGTGTTGGGATCTTTGCTCATTGCTTCTATTAGGAAGTAGAATTTTAACTTCTAGCACATGTTTTCTAATGTTACTTTCTTTTTCATTCTGTCAGCTACCAACAGGAGGTCCACCGAAATTTCCTGCCCTCCAAAGACCATTTCTGAAGTAGAGTTATCAAAAAAGAAAAGCATTAAGAAGACTAAAGGTGGAATTAAGGTAGGATTACCTGTGATTTGGGGACATCCTGTATTGTGAGAGAACTCAAAACCACAGAAATATAGACTTACATATTTATACTTGGAATTAAAAAAAATTGGAACATTTCAAAGTTAACTCTCTCATAAGGATTTCTTTTCACACTTCACATTGCAGTTTAAAAGTTACTCTGATGATAGTGTTAAAAAAGATTTATGCTCATGTACATACAAAAAGAAGTTATGCTAAAGGAGAAATCATTTTCAAAGGGTGAATGTGGAAACATGGAAACAATGTCCAATAATAGTACATTAAAGTGGACACAAGTACCACTGAGGTAGTATTCTGAATGGTCTGTGCACAAATCCAATGCCTTTGCCCTCTTCCCCTTTAGTGAAAAGTTTACTAAAAATAACAAATCAAATAATTCACAGTGCTGGTCACTCACATACTAGTACTTCTACGCCAGTAACAGCCACACATGGGTGTGCTACTTCTGTCTAAATGTGTTTTTAAAAAAATGTTTAATCCTGTTATTGCAGAAATTCCACACAGATCAGAACTAGTTTTGGGGTTTTATTTGGTTTTTTTGGGTTTTTTTTTTTTTTTTTTTTTTGTTTTTGTTTTTTTTTCTTTTCTGGGGGAACGGGTATATTTAGGAGAGAGAAGGGGAGGAACAGTGTTACCCTGGGGCCTGAAACATTTTAAAAATGTATCAAATGTCTACCTGGCACAGTTCTATAAATTAATTTTTTTATATAATACAAGCTACTTTAACCCAACTCTTCTGTTACCCACACCCCTGACTTGCTCATACATTTCATCTTTATTCCTCTAAAGCTGAAAGTAAAAATTAAATGCAGTCCATTTTCTGAAATGGCTGACATAGGCCACAACTTCAGCAATAAGCACAGAATAAAACATAGTTATCAGCAGGAGCATACAGCTGGTCTCCCCTTTGTCTAAACTCACAAAAAGTAACTTTGGAATTAGTTTTACTCTCATCACTAGTGCAGGTAATGAGCTGCATTCTTCCCATG
The DNA here is from genome assembly GCA_024500445.1 of Entomyzon cyanotis. Taxonomy (NCBI): domain Eukaryota; kingdom Metazoa; phylum Chordata; class Aves; order Passeriformes; family Meliphagidae; genus Entomyzon; species Entomyzon cyanotis. The sequence goes on from JAKEPQ010000780.1 coordinate 16,656,293, forward strand.
TGGTTAGGAATATGCAGCAACATGATATAGGCATTGTAAAACATGCATTCATTCATTTTTAATCCACTTTCCAAGACAACACTGCAAATTATGTCACTCTTCCTTCCTTCCCATTGTTCTGATAATAGTTCAGATGAGGAGTTTATTACTGGATTCCATCATTATCATCAACCAGCTAAATAATTTAGCAATATAGAATGTAAGATAGGCAACAACTTTTCCCCTGCAGAATCAGCCCTTAAAAATGAAAGTGCTCAAGAACTTAGATTCTGCTGGGGTTTAGATATGGCTTGGATTAACAGCAAACTCAGCAGCTGGGTTGTTTTGCTGAATTTGAAGAGATTGGCTTTTGAGTAAGTGCAAGTAGTGCTTGGTGCTCTTAAAGCTGCAGGCAGGAGGAAAAGCCTGCTTAAAACTTGCCTGGAGAGCACTTGAAATGATCCAACTCTGCAAGACTGAACAAGGGAGTAAGTGAGTGTTTATCAAAATAAAAACTGGAGCTATGCAGAAGCTCTGTTTCAGCCTGGGCACAGCTCTGCACAGGTAGCTGTGCTCAGCACTGCCTCACCCAGCTGCTGCTAGGACACAGGCACTTCTCAGAGACACACACAGGATTCCCAGATTTGTCCATAGGGCATTCCACAAAGAGCTCTGGAAATGCGAAGTCTTTGGGTTGGCTTCAGACAGGAAATGAAAAAAATAGTATTTCAGAGTCCAAGGAACTGATTATTATGCCTGTAATTATCTACATAAGGAGATAATTCACCTTTTGTGGTGCAAGAATGTAATGATTTTGCCTGGAGTAAGGAATGCCTCCATGCTAACACTGAGCAAGGATGGAGAATATAATTAGACAGGAGGTATTTCTGCCCATCTAGAATTCACTTGTCTAGTGACTTACTAGGTTAGGTAGGATCATTTTTATTCTTTCAGAGAGTTAAAATTCTCTAAATAAAAGAATCAGCAATTAAGTATTTTCAGTTTTAATGTATTCTTCTCATTCAGATTGAAGTGATGCATGAAGCCAGTCAAGGAGGGTCTAGCAGAGTCCTGGTGACCAGTGAAAGTGATGAAAACTTGTCAACAAGGAGAAGGTAAGGCTGCACATTTGAGCCACTATATATTTTTTTCTTCTTAGAATGCAAATTATTGCATTTATAGTACATTCTCTACAACTTCTTTGAAGTTCACCAAGATTAATAAATTATCAGCAATAATGAAGTCACTGAAAATGCTTATATCCATGAATTTATACCCAGTCTATCAGATGGAAAAGCAAGCAAGAGTTATCTTTTGGGTTGGGGCTTTTTTAGCTTTTTTTGTCTTAGAAGCATTAATTACAAGATGTGAGAGAAGAGTCATTAGAATAAGCCTTGCATGTGTTTACAAAAAATCTCAGTGTTAAAGATCCTCTCATAGTTTTCAGAATATTCATATTTGACAGTATACCTCTCAGAGGCTTCTGGGTTTTTTAACTGCAAGCTAAAGTTTCTGCAAAATCTGGAGAAAAAGATTATTAATGATATATTCTAAAGCATCAGATACTTAAATCACTTAGTTCAACAAAAAGTACCAAGCAAACCAAATTTTAGCTGAACTGCAGTTTCTAGGCCAAAGGGAACAATTGAATAAAAAAAACCCAGAAAACAAAAAACCCACAACAAACCCCACCCTCCCAAGAAGCCAAATGCCACAATCCTGACTTCATTTCCTTTGTTCTCTTCTTCACTATCATTTAGATAATTTATGCTAAGTTATGCCCCTGTCTCATACACTGAAGTTACCTGATGCAAAATGTAAAAACCCTAGCTTGATACATGATGTCAGACAAATTGGAGAGACATACAAATCATAATTATCTGAATTTAATTATATCGTATAAAAATACCATGTCTGGTCCCCAAACCATCAGTTACTTTTCCAAAGGTGCAAAGTATGATCTGAAATCTTGTGTAGACAGATACACATCTCCAGAGGAAGAGCTGCCTGAAGAGAACATACAAATTATAACAACAGGCTAAGCTTCTAATATCTGGCAATTTTATATAACTTTAGACCTAGAAGCTTAGTAAACAAGTTTGTGAGCTCTCTCTCTTCTTGGGAACACCGATTTTGCCTTTTGCACACATCGAGGGCAGGGGGGAGTGGGGGGCAGTTTGAAGTCCTTCTGTAAGAGGGAGCTCAGAACAACACTTTAAAGTATCAGAACTGATCCTGTCAGTTACAAAGAAAGCAACAAGAGATATTTACCTTTGCTGTATTGTTTAGGTTTTTTTAAAAGAAATAAGTCTGTTTATTCAAAACAAATTTTACAAAACAACTGTCTTTCTGTGGTACAGAGCAAAGTTTAAGAATAAATATTGAATACTTTGTATAAAAATTAGTAATATCAAAGGGAAACTGATGCAAACCAAACAAACAGGTAAAAAAAAATTAGCATTAAATATGCTGTGCAACAATGTCAAACTCTTAATGAGGAGTGACCATTCAGGCTGATACAGTTTTATTTGTAGAAGTAAAACCCAACAGCCCTGCATTGGAGCACCGAGACTATTGTTAAAAAAGATTCCTGATGGAAGTGTACAAATCTTAAGCTGTGTTTAGAACCAGAAAATATGAAGTTTTCTATGTCTCCATGTTTTGAAAGGTGTGCCTTCATGCTTTCCTTTTTATTCAACAAGCAACTTCATTGCAGCAAAAGAAAATGCACACTACAAACATCAAGGCCCTTTTAAGATTAAGAAACAATCCAAACAAAACTCAAACCAACTGTAAAACAAGGTATTTCAATGGCCAAAAGTGACTTTCAGATAATGGCAAACTACATTTAAGCAGCGTTTTAGATGTTAGATGGTTAAAGCTACTTAAAGCTTGCTTTACTTTTGCTTGTATGAGTGAAAAGAAATCCCAACACACAGTTAAGCTGGAAGACTATAGTCTTACTAGTACATTTTGGTTGCATACTGCATATGAAGACCCTCTTTCCCTTCAGTGAACAGGGTGGCTTTTTCTAGCAGTGCAGTTTTCTGTGCAGCTTGGTTGATTTAAATGGCTCACAACAAATCAGAAATCTGATGAAGCAGCTTTCCTTCAATACAGAATAATACTTTCTCTATATGTGCATTTATTTTCTCTGTATGCAACAGGTTATGTAGATTTACATCCCCAGTACTATTATCCATTTGTTTAGGCAAGAAAAGGAACTGGTTTTGTTCCATCTGAAGTATAGCTGTTATAGTCTTCAGTTGTTCTGACACTGACAAATGACTTATTTGTGGGCTCTTTATATGCCCAACATTTGGGTCCAGTTAGGAATCTTATCTTCCTTCTGCAAAACCAATTACAGAAAGTTACATATTTTACTTAATTCCAGTAGCTACCAACCCTCCATCTGAACAGCTTAGACAACAGTCAGCAAGCTCACTCCTGTATTCTGTCTATACTGAGAGATGCCATTATCCATTCAAACCAGAAAACCTGCAGCACAGCTCCAAGAGCAGTAGCAGTTAGTTAAACCAAGTTTACTACTCACAGCTTCAAACTAGCAAGTCCTGTACAGCTACCACAGGTTTATGGCAATTAGCAACCAAGGTATCTGTCCTGAGAGTCTGTGGAAGCACCGTGACTGAGCTGTGCAAGGGCTGCAGACATCCTGCAACTCTGTTTCTCTGCAGTATCTTTATGGCACCACAGGACAATTCATAAGGGCTGCAGTTTGCACATTACTCAGCTCTATTTTGGTTTAAAAAGCACAGGTATTTTGTTCCTTTGCAAGTGATATTAACATTGAGATGTATTCAAGATACAGGGGTTTGCGGATGCAAACAGCCCTGAAATTATAAAGACAATTTTGACTTCAGGAGAAATATTTAAGTTATTTTGATTTGTGTACTGAGTTTCTGTGAATCACCATCTCCCTATCCCATCAATGCAAAGTCAAAGGTTGTACAGAAAATATCCTCCCTCTGTTAGTACAAGCATGAAGTTTTGCTTTTTTAAAGTCTTTAAGTCTTCAACCTAGCTCTTGACTTTTCTCAGGGACTTTTGCTTGCTTTTCATCTCTAGAACCACAAATATTGGAAAACAGAAGCATTATTAAACGAAAACTAATTTAACTTATTTGCTTATTAAAGATTTGACTGTTTAAATATACTGATTCAGTTTTTGGTAGACAGAGAAATATAAGCCCAACCAGTTACATGAACAGTATTTGACTTTTATACCTTCACGTTTTAAAGGGGGTTCCTTTGGTTCTTAAAACCACCAAGTCAGAGGGCATCCAAACACTGTTTCCCTATTTCAAAGATTTAGGGAGCATTGAGAAAACAACTGTAGCAGGTCTTTACTTCTAGCACTCACTGTTTGTCAACTGTGCAGGTCCAGACTGACTTTGTATGAAGCACTGAGAAATGGTGAATATTTGTAGAGGGTACACTACATTAAACTACTGTGATAGTCTCATTCATCGAGTCAGAAGTTCCACTTTCCTCATGTTTTGAAAGGTCTACTCCATTTTGATATAACAGATTTTTTTTTGCCACATGCCTTAGTTCACATAGTTTTTAAAAAAACAATCAAGACTTACAGACAAGTTCAAAGAAACAGACATTTTCAACAAGCATTTCAAAGTCTGGAAGTCAAGTCCACTATAGTTCACTTATAATCCAGGCTTGCATCCCTTGACGAGTGTAAAAAAAAAAGGCTACAATGTAAAAAGTTGAAGTACAACAGTAGAGCAATTCCAATAAGTCTCTGAACAGAGCCTGGGACCATCTTCTTCCTCTCCCTCTGCCCACCCCAAGTATTCACGTGTAAATTTTACCTCTTTCCATGTTTACATACATTTTGGATAAACACCTAAAACGTTGTTGTTCTGTCTTGGCTCAGTGGATCTTCAATGCAGATATTCAAGTATTAAGAAAATGCAGCTGAACAAGGATATGTGTCCACATAGTACAGTTTACAGAGAAGCATAATATTGACTAGTCTGCAGTACATTCTACCCCAAATCCCTGAAGAAATCTTTTTAACTTTGGGATCTGTAGCCTGCTTCCAGAGCTGGCGAAGATCATCTACGTGTCCGTGAGATGTAATCATCTTGTTATAAATGCAGGGATGATATGGAGCCTTTCCTTCCCCAGAAAAAAATACATGATATTGTGGTACAATTCCCATTTTATTGGCGCAGAGACCCATGAAAACATCATCTATATAAAGACTTGTATTCAGAGTCAATGAAGCCTCATAGACTTTAGCTGCTACATCATTTGATACTACATATGCAGCTCCTGCTGTGTAGTCAGGGTAAGAGGGCCACTGGTACATTTCATATGGAACATAGTATTTGCTACTCTTGTCTCTTATGGGAGGGGATCCACGGTGGACACGACCAATCCAGAGATCTTGAGCACCCATTTGTGTGAGACTCTGGAGATAAGCAACAAGATTTGGCATATGGATAAATATATCATCATCTGCAGACATAATGAACCTGGCATGAGGACAGTAGGCATTCACCCAGCTAAACTGCAAAAGCAATTTAAGAGTAAGATTGTGAAAAGTATCCAAGAAGTCTTGCTGAATCAAATCATGATATTTCTGGTCTTCGAGCTCAAGGTCTTTTTGCTTCCATGTTTTCTGCAGATGGTCTGTTGGTCGTCCTAAAGCAAAAAGGGTTTTGATGTTGGCATTAAGTTGGGAACGAACATACTTCTCATTACCCCAAGTTTGTCTAATTGCATCCCTTCGATGACGGTTTTCAGGAGAAGTCTTCACAAACAATAGGAGAAGGACATCCTGCTGCTGACATTTCTCTCTGTGGTTGATCAAGTACTGGTAGCTTGATACTCTGTTCAGGTTATCCCTGCTGATAGACAGGCTGTCATTCACAAACTGGTAGCTATTTATGAGGTATCTGTAGGAATAGGACTTCATATGGCTCACAATGTGATTATCAAATGGTACCCAAAAAATCATGAGACACAGTATGAAGCAAGTGGCACATATCTGCAAAAAATGGCATTTTCTGACTCTTCTGGGACTAACAAACATTCTGATGCAGTTTTTATAATCCTTATTCTTGTTCAGGATCAATGTTTTTACAGTACCTGTGGTTTAATTTGAGAGCACAGTGTCACCCTTCAAGATAAGTGTCCCTTATAAGGCATGATGTCTTTCATTCAGTATCCTTGCAAAGACAGCTTTGTTCACAGACTTCACAAGTCATCTTTCTCAAAAAACGTTTTTCTCTCATTGAAAGAACGCAGGCAGTTTTGAAAGACGAGACTTGCAGGTGAGTATTTTCCCTGTGGGGCATCTTGACGCAAACACTGCAGTTCTAATCAGAACTTCTCATGTGTTTCTTTCCTTCATGAACACCTGCCAATTCTGAAGGGGGGAGAGGAGAAGAGTTTAAGTGAGCTGTTATTAACACATTTGATTTTAGGTTTGGTCATGGAAATGACCTGACTACTCAGTGACTCCCCATCACCACCCACATAAGTGCATCCCTCCCATTGCCCAAAATAAAAAAGGAACTGACTGGCAGCAAGTCAGAGGCGGTCAGTGGCCCAAGCTTGTGGAGGCCAGTGAAAGAGGAGACTGACACAGAAACCTCTTTCTTAGAAATCCCCACTGCCGTTAGCCGGCAGATGACAACGTTTTAAAATTCTTCTAAGCTCGGAGAGCGCCGCACCCTACAGATGGCCGGGTTTACCAATTGCCTTTGGGCCGGCGGTCTGCTGAAGACCCAGAGCCAGGCGGGGCCCTGCGAGTGCTCCCGGGGCAGAGTGCCAGGCCAGCGGTGCGGCCCGAGCCCCGGCAGCGCTCCGTGTGCCCGTCCCTCCACACTGATCCTTCCCCCAGCCCCGGCGTGCCGCGATGGCCTCGTCCCGCACCTTCCCCGCGGCGGAGCGCCCTGGCAGCCCCGCTGCTCAGCCCGCCGGCCTGAGGGGAGCGAGGCCGTTGGCCTCAACGGCTGAGGGGCTGAGGGGCCGCGAGCCCCCGCGCTCCCGCCAGCCCCGCTCCGCTCGGGCCGCGCCGGTCACCGAGCGGCTGTTAAACGGCACAGGACACGGTGACAAATACGGACACACGGCTGGCCCTCCCACCGGGCACCCCTGACAGGGCACACCTCTCCGCCCCGCACAGCGCTCGCTTCGGCGCTGCTCTCTGCTACCAGCCAAGGTGTAGTGAAGAATCCGAAGCTCAAAAAGCCACCCAAGTCCGGCCTGCTTGCCCTGTACTTTAAAATTCTGTTCTTACAGCCGGAGTTGTCTCTGCTATATACGAAACAAGAACAGCCTGAAGTAGCAGCTACTTGTTCATCCCGTGAAAAGCCAAAAATAGCTGTCAAGCAAGAAATGTAGGACTAGCACTGTAAGGAATGATATCCCACAAACTAAGCACTTGTTGCACAGAAACAACTCCTGAAGCAAGAGAACACAAGCTATCGCTTTCAAGTCAGAAGTTATGTGCAACGCTAATGTTTGGAGACTGTTTTAGCCACCTGAAGTCTCCCAAGTAGATAGCATGATGAGAACACCACAGAATATACAGAGCTAAGAAAACCTGGGGCAATTTTTTGGTGCTACAGGAAGAGGAGCAGCTGCTCAAAATGGAAACCATGCATTGGTGTATCTGAGGATTGCAGACTGTAATGCATAGCAGAAAAGCTGTATGGGCAGTTTGGTGAATAAAAGTCAGTCAGCGCTTTTTATAGTATCAGTTTAAACCCTTTTTATTTTGGAAACATGATGTTAAACAATGCACCTCAGAGTTATAAACTCAGCAACTTTACAATAGAGCACTATTGCAAAGCTTACTCTTGTTTCAGATGAAGCACAGGGATGCAGACAAGCTGGAGTGTTACAGAAATCCCGACATTTGGTAATTCCTTGTGAAGGAGTGGGTCTGAAGATACCAGGCAGTTAGGTTGTTTACTGCCATCATGATAAACTTAAAAGCAGAGGACTGAAAACAAAGGGAGCACAAGGCAATCTGTTTAACCACCTGAAGCGAAGTTTGCCTTGGTAAACAGGGAGCCTCATCACCAAATAGAACGTTTTTAGATTGCACTTGGATAAGAAGTTTGGGAAACACTCTGCAATTGCCCATGTCATCTGGTAAAAGGAGACAACAGTCAACACCACAGATACACAGGACATGGTCACTAAGAGCTAGCAGTGAAACTAACCCACATGACAGTTATTTCCCACTAGGGAAGAATAAAAGTCTTGAGAAAAAAACAAAAACACCAACAACACTCAAACCAAATCCACAAATTCACCAAAAAAATTTCACCACAAAGCACAGAAATCATCATGGAAACAGCTCTAAATATGGAGCAGCTAGCAGGGGACAAGAGGCATGAATATACTCAATTTTCTGTTCCCTAGCACCCCTTTCCTGAAGTCAAGGATGCTGGAAGGAGAGCTTAAGCTTTTCCTTGGAGAAAAAACAAGCCATAAAATTAACTGGCTAAGGGCTGGAACAGTCTGGTCTATTGTTTCCTTGTTCTAGTTCAGTGAGATTAGATGAACCATTGTGGTAATACTACATAGAGAGAAGTTGTTCAGAATTCTCCTCAGAAAAATCTCTCTCAGGTAAAACTTCAACCTGTGCTTATAGATGAGCAATACTGATGGAATTTTAGGAGGCCTATACCCACTTGCCCATCTCTCTCAAAAAGAGTGTGGAGACTTGCACTGAAGGTTACAATGCACAAAGGGAGTCTCTTTAGTTGTCAGAACTTTTTAAAGCCCATTTACAAGACCCGGCCTTTGGGCTTAGTCATGTTCTCCTTCCCTTAACAGAAAAACAGGTTGAGACACCACAGGAGCTATTTGCTGCTGTCTAAATTTCATCATTCCAGGCAAAGAAAACAATCAGACTCACCACCAATATGTTCTCCCTAGCAAGAGGAAACACCGTGGAACAGAGATAAAACCATGCTTGACAGTCATTTTTCTGACCATAATTAAGGTGTTTTGCCTCTTGGTGTGCATTTTCTTACTTGTGGCTTGAAAGCTGTTAGATCCCCTCTAAGATTGGAAAGAGACTGTGAAAATCAAGCATCCATACACAGTTCCTGTAACTGCCTTTCTTCCCAGCAGATTTAAGATTATAACTGGTATTCCCCCCAGCTGCAAGTACTGCAGGCTTTTGCCATCCTGTAGCAATCCTGCCTTTCCTAAACAACAAGCTCCTTTAACCTTTCAGCATTACCACAAGCATGACTCATTGTAGCAACTCTTGGCTACTCTGTGTTTTGCATTTGGAGTATATTCTAGGGTGTAAGAGAAACCGGCATAGTTCGACTTGCAAACTCGATAGTTTGTAGAGTGACCACTATGGAAAAGCAGATCCCTAGGGAGCTACTTAAACTGTTCACAGAAGTCAATATTTGAATAAAGTCAGTATGAAGTTTATTTCAGGATAGAACAGTTTTGGAAAGTCAGCTAAGGAGAGACAGACAAGAGACATACTAAAGAAACACAGAGACACCCTAAACACGAAACACCAGAGGCACAGACCCTCACAAGAAGAACCACACAGAGACAACATTCACACAAAAGACATCCAACATGGAGATTTTTTCCTATTAACACCACCCTGATAAAAACCTAAACCCAAGAGACTAAGACTGCCCAGAGAGAACATCTTAAAACTCCCAGCTACAAATTTTGTCATGTGGTACCATATACAAGCTGGGCTTCAATACACCACACCCCTGCACAGCATGCATTTTAGGACAAAGATCATAATGTGCAGTTATTTTTAACTCTTCCTGCCTAGGAGAGAGGATAAGTTCAGATCACAAGTTGCTTTACCAGGCAATGCAGGATATACCAGAAAACACTATTTTAAATAGAAGTATTTTTTACAATCAACTGGTAGCAACTGTCCCTTTCACATCAGCAACTCTTGGTTAAAGTTCAGAAGATGTTTTAGAAAGATTGAAGACCTCAAACATTACCTATTCCAAACAGAAGTCATGTGAAGAGCTGCTGATTTCTCTGTCCATGTTTTGTCCTTGGTTGTGCCAAAGGCTGCTGCTGCCAGCTGAGGTCCTCTCATCCTTACCACACCAACCTACCACAGCTCGAAACAGCTCTGGAGTTTATATTGTTGCTCAAGCCAAATTCAGCTCCTCCCAACCTCCTGCCCCCAAAGAGCAACCTGCTGAATCCCTGAAGAAAGTATCAGAAAGTGGCTAATTGAGATCAAGGTGTGCCTACCCTAAGTGCACAATAGGACTCAAGAGTTTCCTTTTGTAGAACCAGATCTAACACATATTCCTTTCTAAAGCTTTCACTCTTTTCAATTCTAAGGCTACTGCTAAGCTCTGTTACTACAGAAATTTTGAAGTCCTAGGACAGGCTTTTGCTCTAAAGTCAGGATACTTTTGTCACATGAACTACTCCATATCAGCCTGTTTGACAGTGGAATGGATGCCCAGGTTAGAATGCACATTGTAGAGATGCTTCATCCTGGTTCAGCTGCCCTCCATCCTGCTCGCCTCCATCCTGATGTTAGACGTTACAATGTGACACGAGATGTCCTCTAAGCTGCAACACCTTCTAAAGGGCCAAAGGAATGTGCCCAGCCGCTGAGGTGACAGAGGCAGATATGCTGCAGTTAAAGCTGCGTGGGCCAAGATTATCACTGCCTGGCTTTAAATTCAGGTAGATTTGTCAAACCTAGGGTAAGGATGGGACAATCCTGAAAAAACTGAGTTGGATTTTCTTGAAGCTTTCAAAATCTGTTTAGAAAGGGGCTACAGGGTCCAAAGAAAATGTCTTGATATGTTTGAGAGTTTTGTCTATGTAGAATATAAAACTTATTTTGCTGTGTTTGAAGCAATTTAAACAGTTATAATTCCTGTGAAATTGAACTCTTCTATCTCCAGTATTGATTCATGTACTGTTTACACCCAAAGGACATTTAGTCAACTTTACACATCAAATAAGCCACCAACACACAAGTTTATCAGGATTTTTCATTCTGATTGGCTAATTGAAGGTTAAGAAAGTGTCTGAGTTAATGGGAGCAAAGCCTGAATGGAGTTTGCTGCTTACAGCTTTAGGTACAAGATTATGTAACCCAGGTTCCACTGATCATTTTTCTGTTGCTGACATGTTTTCACAAGTCATGTTATCTGTTATCTCTTCCCTGGCCTATGTCCTCCTCCTTCACTTCATAATACCTGACAAACTTCCTATATATTAAGCAGTTGCTTTGAAACTAATCAAGTTCTTCTTTTATGTGAGCTATGTCACAAAAAGCAGAACAGAAATACTAAGCAAGTTACATACTGACACTTATAGGACGTCCTGCCGTGGTGATGGAAGGTCACTTTAGAAAAAAGATGCAGTAAGTTACTTAGCTAAGTCTGCCTTCCTACATAGTTTGCAAGCATCAAGATGAAAAGAAATCACAGACTGCAAAGAAAATAATTTCAAGTAATGTGAGAACTTCTGCTGTTCTTGTTCTGTCCAAACTGTTGAGAAATGGAAGCCAATTCAGACAAGTATTCTGTAGGAAAACAGTCACAATGGCAGTGGAATTAACAAAAAGAAACTGTCCAGTGCTCCACAGATCTATAAAAAGTTTAGAGTCAGGTCACAGATGTTGCATCAATAAGGAATATAATGCAGCAATGACTGACAGTAGCTTTGCAAATTCTGTTTCAAGAACATATAACCCATCTTCTGCAGTTTCCTATGCAGGCTTCACCTGCAAGCTTTTTAGTTTGCCTGCAATTCCCATTCAGGGTATAGTTTGCTGGGATAGTACACCAGCATTCTTAGATGCTGTTTGTGCACGTGTTGAGGACTTCTCAGACTGAACTGACACCTGACTTTCTATGAAGGTGAACTTTCAACACTTTCCAAAACACAAACTCCTTAAATGATTCAGAAATTTCTCAGTCAAGAGAAATCCCCTTATTAAAAACAATGGGCATTGTAGTACAGCACTTCCTTGGAAGTTCTGTAACAGAAGTAACTACAACAGCACCTAGAAAAATGAACTGTTGAAAGCTATGCCCACTTGCTGATTCTCACTGATGTCTAAAACTTGCAAGTGCTAAGCAATGTTGGCAGAGAAATTAAAAGCATGGCAAAGCTTTAGATGGCAGTTGAGTAAAGCAGTTCAATTCCTTCAGGGCTGGAAGCAGAAACAGGTTGTAAATGCTTAGCACTGCCAGGAAGCAGCTAATTGCCAGTAGAGATTTCATTTCTACAGAGGTTTTGCACTTACTGTAACTATTGGGTGGAAAGAAAAAGAGAGTGATTTCTTCAGTTTCCCCTAAAATGAGCTGAAAGCTTCCCAGCTGCTACAAGCCAATCTAAATGGAGACATCTACCAGAATGGACAGATTTGCCTTCGTAAATTGCTTTCATCAAGATCAGTTGCCCAAAACAACCACTATGGAGATGGCAGGAGGAGCAAGACCACCTTTCAAGCACCACTCTACATTTAGACTGCAATTCTCAGTTGTTTTAACTTGCTATATCCACTGCAGATTCTTTCCTGTACAAGCTAGAAGGAAGGATGGCATTTTCCAGAATGAGTCTCCAAAATATGAGTCATTTAGTTCAAGGTATTTTGCATAAAATGCACAAGCACCAACATGAATTACTTTGCTTTGCGTGCAGCAGATTGGGTGAAAAGAGCCTTTTCTTTGCACTAACAGTAAGGATAATATTCTGAAGTTTCTGTCTGGCAGTGACATGATTGAGGCCACATGTCCTCATGTTCTGAGAAGAGGGACTAAGTTAAGCACTTAACTTCCACACAGACAAGTCAGAACTCTAGGACACAGCTCCCAGGACTGAAATGGCACCTATTGTACAACCCACCACATCTGTTTTGGCAGCAATGAGCTCTAAAGCAGTCTGCATTTAAGTAAGTTCACTTATACAGTGCCAGCATTTAAAAATGTATGAGACTGGCACACATTCCTTTCTACTCCCATGTACAAACACAAGAATAGGTAGCAAAGAGGCAGAGCACATTAACTGCAGCTGTTAATGCTGCCCCATTAATATAGCTTCTGGAAAGTCATCTTTCCATTTTATAGTAGATAATTTCTGTTTGTATTTGGAGTCTTACCTGGAAGCTTCTGTGCAAGTGGTGTAACGAATTTTCTTGTGATTCTTTATCACTTACTCCCAGGATATTATAAACAGAGTTTGCCTGCAAAAGTGGGCAAGGACCACAAGAGCCATTACAAAGGGCTTGCTTGCCACTACTTTCTATCCCATATTAGTGTATTCACCTCTTTACAAAAGTGTATTTCAGACAATCTTGCAAGAAGGACATCCCATTAAATATGGCAAGCTTTGAGCTGAACATTGAAGAAAACTATTTTCCCCATGCTTGAGAAAGCAATTGTGAAATATCAAGCAGTTAAGGATCCAGTACAAAACTTAACACTGGAAGACAAGAAATTGCAAATCCTCTAGTTAGGCATTAATACTGAATATCCCTGTTTCATAACATGTTCCAGCTGAAGAGCTACAACATCAGGGCTCCACCTAATCAATAATACTTTCTGCTGCTGTTTTAAGTAAGCCCATTCAAATATTTATTTGCAGCTAGATCTAGAGATGTTATTTCCTGCCTATTTTCCCCACAAACCTGAGGTGATTTCTGTTCCAGTCTGCAGGCCATACCTGAAGATCAAGCTGAGCAACTATCTGAAGCAGACTTTTTCCATGTTAGCTGCCAAACTAAAAGAGGAAGTCAAATTCTCTCAGGCTGACACAACTGACAGTAAGACTAGTTGAAGATGCCTTTCTCTGGGGCCTCTCAGAAACTTTTCTTTTGCCCAGTAAGAATACTTTAAAAAAATGCAGTGAGTTAGAAAGTGTGTGAAGGGCTTGTTTCAACAGAAGGGTAACACCATTGTACCATGGAACTTTCTAGGTTTCAGCATTTTCATTCCAGAGTAAATATTCTCTCATCTGCTCCCCAGTCTATCCCTCTTCCTCAGACAATACTATTGCCTATGATCCCAATTCAGCATCAAACTCCAGATGGATGTCCCATACTGCCGCAAGAGTTTGGATGTTACATGGGTCACTACCATGTGGGCACTGAAGTGGGAAGACAGAAAAATGAGAATTCATAAATTCAGTTTTAGATTAGGATACAGGGTGTTTTTGTGCCAAAGGATTGTGTTTTCACTTTCAGTTAGACCAATGATGATAAAACATGTTGGAATTAAAAATATCAAATATAGTGGTTAACTTACAGGGTATGGGACCTGGTGGGTTTTCTTAGTGCTCTATTACATTCTATATTGAGGTTAGCACAGATCAGAGGTGAACTCTTGAGTCTACATAGCAAAGCATCATCCCATCCAGACTTCCCAGATTGGTTCAGCTGCTTAAACTTGCCTGTCTCTCCTAAGCATGGCTCATTCACCTCAGCCATGTCGCATGCTGACTTGCCATGCAGACACCATTTATGCTCTATTCACAACTGAGCATGACAGAAGTCCTGCATCACCCTTTTCTGCATCAGTTCCTTTACTCCAATAGTTTCTTTTCCCAAACCTACAAGTAGAGCCCAGGGAGACAAATCTGCAGGTTTGCTTGCAACATTCAAAACACATGCACAAGAGTTTGAGGATGCTGCTTGCAGAACAGTAGTGCCAGTTCCCATCCTAAGATCCCATCAGTCAGAGCCAGCACCACTTTTGCTAAAAACTCTTCCATCTTGATGACTCAGGTGACGTAGTCAGGAACATAGCCTGGTTTTCAGTTCTATTGTCAGGGAGGTATCCAGCTCTGCAGTTTCAAGGCCATGCTTTCCCCACCATATACACACCCCCAGCAAGCACAATGTCCAACGCTACACTGAGTCCACCACACACAAAGCTGTACCTCAAGCAAAGCACACACACACAAAGGTTTAGTAATTTAAGACACTCCTCTTAAAGCAACTGGGATCAGCCTGGAAAAGAAGCTGCTCTGTGGAGAAAAACAATACTTCTACCCACATCTAAGGAATCAGATGCATATTTAATTAATTATAAAATATGAGCTTTCTGATTAGTGTTAGTGAAGAGGAGAACCTCTTTAAGATGACCCCTAATAGCTCATCCCCTCCCACTAATGTAGTGGAGCTGCCATTTTCACTACACTTCAAAGGCCTCCTGTTGAGATCACCAAGAGCAAATATTCCCCAAGCTCCTCCATCTTTGCATACACCACAGACCTACATGCACTTAAGAACAGACAGACATTGCCCACTGTTCTCTTGGCCCTGAACAGAGTCCACCCTTGTTCATCTCCCATTCACTGCTGTGCACAGCTACCACCCGCTCTTAAGCTGAAAGAGAGAAATGTTGTATTCTACTCGAAGAGGAAAGTTATTAATGACCCTGTCTGCTTCTTGCATAATCCCATCTAGTGGGTTGTCTTCTTTCATTACCAGGAAATGCATATATTATTCGAATCAAGCAAGCAGCCTATCTGATCACACATTCACTTCTTGTTTAGCATTTGTACTGCAGTTATTTTCTTAAGAGATTAATTACCATTTGGGATAGTTCAGCACTAATTTGATAAAACTGTTTCAACACATGCAGGTGCTGTGTAAATGTCAAGTCTATATATACCATATGTATACACACATTTTTTTATAAAAGCATGAAGTACTAGTCATTCAAGACATACCAATGGAAGTTAAAGAACTTGTATTTTTAATTACTTCAATTTTAAAGTTACACAAACAGCACCTTAAATTCAACTAAAGAGTCGCCCTAACTTGAGGCAAATCATTATCTGGAAATAGCAACACATCAGACTGTCCTATTCTCCTAACTTCCAGCCTTTGAATCTGAAAGCATTCGTACAGTCTTCACTGACCTAAAAAAGTCCGAAATAGTTGTAATATTGAAACTGAAGAAGCAATAGTTAAGAGACACAAGAGGTAGTTTGAGTAACCAGACTCCTAAACAAACAAGCACTATCCAAATCTGTAAGTTTCATGTTCTCCAATCTCTATTTGTATCAAGATCCCACTTCTTGGGAAGTGATTGTCACTTTGGGGAGAAGGTTACAGAAGAGAGCATAATGTTTCACCACTGATTTAGCACTTCTGTGAGATCTGGATTCTTATATCCAGCTACCCTTTTCCACTAGTTCAATAGTGAAATGTTTAATTTCAATTATTTTATATTATTATGTAAGTTTCAAGGTTCTAATGTAGTTTACACATTTTAAAGTTTTCAAGACAGTCAAATATTTCACATCGAAAGCTGATACTTTTTTGAAAATTTAAAAACAGATTCAGTACTGAAGGCTTCTACATGCATATTGGGGGTCTCCATGATTGCCTCAGGCTAGTCAGAAAGACATAAGCATCTCAGATTTTAGGATAATGTGGATCTAGAACCACCTCAGCACATACAAAGGAGCTGCACATTGGCTGGGATAATAGCGGTGCAAGGCTTTGTTTAAGCCTGTCTGCAAACGGGGTGGGATGAATTCCATTAATCCTCTCCTACTTCTGTGGGAACTAAGGAGAATTTTGGCTTTTATACAGCTTCTTCTGCAATGCAACAAGGGCAGCGATTGAACAGGAGACACTTGCCTGCTTTTTGTTGTTCTTAAATATGGGGAGCAGGAAGAGCAGAGGCTCATGGCAGAAAAGCAAAGCAAAGCACCCCTCCTCCCCCACCCCATGCACTTACGAGAAGCACAGAGCTCCAGCCACTGAGGAACAGCATCCTGCAGTTCCAGCTCACCATGGCTCAAATGCCCTCTCTGAAAACTGCTAATAAGCCACTGGCCACAACAAGCCACAAAACAGAGGACTAAGCAAAGAATTCCTCAGGCCTAGCTTCCAGATGCAAATCAGATAAGGAGAGTCAAACAAAGGAGCTGCAAAACACTCCCAACATGTTTAATAAGCAGTGAGATTTCTCCAAGACTACAGTCTTTGTAAATTAAATGAAGGAGCTTGTGTATTTGCATTTAACCAGAAGTACTTGTCTCAGCTTAGGAGAAAAGGATAATAGGTCACAGTAGTCAATGACATCAAGAGTCAGTAAATTAATATTTTTACACATATAAAAATACATATCTGTTGTATATATGTGTCCATATATACACACACAAGGCCAAGAACTTACAGCACTTACATTCACACAACAACAGATTAAGAACTGCTCTGAGGACAGTTTAGTGAAATGGAGTTAAATAGAAACTACAAATGAAATTCAGTGAGACAGAACCACAAAACACCAGTCTGTGGACTGTAGAAGGAAGCTACAAAGATGGGAGTAGAAGCTTGCAAGGCAGGGATGACTTAAGGCATGACTTAAGAAGGAAAAACCAAAAGCCAGATCATTTTAGAAAGCTGAGCTTTGAGAACAACGCACTAGAAAGCCAGTATTTGTAATTACCACGGGACTTTACTCAGGTTTTGCTGACAAAGCAGCCAGAACCTCAGAAAACAATTAGTCATAAGTATGGGGCACCTTTGCCACCCTTATTACCCACTGTAAGGCTTCCTTACCAAAAATGTAGTGAATAAATGTTATTGGAAATTCAGGAAAGTTACAGGGAAGAGTTGTGAAAGCACTTTGTGTGGTTTTAACAATAAAACACATGGATTGCATACTCTGGTGCACAGTGCAAAGTTAAAATATAAGCGTCCTTTAGTTAACCAAGTCAAGTAGCAGAAAGTTCATCCTTCCTCTCTCTGTTTCATATTCCATACAAAAACACAACTAATGGAGGGCTGAGGGCACAGGGCTGCAGTGATGTGTGTAAACTGCTACTTATGAGTAATAGTTTAAAGAAGAAGAAAAACTAAGTTTTCTGCATTAAGACAAAAGATCTGTTTTTTCTGACATTCTCCCTGTTGCTGGAGGGACAAATGTCCTACCTGAAATACTTATCAAAGAGGGGAACCTCTCTAATGTCCATGACTGTTATTTTAGTTTTTGAAAACTCAGGAACGTACACAGCTCAGTACAAGATCTGGACCACAATCTGCCAAACGTTGCCAAGATTTCAAATATACAATGTCTCCTTTATTGGTGAAAAATCCTGCTTTCACTTCTGGCCAGCCTCACAAAGGTGGGCCATGCTGCTTTCCACAGGAATTGAAGAATTAGTTATTATGGAGGTCTAAGATAGCCTCATTTGAGATGTGCACATCCTAAGAAGCTAAGGAAGGAATTTGACTGAACTCTGCAAGTGCCATGTGGAAGGAAGAGCCGGTAGTGCAGTGCTAATCCATCACATTCTGGTTCCCTCCACCTCTTTCTGCCAGTCCCAAGGCACAGCCAGAACCACCACAGTAACAGCAATACCAAAGGGAGGTTTCCCAACAGCAAAACCCCCTTAGTACTTCTGTCCTTCCAGTAACCAACATCTTCAAGTTAAAGGATTACCTAGACAATTGCTCAGGCACAGAGGGATAACCATGAGAGAGGCAATGCTCAGTACATCCTAGATGCCATAGGTGCAGAGAGACACCAAACACGTGAGCCACTGGCATTTCCAACGATAAGCAATGACTTGCAGGGTTTTCCACATGCTTTTCCCTAATCTGCAGGTGAATTACCATTCCTAGCATCAGTACTCACTACTCCAGTTTGGCCAGATGTCAGAGAGACTATCCCAACTGCTGCTTTGAGCAGCAGGAGCAACCAGTTTGTTTCTCAATAATTTGGGATCTCAGAGAAAGCCGAAAGTGATACAGTTTTGTTTCACTTAGAGGAAGACAAACACTAAGCAAATACTATTATATTTCTAAGCAGAAAAACAAATGAACAGACTCCAAAACCCTTACCTGCAAAAAAGTCCACATTTTTACTGAGATACTACATTTCTGTATATAATAGATGGTGGGCTTCTATGAAACTAGTTCTAGCAAAACAACCAGTATCATCTGTAATACCAGAGCAACACCCAGCTCTCTGTGACAGTCCAGCCTTCTGGAATACTGCTAGAATATTCTGTGGCTATTATCAACAGTGACTTACTGTCTCCTGCCCTATTCAACAAGAAAAAACCCCTTAGATTGCAGCTATTTTCCCTTTTAAAAATTAATCCTTTGCTTTTCTAGCCCCATCCTTTTCCCTTTCCAGCTGCTAGGACAAATGCAAGAAATGGGGAGAAGTGAGAACGAGACAGCATCATACAAACCAGATTTCAACAGCTGCACTAGTAGTTTCAACACTGCTGCTAAGAGATCCTCAGGCATAAGGCTGGGAAGTCCCGAGATGAGGATGCTGCAGCACGTACCAAGTTCTCCACTGCCTCGCCGAACCAAGACAGTTGCAGGGGTTCTTATCATTGTCTTGCACTCAATGTAGTCGCTTACGCCGGCGTAATGTCAGTCTCCCATACTCCCAAGATCTCACGCATAAGCAGTTAAGGAAGCTACTTTTCCCCACACAGCTCAGGTGTTTTCTGTGCTCCCCGCAGCGCGGATGAGCCAAAGCGATTCCCCCTTTCCTGGGGCCCCGCCGCCCCCAGCCCGGCCGAGTCTGCGGCTCTGTCCCGCGCCCGCCTCCTGGCTGGGCAACAAGAGCATCCCCAGCTCTCCCGAAATCCTTTGAAACCCAGGAGAATCGAACATTCTGGGAAAGTCGCGGGCTGGAGGACGCCCCCACGGGGTTTCCCCCGATGGCTGTTGCCGCCTCCCGGCAGCCCCGCGAGCCCCCCAGTTCAGCGCAAAGCGATCGTGATCCTCCCCGCCACCGCGCCTTCCCCCATCCCCATCCTCCGGGGCACCCGCGGAGCCCGGGAGCGGCCGGGAGGGGCGGCAGGCAGGCAACAGCTTCCAGCCATGCGGCTGCGGGCGCCCCTTCGGGGGAACAAAGGCGGGAGCTGGCCGGGCCCATCCCCGCACACCTCCCCAGTTTGGAACTCCGCAGCCTGGCCAAGAGCACAGACACAAAATAAAAATTTAAAAAAAAAAAAAAAAAAAAAAAGATACTTTTTTTTAAACTTTGCTTAGCGCAGACGCCGTCTTTGAAAGCGTTCACTCTCCTCCTTTTGCCTAATGAGTTTTCTCCCGCCGTTTTTCCTATGGGGTGCCCCAAAAGCTGCTCGGGGCGGCGGCAGCCTCCGTGCCGACGTTCCCCAGCAGAGCCGCTCCCGGCCGGGCTCATCGGGCGCTAACGAGGCCGGGGCGGGCGGCAGCCCCAGCACTGTCGGGGGCGCGTCCCCGTGTTGCAACGCAGGGCTGCGCGGAGAAACTCCCAGCCGGATCTGCGAGTTTCTTATGTGGGAACAGTGGAGGAAGGAAAAAAAAAATCCCACACTTTTCCTGTAGAAAAAAAAAATCGTTTGGAGAAATAGGAAGCCGGGAGGGGCTGCTGGAACAAGGGGCGGGAGGAAACGGCGCGCCTTTGAATGGGTTGTTTCACCGCAATGCTCCAGTGGCTGCGAGTTTTCCCTCCAAGGCTCAGGGCATGAGAAAGACCCTGAAAGGGCCACAGAAAGCCTCTGATACTTTTCTGTCTTTTTTTCCCCCCTTAAACATAATCGACCGCCCCACAATCAAAGGTTTGGAGGGAATCTGCTAAAAGGCTACACAGAGCAGACATCAAAACTACACTGAAGTTTGGGTCTCGTTTATCACAGGAATTTCAAATCCCAAGTCCCGGCAAGACCCTTCTTTAGGACGGGAGCGGGGCAGGCGCGTACGGCGTTAATGGATGCGGTCTGCACCGAAACCTTGGAAACAAAGCAGTTGGAAAACTCGTTTGTCTAAAGCAGGGAACCGCAATTCCTGAAACGCGGAGAAGTGAGACACCCTCCTCCCCTGAACAGATCAGCTCTTACAATCCCTGAAACCAGGCAGAGAAGAGGAAAAAAAGCATTTAGAAAACCAAACTATTTTCGCTAATTTTAATTCCCCGGCTACTCGCTTTAGCCATTAGAGAAACGAACAACCCGGCTGCTGTTAGTTCGGAAAGCGCGAGAGGCAACGGGACGACACCCAGCAGAGATTCCCGCAGCTCACCTACCAAACTGGCCGGAGAGCTGCTTTCTCCTCCGCTTCTTTGCTCGGGCCGGGCCGGGCCGGGCCACCGCGCTCCCGGCTGCAGATGGGCTCCGGCGGCCCGGGAGCCACCGGCTCCGCCCCCTGCGCCGCGCTCCCCGCGCCCGGCCCGGGCTCCCTCCTCGGCTCGGGTGTCCCACTGTTTGCAAACACCCTGCCCGCCCCCGGCGCTGCCTGCCCTGCTCCCGAGGACGTGCTGAGGATGAGACTGCAGTGGGCTGTTTGGGGAAACTGTGTCTTGCGCTGACGCTCAAAGTGATGTGCTAAAAGTTCAAAAGTACTTGGATCTTAAAAATTTCTTAGGGGACGCCATAAAAGTTTAGCTAATTGCTCCTCTAAGTCTCCGAGGTGACAAATACCAGCTTATTGCTGGGTAGTTAGTCTGTAGGTCGGAGTGAAACTTGTTTATCTCACAAATCTTCAGGAGTAAGAAAGAGCGTGATTTAGGGTTTCTTTTTCTCTTCCACCTTCCCCATAAACCTCAGTGCCTTCCTTACACCCCCCTGAGGGGAATGCCTGATTCATTGAAGAACATCAATAGTAAGTCAGTCTCCACGGGCAGTAGGACTGAGACAGGAGTACTTAAAAAAAAACCCAAAGAAGGTGCTATGAACACGCCTTCTTTAAATACACTTTTGCCAAACTTTTGTAAAGAGGAAAACTGGGTTTAAAAAAGGCATTCAAATTCAGTTGAAGAGCCACTACAATGCTGTACCTTGTATACAATCACAGAATCATAGAGAGATTTCTCACTGAATATAGACATCAAACACAAACCCATTGTGTATTTCCCATTCTTTCACATGACTGTGATTGATCTGAATCATTCCTGACCTCATCATTGACTTCATAGAAATTTAACTATTGCGTATCATGACAATTAGGGTCTGTTTGTCACTTTACAACCATAAACCTGACAACATCTTTGTGAGGCAAGGAATTGTTTCCTTTTCACACACAAGAGAGAAAATAGAGATAGGAATACTGTTGTGAAGGTCGCCCAGCAAAAGTAGAGCAAGGGTAAAACCTGAGCAGCTGATGATCCTACAGAAGGATGTGTTGTTTTGCAATACAGGTTTTGCTTGGGGAAGCTTCAAGGCCTAAAGAGTTTTTCACTTGATCTCTCCTTTCTCCTGTTTTGTGTTCTAGTATGACTAAATACTTTATAGCAGCCTTCCTGTTTGATTCTGCAGTAAGACAAAATATAAGTCTTTCCAATCTTCAGTTCATCTTAAAAGGAAAAGTTTGTAGGTCATTGTGGAAATCTGACATGTTATCAGAGCAGTGTTTAAATAACAATGGAAATAACTTTATAAACAGAGCATCATTCATTTTTCTTACCAAAATGATAATTGCAGATTTCTTCCCTAGTTCACAAATGTGGTGGGGTTTTTTTTCCCATACATTATTCTTCTTTCTTACTTTTAGATGCAATTTCTGCATTATCTGTGTCTGGATAATGTAGCTCCCAAAAAATACAGCTTCAATGAGTCACATTTTCAAAATCAGGAGATAACTTTAAAATTTAAGGTATGTTTATGTGGAAACATAATTCAGACATAATTATGAGATTTGAAGAACTGGCTCCGTAGAAAACAAAGTCAGAGGAATTTCAGTTATTGAAGAAAAATGTCTGTTTCTAATCAGCACTGTAAAGAAACTCAGTTTGTCTTACAGTTGTATCCACTTTTTTCCTGAAAAGTGACATCTGCTCAAAGGATCAACAACCTTTTCTTTGTGCTCACTAATGTCCCATCTTGTTTGATCTGAATTTTCTCCAATTTAGAAGCAGCATCTCTGTCAGTGAAGTAATCATTCTTCATTTTGCTTGTGACCCAAAATTACAGTAGAAAAGTTTCTATCTGTATCACTTCATTGATTTTAGTTTTTCGGTAATAATAAAATATAAAATGAACTTATCCTTCCCTTGCCCTTGCCCTTGCCCTTGCCCTTGCCCTTGCCCTTGCCCTTCCCATTTCCTCTGTATTAAACCAAATCCTGTTAGGTCCTCTGTTGGGATAAAACTTACTTAGAAATTAAGCTCCACCTTTCCATTTTTCCCCCAGTGATGTTGGTAGGGAGGGTTTTCCAGGTCACCACCCTTATTTGTTTATAAATTGCATCTTAAACATCTCTTCTCAGCCATATCTTGCCCACTCAGCCCTGACAGAAGTGCAGAGCAGGTTGCATCTCTAAACCAACAAAGTCAGAACCAGCACTATCTGTCTGGCTGTTCTGCAAGGCACTTCACATGGGGTTTTCCCCAGGAAACACCTTCTCTGTAATCACCTTGTCCTGCAGTGCTACAGCACACACAGGGTCAGGTCACTGCGTGTTTAGAGAGCAAAGTGGTTTATCAGTGTGAGGCAAGCACCAGGGAGCGGATGAGGGACAGTGCAGTCATATACAGGATGGGGATTTAGGCAGGTGGACTCCTGGTACCCAAACAGCATTTCCTTTAGCTCAGTTGGTCAGAGCATGGTGCTAATATCAACCTAGGCTGTGGGTTTTCCTGCATGGGCCACTCATTGGCCTCACATCCAGCAGGAAACTTCAGGCCTATTTCAGAGTAATTAATGAGTTTATAAGATTCAACAGAACATGGAGAAATAGCAAGATGTTACAGTTTTGAGGAATGATTTGTAATTCCTGCAGATTTGTGTTAAACTGCTCTGCTCTTATTGCTTCCTACTCTCATTATGAGCAGCATGTTTTAGCTATTCTTGCCCAGTGGAAGAAGAACGTTGGAGGGAAATTCAGTAAAACACTTTGTTTCTAGAAAAGAAAGTAACACAGACGCCCACTTACCAATGGAGCATTTGCCCAAGGGGGTTGGGAACAGAGATCCGTCAGTGCTTCTGAGCCTTTGAGTCTACATGGAGCCCTGAGGAAGCTGCACAGTGCTCTCAGAGGGTTGTGCCAGGTGCCTCTGGCCCCACTGCTTCTGTCTTCATCCCTCAGACCCATTCCAACAGGAGGGACTGACATGATCCAACAGCACCTCTGTGTTGTCCAGTGCAGCCTGGTATAGTCTGGGCCCAAGATTCATTAGAGGAGATATTCAGTCAATAGAAAGACAATCTAAAAATCCAGAAGCACAACCATTTGGCAAGCCAAACCTGCATCTTTCTGTGTATCCTTGAGGTGGTTCTTTTATGAGAAATGTGAAAGTCTTTCACAACCACAAGATTTTGTGCTTAGACTGTAAATATGACAGAGCTGGGCATTTTTGACAAAATTACAAGGAAGGCAACCCTTTCCAGTTCATTTACACAAATGGCTGTAGGTAACCTGTACCTGTACCTGTAGCAAACTGACCAAGTCCATGGAGTCCTAACTTCTGCATTCTTTAGTATCTTATATGCATTGACAACTTTGCTGGGATATTATTCAATTTATGTTTAAATGTTATTGCAGGGGAATGATTTGGTCAGGTGTTCTGTGAGGTGATTTTATGGCAGGCAGTCTGATGCACAGGTTTGTTCTGAAAATGGTTTCACAACCAGTCTAAGCTCATTTAGGGCTACTGCTGCACCTTTTGCTCTCTCTCCCCACACCCACTTCATGTAGTCCCTTCGTATTCCTTTTACAGGCCTGGCAATTGAGCAGCTGGTATGACCTTTTATTTTTCTTTTTGTGAGTTATTTTTGAGTTAAATCAACTTCTCTTGCTCACCAGTTTACCTGAGTGTGCATGCTGGTGTACACTCACTGTCAAATGTGAGGAAGGGGACAGGATGGAGTGACTGGGAACATGCAAAGATACGTATTTGTTCATTTATAGTTGTGGAGTGGATAAACTGACCAAGAAACTCCATCCAATAAGCCGATACTGGCAATCTCCATCAGATAGGAAACTGAATTACCTGTAAATTTGGAGTATTTTTCTGGTTGATTTGCTTTGGATCTGATGCACCCAGCATTTTTCTAGTCCACCTTGGGACAAGGGCTGGGAGACTTTGTTTGACAATGTTAGTGTTTCACACTGAAAACATGTAAGTATGACATATGTTCCTGGGCTTTCTGACCACAGTGTCACTCTTTTCATGAGATGACCCCCCAGATCTTGCACGTGGTTTTGGTGTTCTCAGTGAGTTGTCAATGTGACCTTGACAGAAATCACTTATAAGCACAGCAGTGTGTATGTGGACGTGATCAGTGTTCAGTGGCAGGAGTTACAGTGTTATTCATGTTTCATCTTCAGGTCTATTACTACTGAATAATAAGCTGAAAATTGCAAGGCATTGGTGGTTTTGGACTTAGGTGAGGCATGTCACATAAACAGCATAATCCTAACTTTCTAAATTAAATTCTCATGACACAGTAAACTCTCCTGCAGTTTATATTCAGATAGAATTAACTTCATGATTGACCAGTTCCAGGGTTTGGAGTCTGAGATATCATTTGTGGGATTTTAATGAAAGAGAGTCAAGTTTAAGAATAAGGGGTGGCCTCAGCTATCACTGAGAAGTGCACGGAGCACTTCTGCACACATGCAGAATAGTGTCCAAGCATGTCCACAGTCCAAACTCACTGCTTGCCCTCTGAACATGCACATACAGTTTGCTTTACTTCTGAGGAAACCTGTGGAGCATCTGGGATCACTTCTGCACACCAGCAGCCAGCTGTCACTTCACAAGTTCACATCCTGGAGCATGCAACCTGTGTGTCTGAAGGTGTTTGTGTCCTTAAATGACAGGTTCCAAATGCAGATTTGGATATTATTTAAATCCAAGAATCCTTTAGATTCAGTGTATCTTAATATCTGGTCAGTGTTAT
The DNA here is from genome assembly GCA_024500445.1 of Entomyzon cyanotis. Taxonomy (NCBI): domain Eukaryota; kingdom Metazoa; phylum Chordata; class Aves; order Passeriformes; family Meliphagidae; genus Entomyzon; species Entomyzon cyanotis. The sequence continues at coordinate 16,682,113 of JAKEPQ010000780.1, forward strand.
TGATCTAACAAGGACTGGGGACCTTCATAAATCAGTCTGTGCATCACGCTGAACATGAGAATAAGTATATCACTCAATCATCAGGTTGTGTGGGTAGAGCAGGACAGCACTTCTGCCCTGGGTAAAGAATTAGAAGCTATTTTCAGAATGAGAATATTGTGCCAGAGCCCTATTCTAAATCAGCAGTAGAAAAGTTGCACTGACATTAGGTCTGGGAATTGCTAAATTTAGGTGTGGACTGGTGTCAAAAATACTAGCTCAGGGAGTGCTACTAAAAGCTTTGGTGTCCAAGTGCTTGTTGTAATCATCAGAGCTGTGTATGGCAGGAGACGACTAAGTTTCCTGATTTTATTACCTATTGGCTGAAGGTGCAGAGCTTCTACAGGAGGCAGAGATAAATATTAGAATCATAGAGTGGTGTAGGGTGGAATGAACCCAAAAATCTTGTAGTGCAACTCCCCTGCCATGGCCAAGGAACCTTTCACTAGATCAGGTTGCCTAGAGCTCCATCCAGCCTGGCTGTGAACATTTCCGGGGATTGAGTAATCCACAGCTTCTCTGGGCAACCTGTTCCAGTGCCTCACCACCCTCACAGTAAAGAATTTCTCCCTGATATCTAATCTAAATCTGCCTTCAGGCATTTTAAAACCATTGCCCCTTTGCTGTCTCTAAAGGCTTTAGTAAATGTCTCTCTCTTATAAGCCCCCTTTATACTTTGAAAGGTCATGAAAAGGTCTTCCTGAAGCCTTTTCTTTTCCAGACTGGACAATGACTTCCCCCTTAATAGGGCGTAACTAATATCCATTGCAAAGGTTTCCATTCAGTGTGTAAATGGAATATATAACAAATTTCATATAATAGTGTAATATAAGACTTCTATTACTATTGAAAGAAGGTGATTTTGGTGCATGTTACAGTAGAACCCCAAAGCCATGTCTTTCCAGTCTAATTTTCAGGCTCGTGAAAACTTCCAGCTGGTAGGGGGGAAGAAGTTGGAGCCTACATTTTAAAAGACAAACTGTGTTTTTGACATTATTGACAGGCACAGAGAGCTGTTTTCTTGCACCAGACTTAATGAAAGTTCAGTCAGCAGGAGAAATTTCAAGAAGCCACAAGCCATTTCTTGTTTGCCATCATCTCTTTCAACTTTTACAAAATCTTTCTTTTCAGAGAAGTTTCCCTGTTGGGCAGATTGGCTCCAGCACTTACAAGTCTAATTACAGCCTAAAGGGTTGGGAAGATCTTTGAAGTGAAGTGCATGCTGCCATGGAGGGAGATCTTCCTGCTGATAGAAATCTGTGCAGAATAGCAAGGGGAGAAGTATTCCTACTATAGTTCCAAGTATTTCTGGGAACTTGGAAAAGTATTATGAACAGGAGAAAAAAATTTCTTATTATTACAGTACAGTAGTTTACTGAGTGTTCTAGAGGCTTCCTGAAGTCCTTGAAGTCCTTGTGTCCTTGCTCCCAAATAATCTGGGAGGTAGAGAAAAGCTGAAATAAGCACTCTGAATATGTTTTCTTACAAAATTTGCTCTTAATCGAATATCAAAGAGCATTAAGCAGTCACTTCTGCTATTATCTCTCATACCTGCTTACTATTGGATACTAAGGTTATTTTAATACTCTTCAGAAATTCCAGGAATTCCTCAACTTGTTTTCTGTGCAGTTGTTCTGCTGCCTGTTGGCTCTGGGCAGGTTCCTGGAATGCAGCTGGCCACATGCACATCCTGGATGGTTGGTTTGATTTAGGCACATGAGGTAATTAGGTTCAGAGGTATCTTCTGTCTTTCCCCATGTCACAGAAATGTGTGTGCTCCACTTGAAAAGAACTGAAAACTTCTACAAGCACACAGTCAATGGGGAGCAATCTCCCTCCTCTTCCTCTGCCTTTCCAGGACAGGACTGAAGGTCTGCTCCCTCCCAGCCCCTGATCCAGCTCAGGGTTTACAGAGCTCAGGCAAATAAAGGCAGCTTTGTGTTGGCCTAGGACTGAATGCATCTTCTCTGAAGAAGCACATGTGGACTTGAAGCTTTTTATGTTTGTTTCTCCCCTAACTGTAGCTCAATCACCTCTCCGTAAAAACCTGATTTTGCTCTGCCATGGCTGACAAGGTTGACAGTCCTTGGCCTTTATGTATTTGCATGAAGGACAGCTTGAAATCCTAGGTATTATAGGCACAAGCCAAGGAGTGCAGGAATTTAGCCCTGTTATCACTGCCAAGCTGATGGATGGGGAAAGAGAAGAGGCACTGATACGATTTCATACCACCTCAGTTCAGATGCTGCTGCTTTCTCTTTAAAGTGAAAATCTCCAGGCTGGGAATGCATTGAAACAAACTAGAAGGAATCACACCTCTCAGAGTGTAAAATTCTCCAGACAGCTGCCAAAGCTTTCCCTTTGCACATTCACACCGGTTTCAATGAAATCTGTTTTTAAGCTGCTCTGTAGTTAAAAACATGCAGCTCCTGTGTGTCAATTAGCTCGTGAAGGAGTGCTGAGCACTTCACATTGTTATTTACAACAGCACAAAGAGCACGTCATGTTGCCTAATCAGATGTCAGTGACTTGCTCCCACACTGAGCTGACCTAAATAATTGCACGGTTTGCAGGATAGCAGCAGACAGGACAGAGCAGATGGGAGATCACTCAGTCCCGTGTAGTGACTGATTCAGTGGAGCAGTGATTTATCAATTGCACTGTGCAGTAAATCACTGCTGACTACTTCCTGCATTTAACAAGCTGCTCATTAACTGGGAATATAATAACAAGGTTTGGAAAATTTGTGATGTAATCATGTTCAGAATTCTCTATTTACTTCTGAAAATTCACGTGGATTTTTTCATCCAGCAGGAACATTCTTTCTTCATGAGTCTAGAAAGTCATTACGTAGTATGACTTGCCTGTCCAGCAGCTCCTCTGTAGACTCTGCAAAGTTCCTGTGCATATGCAAATTATTCAACACACTATTGCTGATCTTTCTCTGTAGCCTCTAGTTGGAAGGCACTGATGCTTCATTTGCATTTCTAGTTATTACAAACCTGTCTTCCAGTACTGTTGCCTGGTTAATAGCCATGTTGGACAGACTAGCATGGACAGTCTTGCCTTTATGGCATCTCACCTGCATTAGAGCTGAGCAATGTGGCCCTGAGCATGCTCTTCTTGGTAGAATGGCTGAGTTCTGTTTGTCTGTGTGGCTCCCTCAGTAGTGTCAGGCCAGACTTACTGAGTGGGCAGAGGAGACCAAGAGCTCCAAGCTCTGTGCCAGCTGTGCCTGATGCAGTGCTTGTACCTCTCCCAGTCAGTGTTCCAGCTGCACCCAGCCCCAGCTCCAACTACAAGCACTGGAGTGGCAAACAAGACTTTTCCCACGTAGGCAAGGCTTGTGTAAGACCTGCAGCAGCCACTGAAGCTGATAAACCAAACTCCCTATTCTTCTGGGGAAAAAAGGAAAGGAATAGCAGTCCTGGATGAGCCCAGAAATCTCTCTGTCCCATTGTATTATCTTGGATATTCACCATTCGCAGCTCCTTAGAGAAAAAAGGTAAGAAACCCAGATGCTGGATAATATCCTTCCAGTTTCATCAATCTGCACTTTCTGTGAGAGTTTCCTGTAAAGTGGCCCTCTGAACACATTCTCTAGGTGGAGTCTATCCTACAGTTCTCTATAGCTGCTTTCTAAATTTGGAATATCTTTGCAAGAGTGTCTCTCCCTCTTTCTCTAAGTTTGTCATTAAATTCTGCAAGCAGTATTTCAGAGGTGTGGCAGACAGGGTTGCCAAAGTATAGCTTAGTAAATGGATGTGGATGTTGCTGAGAGCTGTGATTCCCAGTCCCTGCTGGGTGGAGTGTGATAGCTGCAGATGGCAGGATCCTTGCCTGCCCCTCTGTCCCAGATTTCTGTGGCTGAGGAAGTGTGACACACAAAAAAGGGATATTTGTCCTCAGCCATGGCAGTTCACAACTTACTGACTGATGTAAATGTGCCAAGAAGAGATTAACTAAAGCATAATATGTGTTCCAGTTACTCCTGTAAACTCCATTTTACCTTGTCAGAATCTTTTCTCCCTGTTCCATTGCCTTTGGCATGTAACTGACACCTGGGTTTATTTCCCCCAAGCCCCAAAAAATACTGATTCTTGAGACATTTAACACCATTTAAAATCCTATCAGAGTTTGGGCTGGGGGACCATACATAGAGAGTCTGGCACAATGCTTTGTGCTATTACAGGAAGAAGCAGATTTTGCAGGATGGAGTTTCCTTAGGGTCATATCTCGGACAGAAATAACAGAATTATAGAATCATTTCAGTTAAAAAGGATCTCTAAGATCATCAAGTCCAACTGTTACCCCAGCACTGTGAAGGTGACCGCTAAAGCGCATCCCCAAGTACCACATCTACATGTCTTTAAAATAGCTCCAGGGATGGTGACTCCACCACTTCCCTGGGCAGCCTGTTTCAGTGCTTGAAATACAGATCCTCAAAGGATGAGGCATCTTCACCAAATCCATCCCCTCCCTTCCAAGTGCAACATGATCTTCTCTGGTCAGCCCTCTCCAACATAAACTCAGGCCTGTCTGTAAAATCAATTATTATTAATTTTACTAATAGAACTAGTTCTTCATTCTACCCAAATGGCCTTACAAAGTCTTGCAGAACAAAGCTATCAAAGGCAAATCTGCCATGAGAATCAAAACCTCTGAAGCTCTTCTCTTCCTGAAGAAGTTGGCCCTTCAGGATAGAACTTGTGTTGTCATTTGCATGAAGTAAATAATAGTTCTGTGTAGAGCCTGAGCTCTAATAGTCGACATGAATTCTCAGTAGAAATAGCGCCCGTTAAGTTTCCTTTAACCTACTTCTGGGTTTTATTTCGTTGGTCTTGTCTCTCTGAAAGTTTCGGGGTTTTACCACTGTAGCTTTTGCTGTTATTAAAAAAGGCCTTTTTCAAGTATCACACTTTACCACTGTGGGTGGGAAAATCCACAGCATTGTCAGCCCTTATCAGATTTCTTGCTCAATGAGGTCAACTGGTATTTGGATATTGTTGTATCATGTCTACAAAAGAACTGAAAAAGCATACAACATGTAATCTGAAAGTAGTTGCTGTCTTAAAAGTCAGGTTGAGAATAGAAAAAAACTGTTAAATATTTTTTTGCAAAGGTCAGAAACTGTTTAATATCTAGAGTTTTTTTACCTGCTCTATTTTCAACTTTTATGGAAGTGCAGCCAAGGAAGAAATTACTGCCAGGGCACAAAAACCCCATGAATTTCTCACATGAGTAGGGCATGCAAAATCTAAAGTGTTTAATTTCAGAAGCGTTATCTTTTGAATGTCAGCTGCCACTGATACATGTGTTTATATATTTATATATATATATATATGTGACTAATATATATTCATAATGTATGTTCTAGTCATTACTAGCTAGAAACAAGTATGAGGGTAAATCTCAGTGTAAATATTTTAATTACCTTTACTTAACTTTTATACATATATTCATGTATTTATATATTAACATTTTAAAAAGCAGTGAGCTTCCTTTGTTGGCTGGTAAACTTGAGTACCCATACTGGCTTCAGTTCAGCAGATCAGGACCATCTTAAGCAACTCTAGTGAAGAATGATGCCTTCCTTCTCTGTCCTAACTTTAAATCCTTTATGCAACATGCTTTGTTGCTGTACTAGATCTGCCTGGCCCTAGGAAATCACCAGGTTTTCTTTGACTGGGTAATATTTCTAAAGAAGAATATTTGAATAATTAAGTTAATTCTGTGGCCTGCATGCAAATACTCATGAGCTCAAGCAAACAAAGAGTGCTAAGAAATTACATGAAATTCTGCACAGTGTGGGAGCAGCCTGTTAACCTGCAGTGTCTCAGTTACATCAGATATTTTACAAACACATGGTGCAGTAGCTTCTATGGATCTCAATCTACTACCAACCTACTACAATATTATAAAATACGACCTAACACTAATAACTCTTAGCAGTTACATTATTTTAATATATAAATTATTCACCTGCTCTTAGCAAATTGATTACTCAATGCTGAGATATCACAGAGCTAAATATATCTTTATCACCAAACAGGAACAGTGCAGCTGCAAGATTAAGATCAAAATCACGAGGTGGGTGGGCCTGATGGGTAGTTCACAAATATGGGTAGTTGACAAATATATACCCAGCTACATGGTCTGTTATTTTGTCCAACAGTAAGGACCTGTCTGCAGCATCCACACTGTCTGAAGCTAGTGCAGATTTGGGTACAGAGATGCATCTTTTCAGCGTAGATGTACAGTTGAGATGAGAAACAACTCCTGCCTGACTTTTAGTCCTCTATTCATATTATTCCTTTCTGTAGGTGATTTAGTTAATTTGCCTCTCCATTAACAACTATGCTCTGGTTCCTATAATGTAGGTCAACTAATTAAGATATATAAAAATATTTCCCCAAGGTCATTTGTTTTGGGAACAATGAATGTGGGACAATTCCTTTTATGTGAAGAGTTCAGATCATTTCAGAAGAAGCAAAATATTCTAAATTGTGACTTTGGTGGTGAAATATATTTCTTACAAAGATGTAGTCCTTCTGCTCAGAAGAACTTCCATAATAGCTGGAGCAAATCCATTCGACATTGCAGCAGGCAGTTACAATATCTTCAGTAAAGGGCACTAATTTTGAGATGAGGAGGAGTGTACTACTAAGTCCTTTATGCTTCTCAAAGTTAGGTAGTTGGGGCTTGTTTGCAGCCATGAAATGTACTTTAAGAACAATTGTTCTTTCGAGGCATTGCTCTCACTGGAAAAAAAGAAAAAAGAGTACATGGCAGAGAAATCAGAACTGTTTTCTGTATCAACTAACAAATACAAAGTTCTGTTGAAATAAATGTTCTTACGTCCCAAATGATCTTTTATTCCACTTTAGGAGGTAAAGTACAGCAACTGAGTCATTACTCAAATTCCATTTGAGCTGTTGCACAACCTCAGTTGAGAATACTTTTCAACTGAAAAAGGCATTTTTAGCACTGTGAGAAACAACAACAAAAAAATCCTCTTAAATGCAATTATGTAGGTGGAATGGAAGTTTCTTCTACTCAGCTACTGACATGCTGTCATTTCTTTTCATTCCATAGCACCAAGATAATTTTGAGATTTTACGATTACACCAGTCCTAGAATTTCTTGTAGTGATTTCTAATTCAAAACTGGATGTAATATTTATTGCTGATTCTGTTTCTACTGGAACAATGAGATTTTTATAATTTACTACCTACAAAGAAGATACCATCAGAAAAAAATATAATTTTCCTAAATTTTATTTACATTCAGAAATAGAAATCTCACAACACTTTGAACTAGCCAAAGTGCAGGACCAAGGAGGTTTTTACCACCATGCTCATTTTTTGCAAGCCAGTATATTCTTCACTCACACTTCCCTTACGTCCAAGTCTATCCAATGTTGATATTTATTCTCTGTTTATGTTTTCATTACACTGCACACAGGTTCTTTCAGTCTTTCTATTGTATTTGAAGCCTTGCTTATTAAAAGAGCCCATATTTTCAATTTAAGTAGATCTCTATATTAGATATATTTATAAAAGTGGGATTTTATTAATTTATTAAATTAAGTATTTTGCTGTTGCATACCCATTTTCCGCTGTTCTGGCTGTTGAAATTACTCATGTTTCATCTACTAGGCACCATGTGTTTTTGCAAGACAGATATGGAGAACTCATGCACAAGTGCCACTTCTGCTGGTTCTACATCTGTCATGCAGTCAGGTTTTCTGCAGCACAATAATTTTGGAGCACCAGATATGGTTTATGGTGGGGGTTCTTTTCAGAAAAGCTCTCTGGTTTAATTCTAATTGATGGCTTCAATTCCTCTTCTGGGAAAAGACTGTTTATCAGGATGGGCACCTGTGATAGCAAATGCTGGCATAGAAACAGGGTCTGTGAATGGAGGTGAGCCAATGGGTTTGTTAGAGAAACACAGCTATGGAAACAAAAATCCTGCATTAGTTTATGTTGCCATCTGAGCAGGAAGCACAAATAGTAACTGTGTGAGAACAAAGCCATTGTGATTTAGCCAGAGGAGATATTAATAGGTTGTGGTAATCTCTAGATAATATTCCTGCTTAGTGTTTCATTATATTTGATAGGGTTTTTTAAGGCAGCACATATCACAGCAGAGAAACCATCTGACACTGCTCCCACCAAAGTTATGGTAAGGACTTGCAGAATGGCCTGACACCCCTGGGGAGCTTGGTTACCCATTCAGTTATGTTTCTTTTTCCTTCTGTTATTAAAGAAGAAGGAAGGAGGAAGACACTGAGATGAGAGGATCTGATGTGTGTCTGCTTTATGGTCACTGTGGTGAGGACCTTCCTAGAAGTGTGCTCTCTGTTACCAGAAGAAGCCAGCTCAGATAAATACCTATTGACAAAGTTTTGTTGCAACAAAATAATACAGTGCAGAATAAGTTTATAGTTATAGCAACAACGCTGCTCATTGCTATTTGCACAGTCCAAATAATAATATAAATAGCTACCTTTGATCTGAATACCAGCCCAGGCAGGGGCTGATAGAGAAGTGCACCTCTAGAAGTCAAGGGTGCTAATTAATACCAGAGTATACTTCAGTTTCAAGGTTTCACTTACAGCCTTGGCTGAAGACAAGTCTTTTCCCAGTGCTTTGTTGTCCATTGCACCTCCTACATTCTTACCCTAGCTGAAGAGCTTCCTTTCTGAAATAAATTCTTTTCTTCACTGCAGCTTAGCATGACTAGCTTGCCAGATGTTAGACAGAGTATAACATCTACTACATTCAACAACAATGTACTACTACTACATTCTACTATAGACAGAGTAGAATAATTTTCTTTTGACTTTCTCCTTTCTTATCATCCTTATTGCACTGGCACCGCAGGGTTTCTCCAAGTTGGGAGTGGTGGAAACTGGGTCAGTGCATGAGATCTTAGGAGGGCTGCAGGGCCGCAGGATGTCATAGCTGCTGAAGTGACAAAAAGCCTGCCCAAATGACACCTCTGTAAAATCCCACTGGTGGGAGTTGTGGTCTTAGTGTAGACAAGGCCAAAACGTTTCGTTAGAAACCCAGATCAGTCATTCAATGAAATGTGAGCTAGTTAATGAATTTTAATTTTGTTCCATACCAACAAGTTTCCTTTGCTGGAGGAACCTCTGACAACATTCTATCAGTGAGTCTGTGATGAGTGAGATCTCAGCCAGGTCAGTGGTGGCTGAGCTCCCTCTGCTAGGACACATTTAACTCCCTCCACAGAGGGAAAGCTGGCCCTGACCTGCTGAGCAGTGTTTCACATCACTATTTCCATGTCAGGAAAGCCACTGAGTCAGGTACTACTGCGAACAGAATATTCTACCTTTGGCTAACTCTTGTGGTTTGGTGAATCTCTTTGTTTCATTGGGGAAGGAACAAGTATACTTAAGTGAAATGAAATTTTACTAGCAACAAGGGTGCCTACAGATGGGACCTTAGGGATTTCTTAGATTCTGATCTTTAGGTGAGATGCTTAATCCTTTGCCATCCCTGCTGAGATGGTCTGTTTGCTTGGGAATGATCCTGGTGAGGAACTACCCTTGTCAGAGCTGCCCATAAACTTCAGCCAACTCAGAGTTTTGTTGTTTTTGGACTGCTGCCATAAAAACCTCAAATTCTTGTAAAACGTCTCTGAAATAAATGAACAATGGAGTGTGGAAATTCTCCCCTTCCCCTTTACCTCACACATCCCAGTTACAGTAGAAATGACTTCTAACCTGGTCATGCATGTCGAAGGGAAAAAGGCATTTGGAAGAGCTGCCTGTGACAATAATCCTGTCAATTGCTGCATCATATTTTCATTAAACGTGACCCTTGCAGCAGCTGTGTGCTGAGTTCCCCTCACTGCCCTATGACAGTCACAGAGCAGCTCCTGGCACAATGAGCAGTGGAACATTCTAGTGCAGTGCACACAGGGGTCTCCTAAACTGGGGACACCTCAGGGGCAGCAGAGAGAGTCCCCTGGAGCCCACAGCCAGTGCAAGAGTGGCTAACAGGACCTGAGTGTGGCCAGGAGCACTGGTACAGCCCTCACCCATTGCCCTACCTTGTGGCAAACACTGCAATTTAAGGCATTATGTCAAGATACCTATGAAATCCCAGCAATTTTATAACAAAAATGTGAAACATCAGTTGAAGGTAAGGTCTAGTTTTCTCAGTATTTATAACGTTTCTCAAGCAGTGGTCCATAAAGGAGTAATAGCCTATGAGACCTGAATGACTGGTACTCACCTAGCCTACAAAACCACATTTCCTTGCAAAAAGACTGGGGAAATCCAAAGGAAACCAATGAATCTATTTTAGTAGCCTAGTAATGTGTAAGTCAGTGATTTTGCATTTCGAGTTGCAAGCTGAAATGTGACTATTTTATTTTCAAATGCTTGGCCAAACGATTCAAATGAGGCTTTATCAGAAGTGCAATTGTTTTTTTTTAATCTCAGAAAGGATATCCTAAAATTGGTTATTTGTCCAAAAGTGAATAGGTTAAATTCATGTTTCTGTGAAATAAGTCAGGTGTCTTCAAGATCTATGTCTTCAAGTTACCTAGAAGCATTAAACTAATGTTAGAAATGAAAAGTCCAAAATGTAGTATAAATATTTAATCTAATTTCATGTTTTCAGACTTCTGACATCATTCTGTTGCTTTTTTTTTTTTTTTTGCAATGTATTAAAGAAGGGATATCTAGTCACTGGTTTTGTTTATTTTATAAAAGAAGCAAAACAGAAACATTAGCATAGCTTTGAAGTGTAGTTTCATTTTATTGAGTATTGTTAGTTTTATTAGTTATTCTTAGAAGAAAAAGTTTTTCTTTTTCCCTCTTAGGAATTATTTTTTAATTTGCAGGTATAAAAATGACAGAAAAAACCAAAATGAAATTTAAAATTAGCTGAAAAACATTACATTCCAAGATGTGTTTAGGTCTTTTATCAACAAGACGCAATATTGAAGTACAGAGAAATGACCTTCAGAGGGTTTCTGTGTGTAGTCAAAGGCATAAACAGGAATATGCAAGGAATAATTTTTTTTTCTTTTACATGTGCTTGGTTAACACTGTAACTCTCTACCTGTCTTGTCTTTTAGCCACATAATCAATGAGCTGATAGAAACAGAACGGGTTTATGTAGAAGAACTTCAAAGTATAATAGAGGTAAGAAACTCTGCTGAAATTACTTCTGGTGCTTAACCTCTAAGCCATCACTGCAGGTGCACATCCTTCACTGGCTGAGCACTCCCACCTCCTGTTTATAACACACAGACAGTGTTAGCAAGATAGCTCAGCCTTGGAGATGGAGCATAGGAAGGATGTTTTGAACAGCTTTCTTCAGGAAAGCTTAAAGCTTAAAGGAAAAGGCACCTTCTCTCACTTGAGCCCACAGAGTGACAAGTTGCATAGTTCTGAAAGTTATGGACAGAGAAATTGTTAATAATGTGTCTTTTCGAAATATTACCAATAGGTCTCAGAAGCAGCGCCCTTGATTTCCATGGGGCCAGACACTAAATTCTGTGAATGTAGGTTTGGAAAATGAGTGAAGAAAAGGAAGGCCCTCCTCCTGCTCTTCTTTATTGTACCATGCAGTGCTTGAACACAGAAAAGAGCAGCTCATGCTGCAAAAATAATCCTTGAGCTTTTGAGCCTCATAGGATACCAGCATACTTTGTGTGGGGATTCTGAGGTCCCTAATTGGTGAGAGGACAGGAGCTGGGTAGGGATCAATCATGCTTATGTTTGGGTGGGACTTGAAGGACATGTGGTTGCTTCTTTATTGCATTTGATCTGTGGGAGCTGGCAGCTCTCGTAATTGATATATTACTCTTGAGTTTAAAATCAGAATGTTCTTCTCTCAAAGTTTTTATTGAAGAAACACAATCCAGTTTCTACGAGAAACAAAAAAAGAGTCAAGCCAAATACCACAGTTCAACAAATACATCCAAACTAACTCTTGTGCAATGAAGCAGTGTAGCAGAAAGATACATGTCTGTCAATCTTAGCAGTCTCCATCCCTACATGACCAAAATGGCTTTTGAATCCTAGACACATCATTTCATCTATTTTTTATTAACCCCATAATCTGTCCATTTGTGGTTAAAAATGTGTTTGCACAGTTACTGGGTAAAAGCCTTTGTAAGCTCTGTAGAGAACAAAAGCACATGGACTTGCGGGCTTTCCAGTGTCTCGAACACAGTACTTCTTCCCCGGTTAAAACAGGCTGGTTTTATTTTCCACTCTTCTCTGCAGGGGTATGCTTCGGAAATGGACAATCCCAATTTAGCACATCTGATTCCATCTGCACTTCAGAACAAGAAGGAAATTCTTTTTGGGAATCTGCCAGAAATCTACGATTTCCACAACAGGCACGTGGGAACTGTGGTGGTTGTCCTGTGTCCTTGGGTGCCACCATCATATCCAGTCCTTTTCTGTCGGGTGCTTTGTCATGCTCACGTGTACACTGGCGGGAAAAGTCATCCTCACTCTGACTCAGTGTGTGTCCTGTAAAACCCATGTGGAGAGAACACCTCTGACATCATCTATTTCATCTTGTTTTGTGAAATATTGTGCCTTTTGTGCATTTACTAGTGATTTCCCCTGGCAGGATCCATTCTGAATGTCCCTTGTAGTCAGTATTTTACCACCTCTTTTGTACACTGGTAGATGTCACACAGCTAAATCTTGATATTTTTTGCCTGGCAAGACACCTCTGTGAGGAAGTTTTCTTAGCGTTCAGCTTATTTGCCCTAAATTATTATATTTCTGTTGTCAGATCAGAAGAGGTTTCATATTTGATAACAATTTTATCCTTCATATAAGATCATAAACCTTTCCAGAAGCTTTGTCCATACTGTGGACAAGGAAATCCGGAGCCCATAACTACAGAATAGCAGTTATTAACCAGATGAACTCTTTTTCAATCAGCTTTAAAAACACAAAGCTTTGGGCAACTTCTGTAAATTTCCTGCTTTTCCTAGCCTTGCTTAAGTAAAACTGGCTGTAACCAATTTGAGAATTTAGGAATTCTTTGAATAATAATTGCCTGTAAGATGTAGCAAACAATTGAACAAAATAAATTTTAAAAATCTCTTTTGCAAGTCTTAATATTATGCCAGAGTAGTTAATGCATAGTAGAAAAATTATTTTCCAGTTTATATATATTGAACAATTGTGTCTTCCATTTGGAGAAAGATATTCATCTCCTTTTGCAAGCCCAGTTTCTTTCCCTAAAGGCTTAGAGCATTGACTGTCACTGCTGAAGCCTTTGGACTACATCCCATATTTTCACTGCTTGCTGATTGAGCAACTACATCTGACAGAGCATTCCTGTCTTTTCTAGCTGTTCTGAAAAATCCTCGTGCCCAAATGGGAAGCAGGTATTTGGGCTACATATTGGAAACAAATTTCAACAGCCAGAGGAATCAGATGTAGCAGATGTTTGTGAGCAGAGAAAACATGGTATCATTTGTGATTCAGGGAATCAGCTGACACCCACATCCCATTTTTCTAAAATAGGTATTTCTTTGTGTGTCAAAATTGTTACCTTGCCCATTGAATCCTCATAGTACAAAAATGAAGGCTTTGGGTTGGATTTACACAGAAGCTAGCACACAATGTGAGTGGGATTTTACATTACTCTTTGCTCTTTTTTCCTCCCTCTCAGGATTTTCCTTAAGGAGATAGAAAATTGCATTGAAAACCCTGAGCTTCTTGCTCGATGCTTTTTAAAAAGAGTAAGTATATCCTTTTTTAGTAGATTTCAATGAATATCTATGGTCTTATCCTACAGTACTTACAGATTTACTCCTGTCCTTTCACTCCATTTGCTTTTGTGAATGAGGGAAACTCCTCTAAGCAAATATTCCCAAATTAAGCCACAGTTACTAAGCATGTATTCTGGTATCTGACCCTTTACCTGGTTTACTGACAGGAAGATATTTGTTACCAGTGTTTTACAAGTATTTTAAGTCCCATTAAAAGAAAAAACCCAACAAATAGCAGTGATCCAAATGTTTAACATCCTTTTCATATCAGACACATCTATAGCAGGAGCCTGATGTAACCTAGACACCACCATGCAGTAAATAAGCAGAGAGCAGTATTGGTATCACAGCAGGTTGCTCTGAGTGCAGACAATACATCCTGTTCCTGCTTTATCTTATCTTATCTCTCTTTGCACCATTCAGGACACTTGCTCCCCTAGAAGTGGCCCAGCAGAGTCTGCTGCTGTCCTTGCATGGACCCCAGCAGCTCCATAAGACTCTGTGAGGTCCATTTCCTTTACTTCTTCATGAGATTCAGCAAGTGGGATTCTCCCCTCTGCTGGGAAGTGACTCTCAGTGCCCAAATGCTGCAGCTCTCTCTGAGAGCTCTCACTGATGTCCCTCCTCCACCACCACCCCCAGTCAGCCTGGCCATTAGTTCTTTCCTGCAACACAACCAAAGGTGCTTGTTTATACAGCACTCGTTCAGGGGCCCTGCTAATGAGAAAAAATCTGTTTTTGTGGTTCGCTGCTGCTTTCCGAGTCTGACAAAACTGCGTGAATAAGACTCTGTGTTTTGCACAGGAAATGGAAGTGGCATGAGAAATGAGAAAATCTGCCCGCTGTAGTCAAAGGTACCTCCTGCTGTATCCTGCATGGAGCAATTTCTGCTTTTCCAGGGCACACATTAAATACAGACAGTTTTGGATGAACCAGTCAGAGGTGCTGAGCACTGCCACATTACTAAGATTTAATGGGAATTGTGAGCATGTGATGCTTGCAAAGGGTATGCTCCCAATTTACAAACAGGTCAGGCTGGAGAGAATCATACAAATGTAAATGTGATTATATGTCCATTGGATTATTTTCTGTTTAACAGCGAAGCATTTAGAACTTGAGTAAATGACACTGCTAAGGAATATGTTGTTAACCCAAGATTCAAATGCCGGGCAGGAAAATATAGTGGTGAAATCATTATGCAAAAGAGGATAAGCAGTTTTTAAAGAATGCAGACCTTTGAAACCCAAGATATGTAAAATAGTCCATGTGTTGCATATACCCCTAAAGAATGCAGCTAAAGAAAAATTCTTGGTATAGAATTCTTCCTGTGATTATGCAGAAGGTTCAAATTCCATATTTAAATATTGTAGCTTATGTCTCTCTCTGTAAAAACAGCTGTTGAGCCCAATTCACCTCACTATTCGACCAATATCAAAACAGCACTAAAGCTGGGGTTCAGGTATGAAGTGAAAGAAAACCAGTCCCTCTGTCACCTTCACTCATTAGTTTCTGTGGCCTGGTCAAACCACACTAAATCTATCAAATAAGAGGTTAAATCATGCATTTGCTTTCTCCCTCTTTCAAATTTCACACTAAGAAAGCACAAGCTTCTCTCTTGAGATGTCTCTGCTCACACAGTAGCACCTTTGATTTGAGAATTTGCCCTTATGTTCTGTTTTTAGAAGAAGCCACATAAAGTCCAGAAATGTGTTGTTTCTGTTGGACTGCCTTGAGGAGGCACAAACAAAAGTCTGGTTGTGTGTTTGTGTTCCCCATGATTTGGCAGCTTTTTATGCCTTCCTGCTGAGCAGTGGCTTCTGGCTGCCCCGTGAGTTATGGCTATGCTTGCTATGACATGGGGAAACAGAAGCAGCTGCTGCTCCAAGGGGTGCTGAGTTCTGGGAGGAAACTCACATTGTTGCAGGTTCTCCTCCTTTGTATGGGTGTGACCATCCTGCCACAACATCAGGGTGGGCCTATGATTAGAAACAGAGTTTTTTTAGATTCATACTTTGAAGAGTTTTACCCTGTCTGATCACACTGGGCCTTTTCAGCACTGATTCCAGAGCGGCTTGAAAATATCCTGAGAGCTGCAGTGAGACACTCTGGTGCCAGAGTCACTCCATCCCCTGCCAGTCATTCCTCTGCTGTGTCCCCACACTCTTCCACCTCTACCAAAGCCCCTGGTCAGCTGTCACCATGAATGTGAACCCTTCATCTCAGGTGATGGGAGAAACAGGCTGTGGAGTCTCTCTCTGGCTTTTCTCCTGGAACATGGTAACAGAATCTGGTAAAAGATGAGCCAGAAATGCCTTTCTTGTTCTCCCTCCCATTTAGCCTGACCTCGTTTAGGGCATGATCTTCAAATGAACTAAATTACAAGTGAGTCACTAAACTTTGCCCACATGGCAGCTATTTTGCCATCATCAAGAGGCTTGACCTTACTTAAAACTCTGCATTGTCAAAGACCACACAGCTTTCAAAGACAGGAGGGATGTGCCCTGAATACCTTGCAGAATGGGTCTTTTGGTGCTTTACCAGTGACAGGAGGGACACTTTGGGCTGATCTGCTGTACAGAGGGCTATGAAGAAGGAAAGCTGACCATACCAAGGCAGAAATGCCCAGGATGAAGCCAAAGGTGTGCCAGACTCCTTACCAAAACGTGCCAGATGATGTGTCTGGCAGGAGTGATTCACTGTGGATTACTCCTGTTCACTTATTCATATTTCTAACCTTAAAAAAGGGAATAATTTAATAGGAGCCAGCATTAATAGTGGAGCATTTGGTCATTCAGGGAGAAAGAAGCATTCAGAAAAGGAATTTACCTGTGAAAGGACAGCAGCAGCTGACCAGCAACCTGTGAGTTGGATTCAAAGGACTAAATTCTAGTTTGATGCCAAAATTATTCATAAATCAGCAGTCAAAAAGATAATTGGAACTGTGCATATATGCCATGTGCATTGGGGCTTACAGAGGTCTCAGGGTCCAAATCAGTGTGGAAAGAAAAAAGCGTTACAGGAGAAAGGAGTATGGTGTAAAAGTGCCAGAAAGAAGTCAGAACCTTTGCATGTGAAAATGGAGATGTGTGGAATATTTAAGACTGGGATTTGAATAATTAGGCAATCAATTAATTCTTGGCATTTTAGAGTCTGAGCCTAATAATTTAATCAGGAATTTTCTATTCCTAACACTATTGCAAAACTTAAAGCTGTAATTAAAGATGTATCTGCCTGAACAGGTGTCACTGATTTAGGCAGCAGTAGATTGCATTGGCATAGGGTGGTTCCACTATGGCAAATTACTGGTAATTTGTTGGTTATTGTACCTTTTCTTTTAAGTTTAAATTCGTTCTTTTCTCTTATTCCTAGTAGTGCTCTTGACTTTCTAACCCAGTCCAGTTAGATTTCTGTGAGCCAGGAAGAGATTGTAATGCTTGATTATGCTTTATTGCTATTTTTAGTTGTGTGGGGTTTACCCCCTGCTAACTTCCCTCTAGGGCAACATGTACAAACAATTCTGTATTTATGAAGAAAACCCTGCACCTATTTTGAAACAGCAACCATTAATACTCTATTAGAGTTGCAACAGAGGAGGTTTTTGTATTGCATAATCCTTAACACAGTGTGGTGTTAGGTGACACAGCTCTGATTTCACATCTGATTCATCAGGGTGATGTCAGGATGGGTCTGTAGAGGAAGACACCAGCAACACTGATTTCTGTACTAAAGGAAATGCTTTCTCTGCAGAATAGGAAATCTCTGGTGGGCTGGAGGCACAGAGGCAAGATGCAGGAATTCCTGAGATTTTATCTTTGGCTGCTGGGCTCCAGGGCCACCCAGGACCTGGCACAGCAACACCCATCTCTGCATCCACACACACAGCCCATGGAGCTCAAAATACCCCTCTCTAGACTTTTGTAGGGATTGTCTCTGTTTTCACTGAAGTCAGTGAGATTTTTGCCATGGAACTCAGTTGAGAGCACTTGGAGTGTAGTCAAATCTAAATAGAATTAAAGTGAATCCACGCATTTCTAATTTGCATAGGACAGGGTTTAATTACATCCCCCTGCCTGGCCTGGGACATCAACAAGAAATACGTCCTCCTTTTTAAATTCTTCTACTATAGAGAGCCAACACTATTTTCAAAGTGTGTCGAACAGGTAAACCTTAGCCACGTGGTGAGAATTGTTAAAAATTACATTTTGTGCTGGTATTGTTAATAAAATTGTTAATCAAAGTTACACTTCTAATATTTCTTTTTGGTTTTTCTTTTTCAAACCATCGATTCACCTCCCTGAAAAAGATACCAGTTTTGCAATTAGATTATGTGTCTTCCAGTCTGCAGTCTCCTTGCTTTGTGAGAAGAGTGAGGGAAAAAAAAAATCTTACTTTCAGTGAGATGTACTTAACTTGTACTTACTTAAGTAACTTAATGATGTAAAAATCAAGTAAAGTAAAGTAAAAATCAAGTTTGGTGGTTTCAGTATGTTTTTACAATCAGAGTTATTCCCATGTAATAGTTACTACGTGTCTTTGGATGGAAGGTAACAAAAAGTATGATTCAAGAAAGATGCTCTTTGGATTCTTTTTCCTTCCCTTACCTAAACTCTCCTTTTCTTGCAGAAGGAAGACCTCCAAATATATGAAAAGTACTGTCAGAACAAACCAAGGTCTGAAGCTCTCTGGAGACAGTGTGGAGACAGCATCTTTTTTCAGGTGCAATTTCATTGCAGACTAGCAGTGGAAGATCCTCAAAACTCATTTTCCTTCTGTATCTATTTTTTAGAAAAACTAGAGTAACACACAGACTTTTCTGCATGCTTCTTATACTGATGGCAGGTGCTCAGTGTGTGTCAAGGTGTTTTCTACAGGAGACTGGGTAGGTAGAGCAGGAGGTAGATTTCCTGGACAGGAACCTGACTCTGCAGGCTGTACCCACACCAAACAAGTGCTGGCTTCTTTGCAAACCCCAGCTGAGTGCAATCTCATCAGCAGGGAAGGCCAGATTTCGACACCAAGTTAAACCTAAACATTAGCTCTTGTTTAGATATATTTTCACTGTGGCATAAGTAACTTGCAAATTCCTATGCAGATGGAACAAATTTCTCTCTCAGTTAATTCACAGACATACAATCTTCAGATTGTCAAATGATAATGATCTTGATGTCTTGCTTGTGTTTCAAGAAACGATTGTATTTTTTCTTCTGTGTTGTCTCCTACAGGAATGTCAGCGTAAATTGGATCATAAGCTCTCACTTGATGCTTATCTCTTAAAGCCAGTTCAGAGAATCACCAAGTACCAGTTGCTCCTAAAGGTAAGTTCTCCATGACAGTGCAAAGAATTCCAATGTACAGCTTGTTTTACTTCAGTAATGGCATGTCAGTCAGGACTACCTGGAAATAAATCCTCACTCAATTCTTCAGCAAATACTTTGCATTTTTCAGTTGTAAAATGGCAGAAAACAGTCTTGTACAGGGCCTTGTATTTTTGATACAGTAGTATCTAAACTACTGTACACAGTAGTTTACAGTAGTACTGTAAACAGTACTTGTATACTAAGTAATAGCAGTATACTATTATCTGTATAGTCCTCTCTGTATAAAGTAAGATATTTTTATAGTAAGTATTTTATTGTCATATTCATTTTTTATTTATCTTTAAGCAGAAATTGAGCTTGGCTTTCTTGGATCAGAGTATGATTTTACAATTTGAAAACAGGAACTGGTGCCTTAAATTCTGTCTTTAACATCTGTCCCTGTTTAACAAAACCTTTTCAGCTCTCTGAACTGATATTTTCCCATGGTTGTGACTCAAACCTTTCAGAGGGAGCCACTCCCTTTTGCTGCTTCTTTTTAAAAGACAGGAACAAGCTGTCTGTAGCTTTTCCACAGGGCGAATATGTGAACTTCCCTCTTGATTTAGCTGGAACCATGAGTGGTCCATGCTTGAAATTCTGGTCTGAACTGGCCAATAGGAAATATATACACTCAAAACAATGATTTTTTTTTTTTTTTTATTCTTTTTAAGGTGGTGACTTAAATTTCTGTGTCCATCTCCTCAGTGCTTAAAAGTAATATTTACTGACTTTCCTTATGGGGAGGTCATGAAGGTGAATTACATGCTGTTCTCAAGCCTCTGGGCTTAATGTAGTGTTGTGTACTGTCATGAAATTTAGCATTGAAATTTGCAATGAAGATTTTAGGCTGCCATTTAACTTGCTAATAACTACCATGGCACTGTGTGCCAGTATAAGCCATGGGAGGACCTGGTTGGCTATTCTTGTGCAGTATTTCTGTGAACTGTTTATTGACTTTATGTAAAACTATAGAATCCAAATATTGAAGGGGGATATTGACAAGGATGCAGCTTGACTGATTCCAGTAGATTTACATCAACACAATCCAGAAATAAATTTGAACTCTATTTCTTGAAACTCTTCTGTGAGAAAGGAAAAAAAAAGTCAAGATCTCCAGAGAAGCAAGAGTAAACCAGATTTTACTTTTAATTTGAAATATGACTGTAAATAAACCCAAGATTTGATCAAGGAGTAAAATTCTCAAGCAAAACAGGTCTCAGCCATTGGGGTTGGAAGCTGGTCAGACCAGTTTCGACTTAGCAACAACACATTGGCACTGGCATTTACTTTGTCAGGGTTTATGAGATCTGTGAAGATGGTACACTCTTTCCCTGGTTTCAGGAGCATTTAAAAATGTATTAAAATAGAAGCCAGTGGAAAACTGGTAACAAACAAGTGCTTAAGAAGCTGTGTGCCTTGAGTGGTGGGCAGACTGGATTTGAATTTTGGGTCACAATTACTGCAACTCTCTGGTTTCAATCAGTTTAGCTAATATGCTCATGCTGATAAAAGCAGCATGCTCACTATACAGAGATCCATCCTTATCCTAGAAAATGTGCAGCAGGCACTATAAGAATGCATCCTGCTTTTACCTTCTAGTTACCCAAGCACTTGAGGCGAGACTGCTGCTCTTTGGGGTTTGCAGGAACTACCTTTTTGCATCCCTGTTTTAGAGGAACACAAGTGCCTCAGCTTTTGGATTAAAATATTTCCAAACTCATAATGTTGAATGTCAAACCTGCCAAATTCAGACTAGAAATTAATTTATATTTTTAACAGTGGTAATAAGTACCTGGTGGAACTAATTGCGAAAGAAAATGGGAAATTCTCTAACACCTGAAATAATTATACTGTTTCTTTTCTAGCAGATGTGAAGAAAAACACACATTGAATGTAATTCTGTGATATGCAAGGAGTTTGTTATAAACGTGTCAGAATGTGTCCCATCTTAAATGAACCCTTAAAACTTGAAAATGTTCAAATGATCAAAATGTGTGTCCTCTGTGACCACCCTGGTGAATGTTGTGTTTGGGGCTTTTTGTTCCTCTTTTGTTTTCCTACAGTTCTGTTACTTTGTCTATGGAGCACAAATTCCAGGGAGGATATGGTGTCTTCTGGTATAAGAAGTTCTCAAGTAGTTCCCATATCTTTTTTTTTAATCAGGAAATGCTGAAGTGCAGCAAGAATTCAGAAGGTACTGCTGAATTGGAAGAAGCCCTGGCTACGGTGCTTGATATCATCAAATCAGTAAATGATTCCATGCACCAGATAGCAATCACAGGATATGAGGTAATATCTGCTGCTGCTCCCACTCTGGTCTTGAGCCATCCTGTGTTTCTGCCATCACTGACCATGTTGTGCCTGTGGCTGGTACTGTGCTTTACATTGCCTGTGTCACATTCCTGAAGGATGCAACTCAGTGGCATGTTGTGCTGACCAAAAATACATCTCAGCACATCATGTGGAGGTGGGGTGTGAATGTGGGCACACAGTGGGGCAGATGCAGGATTTTTGAGTAATTGCACCCAAAACTCTTTTCTAGGTGAGAGGTAGAAGTGTGACAGAACTAGCTTAAGAAATTTGCTGAAACTTTGTGACTGCTGTGCAACTCGAGTGTTTTCAAATCTTTAGCACTTAGGGAGGAAAATTTGGCTTCCATATGAAGTGGGTAATGGAATCCATGCCTATGACTGGCAAGCTTGTTATCTGAAATGTGAAATAACAGCCACAGTACAGCTCAAAGGGCACAAATGTATATTTCTACGGAAGCTGCGTTGAAGTCATATGACTTTCAAGAATTAGTACTGACTACATAAAATGAGTCCTTAAGTGAGAAGTGGAAGTGATTGACACATAAAGGAGAAACAGTCCTGGCAAAATGAGGCCTGAGAATCATGTGGTTGCCCATTTTGAAATAGCTGCGGGGTCAAAATGTCAAGAAAGAAACAATATACTGAGAATTGTTCAAAGAATTGTTACATCAGATTAACAGGCATTAATCCAGAGAAACTATTTTGTGCAGAATCTGACTTCCTGAGAAGGTGCTGGGGTCTACACAGACACTGTCTGGATGGGAAGATTTAGTCTGTTTTTCGGGATGCGAGTGACCTCAGGAGTTTTGTATAGTTCTCTTTTGTGCAAGTGCATCTCCATCTGGTATCTGGGGAACCCATGCCTGCTGCCAACATGATTTTATAAATCAATTTAACTGCTTGCTCGTTTAACTGCTTGTCAGAGATCCACTGCTGCACACAGCTGGAGATGCTCCTTGGACTGTGCATTACATTTGGGTTGAGAATATGGGTTCAGCTGTACTGGGTTGAAGGTGAAGCAGTGGCCACCTCATTGTTCTGGTAAACACTGAATAGGTGTGGTGACTGCAGATCAGAGAAACACTGCAGGTCATAAATACAACCTTAGATCTCCCAAACCTGACAAACTTAAATAAAGCAGCATATACTTAGTCCATTCTGGTCATGGCTAAGTCTGAGTGTCTCAGAGATTCACTTTAGAAAAACTCTTTATAGCCTCTATATTATTATTGCAGACTTGAACCAGTCAATGTGTGTCGCTGTTGAGCGGCTAGCTGAGGAATGACCAAGTTCTCAGACAAGGAAAGAGAGGAGAAGAGAACTTTATTGTTTTGAATTCCATATATATAGAGTTTACAGAGGTGCCCCAGATTGGTCAGCCCGAGACCTCCCCCTAGGCCCAATCCGGAGAAGTTGTTTGCAAAACATCCAAACTTTATCTTGTTTATGAAATATAGCAAAATGTTCCCACGGGAAGAACCTGTGCTAGCCACAAATGTGGACATGGAATGTTCATGGATACAGTACACCTTTTATCTCCCAAGTTCCCATTGTTTCTTATTCATTCATAAAGATAGCTTTCCTCCTGTGTTTCTCAGTAGTTACAGCAATTTAGCAAAAACTTTGTTTTGAAACAGCACTGTAAAGGGATGGGGAAAAGAGCTTCTTCAGGAAAGGTTACATATTATCCTGAGCAGGGGGGATCTCTCCAGATTCCTGTCCATATAAATGTTGAGGTCATCCTTTTACCTATTGCTTGCTTTAAAGTGGGAGTAGTTTGGTACTCAGGAATTCAACAGAATATTCCTGTTCCTTTTCAAATTTTACTTTCGAATTTTCCAGCCTATCATGAAATGCCAAAAGATAGCTCCAAGTACTAGATTTTTGTCTCTGCTTTCTTAGCTGAACTGAAAAACATGGCAAAGTGGGACATGGTCACTGTTTAACCCAATGCTGACAGCATTCCTGAGATGGTTTGTTACATTCTTATTAAATGGGGTGAAAGTGTGAAAGAGGATGCACCCAATTATTTCTTCTCCCTGTTCCACCTGTCCCAGGTGCTCAGCTGTGGTGCCAAATAAACACCTCCCATAGCTGATGAAACCACACCCTATCTTGTGGAGTCTTTCCCACACAGCCATGATAGAAATAGTTGCCTGGAACACCTTTCAGAGTGGGATATGATGCCAGTAGGAAAGCAGGTTTTGTGACAGCTGATGAATGCTCCTAATTGCATAGGATATTCTGTTTCTTGGACTTGTGCACATGCAGATTTGAGAAGCTGAACTCTTGTATAAGAAATTGCTAATGTGTAAGTCCGGGGTTGGTTTGGTGTAATTTTTTTTATTTTTAGGCAAAACCACAAAAAAAGTAGAATAAAACTTGCAGAGCAGAAGTTTTACATGTGTTTCCTACTGTTATCCTAACATTTGTACACAGTCTGGCCTGGATAGTTTGTCCGTGAGTTATGGTGAGAGATTCTTACAAGTTATCATATGTATCTTTCATCTTCCATAAACATGGGACACTATTTATTGTTCTAACAGGGAATATTTATATTTGAGATAGTGATCAAATCCTCCCCTTTAAATAAACTTCCTTTAGGATAAAATATTACTGTCCACTAGCAGAAATGACCAAAAATGTCCCCCTTTTTGCTACCTACGCTGAAGAGAGCCCAGTGCTTGTGGGCTCACGGTCAAAGTCTCCTGTGGGATTGCTGCAGGCTGCCATCCCTGTCTGTCTCTTTCTCCCTGCTGTGGCAGCCTCTCACTTCACTCACTATTATCCCAATCCCAGATTCAAAGTTGGAGAATCTGTATTCTGGATCTCAGTAATCAATGTGCTTTTCACAGGCTTGCAGTTTATAGCTGCATGGAGTTGTAAATACAAACACCCACAGTCCTGTATGCACAAAGAAAGATCCAGTTTTATATATTAGAGCTGACAGACTTATCTAAATTGTGGAGGTATTTGAATGATTTGGATCGTCTAATAGTACCCTGATATAGAGTGTAAAAGTACCTAATAAAGCTCTGGTTTTGCAGTTGAATGTAGGGTAGAGGAGGGAGAGGGAGAACAGGTTGCAATTCTTAGTATAAGAAATTAGACATTCCCTCTTGGAGCCAATGTCTTCAACTTATAATCAACAGAGCATGCAAATGTTGAAAATAAGTACTTTAACAATGCACTGGGCTTGTTCCCTCAACTTATTATACAAAGCACTCCTAGGAAAACTTGCTGTTAATATAATTATGACTGCCATTATTTGTTGTATCCCATTACCATATAGATATTGCCATGTCCTCTATCCACACATTGCTCCTCTCTTAACACAGAACTGTTCTGGTGGCATCTGAGCTAAATATTTATATTGGTTGAAGTATTTACCCATCAGGGGTCTTCAGACAAGGGCTTTAATTTAGAAAGGTCTGGTTCCTGCCTAGTTTCACTCTCCCTCAGGTACTTTTATGGCTCCATGGTGCATTCACTCCCTCTTTGCCCAGGCCTGTGCAGCATTGCATAGTTTGCAGATGGTGAGCCAAGGAACTATTGACAAAGCTTGTAAAGACTATTTGCAACAGGAGGGAATTACATACCTACATACCTCTGGGCACTGATCTGTGACTTCAGGCATCTAAGCTCTTTCAAGGTTTTGCCCAGGGATAGAGGAAGCTTGTACAAGAGTGGAAACTGAAACCGGATCTTCCAGAATCAAAGCCTTTGTTTGGGTACTGGACTGCACTGGGCTTTCCTACTGCCTTGGAGTCAGGAGCCTTGAAACCTAAAAGAAGCTTCCTCTAAGGTCACCAGAGGGGACAGCATGTGTGTCACATGCAAAGAGATCCAGAGACAGATCTTAGATGGAAACTATGAGTGGGGAGACAAACTGGGAATTATGGACACGGAAACAAGTGAGTTAATGGTTATATGAAGAGACCACACAGGTTTAGCAAGTAGCAAGGGGACATGTGCACTCTCCAATACAAGGGATGCCTCTGCCTGGAATCTTAAACACCACCAGAGGAATGAATTGTGCTTGGGACTACCCTAGTTTGAATGTGATGTGTGCTCTCTCTTTTCCTTGCTTGCCAGGGGGATGTCAGTGAGCTTGGCAAGCTGTTGATGCAGGGTTCCTTCAATGTATGGACTGACCACAAGAAAGGGCACAACAAGGTGAAGGACTTGGCTAGATTCAAACCAATGCAGAGACACCTCTTCCTCTACACAAAGATGCTACTTTTCTGCAAGAAACGGGAGGAGAATACCGATGGCCATGAGAAGACAGCTTCATACAGCTTTAAAAATTCATTAAAGGTAATAAATGCAGTAATGGTGGAGGAGGGAAATAAGTCTGGTGTTCTCACAAAACAAGGGTGTTTCCATGAGGAGATTTGAAGAAGGTGCACATATCTGGAGCTATTTTGCACCCCTGAGTAAATGACAACTTCTGTTTAGTTTTGGGCTGGAGACAGACCAAGCCATTTGTCCTGCAACTCCAGATGTGAACCTTGTTCTTTGCAACTTAACACAAATCGGCACCTTGTATCAAGTTGCAAAGGTTGCAGCTTCTATCAAGTTGCTGATGTTCTTGCCCAGCATCCCATTAAGAGAAGCCAGACTGCATGGACCTGCATCTCTCAGTGTTCTGCCTGTGGGTATCCTCCAAGTGCAGTTCCATTGCAAGTTTTACTATTGACACAGTTGAGCAGATATATTCTGTGACAGTAATAGCTACAGACGAATTAGTGCAGTAGAATTGTCCTTTTATTTGCAGAAGTGAAATTTCCAGATATGAGCCAGGACATTTTGAGGTGGGAATCACAAGTAGGCCACATTTTCCCTCTAAGCACATTGGTGTGACATTTGTGACTTTAGCCACCTAACACAGATCAAGTGTAATGTTCCAAACTTATTACAGGGTACTCAGACAGGAATTGTAACAGAACCTGGTTCAGGGCTTGAACCAATTAATATAAACATTTCATGTTTCTTTCTGTGGAAATAAAAGGAATGGTAGCATAACACTGTCTAAATCTTTAAATCAGTGCTGAGGTGAATGAGAACAAGAGGTGTGAACAAATACAGGAAGAAGATGAGAAACTGGGTAGTAGCAGCTGAACCTCAAAATTGTGATAAAGAGCTTTTCATTTAAGAAATATAGAATTATTTTCTTCAGGTTTTTTGTGTTGTCTGGGTTTGCAGATTAGTCATTAAATCTCACAAATCCCTGTTCCATCCTTCTTTCTCTCCCACCTCAACAGGTCAGTGATGGCAAGTGAAAAAACAGTCTGCCTAAAACTGAAAATTCGTCAAGGTGAACAAGAGCCAGGATGGGGTTGAAAACTGATCCACAGATTAAGCAATAAAAAAAAAGAGGATAAATTAATGATCAGACATTAGCTTGGGTTAATTTTGAACACTCTTTTTCCCTTTAGCAATCAAAAAGACAAATTATAAATTAGATATTGAGAAATAACATGTTCTGAATTTTATTTTTAATGACTCCCCAAGGTGCAGAAGTGAATGCAGCCTTCTAAAAATGCTTCTCAGATGACTGAGTTTAAAGACTATTGACATTTTCCAGATTCTAGCTTCTTCTTTTCTGTTTTGAAACAGATGAGCACTGTGGGCATTACAGAAAATGTAAAAGGGGATAACAAGAAGTTTGAGATCTGGTATAATGGCAGAGAAGAAGTCTATATCATTCAGGTAATGACAATTATTTTTTGTTTCCAAGGACTATACTTTCTTTCAATTGAATTGTTTTTAAGAATGTTTTTAGGAATTTTTACTGTCCTGTACACTCCAGAAACAATAGCCATTGAAAGCTTCATTGTTGTGTACTTCATTCATTGAGGCACTGAAGTGGCCAATTTATTGTGAAAATGGTCATGATTTTGGCTAAAAGAAGAAATAAAGTAATGGGAAATTTCTTGGAATGCTGGACACAAAAGCAAGAACAGGTCCTTAGATTTGTGGTAACTTTTCCATCCTTAGGAGCATCTTCTGCTTTGCTCAAAGCTGGCCACAGTGTTCCAATCCTTGGCAAAATTGAGAGGCAATGTAGATCAGGGCAGCTCAGTGACTGGCCACATGCTTTAACTGGATCTGCTTTGCCTTGTCCTCTTCTGTTCTCAGGCATCTTCTGTTGAGCTGAAGAACACCTGGATTTCAGAGATTCGCAAAGTCCTGACAGGACAGCTGGAAGCATGCAGAGGTAGGGCACACAGAGCAGCATCTGGGAATGTGTCCTTCCTTCTGTGGCTGCGTGTGACAGCTTGGGGCTGGGATGGGTCACAGTGTCAGCCAGTACCACTGGTGAAGCCAGCAAGGACCAGCTGGGAAGTTGCAGCATTACTGGGATTTAAACCCCTGTCCTGGTCAAAGAAGGTTTATTGGATTTTTAGAAACTACATGGATAACTATTCCATTCACAGCTAGTCTGAGGAACATGGTTTTCTTCTGTTGTCCCTCTCAAGCCACAACTCTAGAAGTATCCTTTTACATCAGCATGTGAGGAGATGAAATCCCAGTCTCTGTGCCTGCTCACAAGACCTGGATCAAAAGGTCTCCTTCCAGATCCGTGACTGGACACAACAACTGCTCCTCTGTCCTACCGTTTGCTTTGTTTTGTTAGGACTTTGAGGGTTTTTGTTTTAAATATAGTCCCCCACCTTATGTTCTAAATGTCAGTTTTCACATCTTTCCGTCTTAGTGACCTCCCTGTAAAACATGGTTAATGACATTTCCCTCTCTCACAGAGATGTCACCATGAAGGTGGTTTGTGATGTGTTCAACACTATGAATGGCTGAAGCCTCATAAGTACCTAAAATAATGACACCCTGTTTAATATAAGATACTGAATCCCAGACAGACAAAATTCAGTCAGGTTATTTCAGATGGTAAAAGAGCATAATGATGATAGCTATCATAGATGCCGTTCTATTTATTCTCTTAGGACAAAAAAACTCACAGCTGTGTCCACTACAGACCTTTCCTGGATCTTGGCATTGCTTCTCACCTTGATTGTATGTCATTTTCTGCTTCTCTCAAACACTCATCTCTCTTTAAAGCAAGGCCAGCAAAGCCTCTCCACCCACATCCTTCAAATTCCTAAGCAGACTTTGTCCAAGGTGGAAACCTGTGTCTGTGCTTTAACTTTAGAGGTCACCTCCATTTTAATTGTCTGTTTCACAAAGACAATGAGTTCTTACAGCCTCCTTAGGTAGAAGGAAACAATTATGCACATTAGCCTCAGCAACTGAATCCATCCCATAACAATATACTTATTTACGATGCTTACTACTCTGGTCTTTTGTAGCTGATCCTGTCTTAATCCTTTCTCCTTTTTATTCTGAATTTTACTGTGATCAATTCATCAGGAACTGCTGAGGAAAGACCTTAAGATTCTTGTTAGTGCAGTTTCAGGACTGGCTCTAGAGGCTTTCTGACATGGTTTGTAATATTTGCTTCTGAAGTATAAAAGCTAGTGTTACTTAGGCTACCACAGAAGACTTGCTAATGGAGAAAACGTACATATTTAATAGGATAGAGTGCTAGTCCTACGTTTGTGTTTTGTAGGCAAAGGAAATGAAGCATTTGTGAAATCTTTATAGCATACAACACCTATTCGCTTGAGTTACTTTGCATTTTCCAGAGAAAAATAATGCAGGAATCAAGACTGAAAGTTTTTTGAGGCATTTATATTTTGATGTTCTTTGTTGCTTTGTCCTAAGATCATATGATTCTAGAATATTTCAGGTTTCAAGGGACCTCAGGACATCACAGTCCAAGGTCCTGCTCAAAGCCCAGTCAGTTATTGGTCAAACAAGGTTACTCAAGACTTTATTCAGTCTGGTCTTGAGAACATCCAAGGATGACTTTCATCCTACTCTATGGATAAAGCCAAGCTTTCCTTCACTGTCAATCCAGCAGAATAGCAATCAGAGGGCACAAATTGTATCTCATATGCTATTGCAACTCTTCCCATTGCGTTTCCCCAAACGATCACATGAATCAAAACCCTTATTACAATACTGATGTCAGGAAGCACATGCTTTGTCCTGTGGTTTTAAAGTTTCTATTTCTAATGACTCACGAAAGAAGAGGCCTTAATCCAAGACTGGATATTTTTACAACTGTGCATTTGCAATGGGAGAAGGAAGAGGAGATATATTTGTTTGTCTGGCTGTTTTTAATGACTGTTGTTAGAAGTTGCACAGGGGGTTGGAATGTTGGCAGGAACCAGCTGAGATGGATGAGTGAAGGGCAGAGAAGGTGGCCAAAGGTGTGTGATTAATAGTTTAACATATGGGTCACTCGTGTCCAAAAGCTCGCTGTACACACAGCCCTGTCACATACTGCAGTGAGCATGGAATGCTAACAAGGCTTGGGTACCACCTTGATCCATCAATCCCAAATAACCCAGCTGTCTCTTGCAGGCAAAGAAATTACTGATGCAGCTTAAGGGATTTGTGTAAGGCTGTGAATCAGTTGCCAAACCCAGAAATGGAGCTACTTCCGACTCCCTACCCAGCGTGTGCATTTCTCCCCCACCAACAAAGGACTTATTTGAGTTTAATCTTTCAGTGCTGCCCCTGTCCCCTTGTCTGTTCTCCTTCATTGATAGGAGGTTCATCTTCTTTCAGAGTGAAATAGCCCAGGGATCTCAGCAGTCTGGGAATTTTAAGCAGTTCCTTCCATTGCTTCCTCACTTCTCAAGTGTCTGACTATCCTGTCTGAAATCCAGGCTGTCAGCAACTTTCTTGTAATTTTTCTTCACTCAGCATTTACTGGACAAAGTACAAGTCTGTTGCTACCTTTCAGCCCTGCAAAAAGAGTGAACAAGGGGCATATGAATAACATTTTCTGATTACTGTTTGTCCAGCATGCTGAGTAAAAACATTCTGCAGAGAGATGGGGATATATTCTACCACAGGGCTGAGTATGCAAAAGGACTGATGGACATGTGTTGCTAAATCCACAAAAAGCTGTGAGCCACAAAACTTGTATTCTGGGGAAAAAACCCATTATGTCCATTCTCTAGAGCCATATCATGCAGTTAGCTGGTAAGAGGTACAGAGCAAAGAGAAGGTAATACAGGAAGAAATGTCTTCTGCGGTGAAAAATTATGAGTAGAAGAGTTGTTTGGTGAGGTAAAAGGTGTCATTAAGATCTTAATATGCCTTCCTCTTCAAGTACAAGTATTTCATTTTGATTGCAGTGGCACTCAAAACCTCTCCTCTCCTATTTCTCTCCCCCACCTTAAGCAACTTACACAATTTGGAGCTATTTCTTTTTCTTTAACAGAAGCAAGTCAGCTGCACCAAAGAATCACTGAGAGTGTGTATCATGCACCAATGGATTCCTCCAATGCAAGCAGGTAACTACAGCTGCCTTGGCATTTTAGGGCCATGTTTTGTCTTGCCTTTGTGCTTTTGCAGTACATAAATTCTTAGGATTTGTGTTTAGCTTCCTGGATATGAACTTACTTGACAGTCTTCAAATTCTTTAAAAATATATAAATACAGATAAAGGTTTTGCTCAAGAGAGAACTAAAATCACAATGCAGAATTAATTTAAAAGACTAGCTCAAGTTTAGACTTTAAAACATGTTGGAATATTTCCAGGATGTTAAATGGAGCTGTCAGCAAGTTTTTGTAATGACCCAATTGCTGGGCAAGTGTAATGTAAGTTGGCATGGGATATCACTGTAAAATTTTAGCAGGATCAACCAAAAGAGGAGATCCCAGGTAACACAGCCAGCCTTTGAGAGTTGTACAACTCAATGCCAGAAATATTAAACAGATGTAGTGCTATTAAACCTGCACCATATTTTCTCTAGGCTTGGTTAATTTGCTTTGTTTAGGGTTTGAGGGTGGAAATCTTCCAGCAGAACCACCTTGGGAATAGAAGAAAATTATTCCAGTAAGATATGAAGTGCAATCACAAAAATGTTTCAAAAGAATCCAGGTGTGTGTCCTTATAAGGCTCTTAAAATGAGATTTTTCCAGAGCAGAAATTATAGACAGAATGTGTCAATAGAAAATGAATTAACTCCAGGAAGAAAGGCCATGTGATCAGCTATTTGGCTGAGAATGGACTAAACCAAAGGAAAAATGAAGTGTTTGTTGTCCTCACTCAGCCAACTGTGCCAGGGAAGGAGAGGTCAGGTGCTCCTACTCTAAATTCCAGATTATGATAGGAACAGGAAGAATACAGTGAGTCTTCATGAAAAAACAATGCTCTGAGCTGTGAAGTTCAGGGTGTCCCATTTTCTGTAATATGTGTCTCCAAGAGAAGCAAGAGCAGGGGAGTTGCAGCACCAAGCTGGCTTTGCACTCATTGATGTGAAATGGAGGATCCAAAATTCCTCAGACTGTGGAGCCATTTTTGCAGCCTGTTTTGGGATGCTGGGTGGAGGCAAGGAGGGGAAGGAAGAGGCTGGACTGTGATAACCACCATGTGTGCACAGTCTGTGTTCCTGACTGACATGACCAAGCAGCCCCAGTTGTGAAAGGTGCTGGAGGCTATTGGAGACAGCATTGCTAAAGAGCAGCCAGCTCCATCAGTGCTCTGCCAGCAGATGGAGGCTAATTAATCATTGACATTTTATCTACCCAATAGACACCTACTCCTGGGTTGCCCTTGTGTGACAGTGACTCTACTGTTTGCTGGGAATTGTCAAACCTCTGCTGTGACATTGGGGAAATCTGTTTGTGGGACGCTTTCCCCTCCCCGAGCTGTATGTGTTCCATGACAAAGACTATCCTCTTTACTGTTTATATAAACACACATCACTTGGGACTGCTATTCCATGAGATAAAGCAGGCCTGACTTGGGATTGGAGCTGAGGTGCTGGCAAAAGGAACACTTGGAGCCAGTGTCGTTAATCCAGGCAGTTATTGAGTGTCCCTAAATCCTGTTCAATCTATTTCAATTCTCTCTCTCTCCAAATTCTTCCACAAAGTTTCACTGCTTAATCCTAAAATAAGATACCCCGTGGTATCCACTGCTGCTGTATCTCTCTCAAGGAATGGCTGCTGCATTTCATTGATAATGAAATGTTCCCTTTGTATTGTTTTCTAATCTATTTAAACATATGAAACTTAAATAGACTATTGTTCTAACTACTTAACTATCTGCTTTGTTGGAAATGACTGATGCAGTCATACATCCATGTAAAAATATCCTGTGAACATGGATAAACACAAACCCTTGGAATTTGGCTGCAGATGCTGTTTCAGAAATGCTCGTGTGTTTTCTTGGTGTCTTTCTCACAGCTGTAAATCTTTAACTCTGTCAGCTGCATGTTTCACAGCCTAGCTGGGAAGGAACAGAGGAAAAAGAATAAGGAAATGCGAGTGTGCTTTGGATTTGTTCCCATATTTATTTTGAGCCCCATTTTGTACCTGACATTAGGCTGCAAAATCACATTTTGATTTAGTACAAGAGGTAACAGACCTTGCTGAGATTCCATCAGAAACAGGTCAGAAGTTCAAATGCAAAACAATTAGTCCTGGACTGCCTTATATTTAGAAAAGGTATTTACAGATCTCTGGTATTTAAAATGTTTTAAAGTTTTTAATGATATCTTGGACCTTCCCTTACAGCAGAACAAACCCTGTGAATGTTAAGTGTAGCAGTTCATGTGTTAATTGTAAGCAGCAGTTTAATTAAGCAGCTGATATATGTCAATAACAAGCACTTTGGCAGAGTATTTCAAACGTGTAGATACAATGAAATGTGTAACTGTCATCTGCCAAAGATAACAGTCAAACACCCAAATTAAACCACCAGACATTTGCAAAACAATGAGGATAAGAACCACAAGAAAACTTTGCAGCATGAATATCCTACAAACCTGGGACAGGGGTGTCCTTCCCTTTACTGACCCAAGGCTGGTACCTGGGCAGATCTGTCAAGGTAGATCTTTCCATTTGTGATTCAGCTGCAAACAGGGATATCCCACTGGGATTCATGTTTTCAAGGAGTAGAAGAAACAGAAGTTGGGGAAGCCAATAGAATTTATATGTTGCTCTATGCATGGTATGACCTCTACATGACCATTCAGTGTCCATTTATCTCCTGGAGACAAATGTATTTATTCTGCAAAGGGTGGAAAATCAGGGTTATCTTTTCCTACCTGGCTTCCCACTCCAACCTGTCAAATCTGTTGCACTTGCAAAGAGAGCTTGTGCAGACAACCAACTTATTTCTCTATTTTTCCCTTCTCTACTCTGACAAAGCACATCCCTCAGTGGGTGGTGTGGTGTGGAGAGGAGGCAGGACAGCTTTTTTCCACCATACATGCCTGCACAGATGCAGACTTTTATAGCACACAGCATTTTAAAACCAGCCCTTTGTTCCTTAGGCTTCCATGTCTTAGGGTAGAAAAGAATGACCAGTGCTCAGTGCTTTATTAGATGTTAACCAGAAATGTTATTATTTTTGTATTTCTTTTGTCCCAAGGTATATCAGGAAGTCATCAAGTATATATGAAAACAAATCTGAGACATCAAATGTGGAAGCATCTAACAATAAAAACAGGAATTCCAGTCCCAGCGCCAGACAAAAGAGAGGTAGGAATTCTGACAGGGCTTTTGCTTCCAAAGGGTAATATTTTTATATTTGCACGTATTTCTGGAGTTTGATGAGGATACTTTAAATCTATTTTGTTTAAACCCAGCATAAAAAAAAACAACCAACAATAATGCTACAAAGCTGAGTGACTGTACCATGAAACTTGGTGATCACCAAAAGGCATTACCACTCTAGGATTCTTGAGTCTGGGTTTTGGTGCTTTTAAGATCTTGTGTTTTTCAAAAACAGAACTTAGGGACAAGAATATGTGTGTTTTAACCTTCAGTAAAGTTGATTTCTAGACATATTTAATTTTTTTTTTCTACAGACTTTGCTAACTGATTTCCTTGTTTTAAGTCAAGGAGAGTTTTTTGCCTCCTCTGTGTACATCAATTCCCCTTAGGTGTACAGTAAATAAATCCACACGCAGTCACAGAAAGTCCCTCCATTATTTGAGGCCATAAATACAATAGATCTTCTGTATAAGAGAGGTTAAAATAAACACTTAAAAAAACTGCATCTCATCTGACAGTAGCAGGAACAGAAAATCTTTGACAGCAGTTTTTCTTTTAGGCAGTATTTCTTAATGTTGAACAAAGAATTTTCTAGTAATATAAAAAAGAAAATTGTGAGGTCTTAAGAAATTAATGCCCAAATAAAGCCTAAAGTAACATCCCCTTTTTAAACAGAGGTAGTAAAAAAGAAAGTGGAATATCTTTTCTTTGAAAAATAGGCTATTCACCAAAAGATTTTTTCATTGCAATAAGTTTTCATGCAGGGAAAAAAGTTAGGGATTCTTCATTAAAAAATCCAATCTTAAAAATTTGTTTAAGCAAAATTTTATTTTTAAAAAACTTAACTTTTAAAAAAAATTAAAGTGGAAAAGCAGCTTTTCCTTTGAAATTCAGAAACCCCTTTTTAAAAAAAATCTAGGAAAATTACTGATGTTTTCTAACTGTCCAGCTTACTCAAGAGTGTGGGAACTGGGATCACCCTCTGTGCCGACTGTCATTCTTCTGTCTTCTGCTTTCCCATGATCAGCTCCTCAGGGCTCTGGCTGGGATCCCACTGGCTCATCCTCCTCTGGTGGGTGGCTGCTCTTAGGGTAGTGAGTCCATTCTTGTTTGGGGATTCGGGTGCCCTGTGCATCCTGAGCTGCAAACCACTCTGTTCAGAGACAGCAAAATACTCTCCAGCCCAAGATGTCCCACCAAAACTCGGCTCTGTGTCCCTGCGAGGCACCTATGGCTGGGGCTCTGCAGGGGCTGAACTCAAAAATGTCCAACACCCGGCAGGGAGCCTGGGGCTCTGCCAAAACTGTCTCTTTTGTGCCACCTACTGATTGTAAAATGCACCCAACATCGGTACAGTTAATGTGAACACAGATTATTTTAAAATGTTGGGGGTTTTCTGCAGTACAGAAGAGGAGGCTACTATTGACAAGATATTTCAGGTTCATTATCCTTATGGATAAGTGCCTGTGGCAGAGTTTTCTACATAAAAACCAGTGTTTTGTGTGGCTGGTGGAATCACTGCCTTGAAGTTAAATGGGAGCAAGTCCTGCAGGAAGCTGTGGGGATCCCTTTGTCTGCGTTCCCTGCTCACAGCAGGGTCAGCTGGAGTAAGTTGCTCACAGCCATGTCCAGGTGGATTCTGAATAGCTCCAAGGTTGCTGACTCCACAATTTGCCATAGGAATGCCGTCCCAGGTTTTTCTCCTTTCACAGTAAAAAAGGTTTTTTCACATTTTTAAATGGAATTTCACATATTTCCCATATGTGCCTGTTGCCTCTCTCATCCTGTCACTGGGCTCCACTGAGAAGCATCTGGCTCTATCTTTATAAGATCCCCTGAGCCTTTTCTTCTCCAGGCTGTGCAACCACAGCTCTTTCACACTCTCTTCATGCCAGCTACCACAATCCTTTAATCATCTTCATGGCCTTTCATTGGATTTACTCAAGTATGTCCATATCTCTCTTGTCTTGGGGAGCCCAGGACAGGACAGCACTGCAGGAGTGTCTCTCTCGTGCTGAGAAGAGAGGAAACATCACCTCCCTGGACCTGCTGGCACAGCTCTGCCTAATGCAGCCCAGGATGCTGTTGGCTTTCTTTGCCACAAGTGTGCAGTGCAGGCTCTTGTTCAACCTGTTGCCCATCAGGACCTGGTTCTTTTTATGTTTGGAAATAATTTCCAGGGTTATTTGGTACACCTGCAGAATGAAGGAAAAGGTTTGAAATAACTCAGGTGGAGACAACATGACTTTGGAGACCAATGTCTGATGCCTTGCTGGTGCTGAGAGGCTGTGGGGACTTGTGAAATGCTAAGGGGTCCCTCAGTGAAGTGATGCAGTTGCTGAGCTGAAGAACTAACACAGGAACCCACCCCTCTACACCTGCCCTGTTGTACTCTCTCTGGGACTCTGATAATTAAATGCTATGGGTTTTCTTGCCAATCTCTGGATTCTTTATAGGCTACAGTATTTTTACAAAGATTTTTTGGCACTGGGAGCAGCCATGGCAGGGAATGGCCAACACAGACAGGCTGAAAGCCAAAGGCAGCCCCACAGCTGAAGCCACAGCTCCTCACCAGATGTGCCTGCTTGGCCCAGAGCTGGCACTGGGTAGAAGGAGCTGAACCACAGTGACATAAATCTGTGATACTAAAATCTGTTCATCTCACACCCACCTATGCATGCAGCACCTCAGATCCTGGATTATCTTGGCTGCAAATCAGGAAGTGATGGGATGCACTTTCCTTTGGAAGCACAGCTTGTCTGTCTGTTGCTTGTCAGTGTGGATTCACTGTCTCTTTGTGTCCCTTTGTACTTTTGGTCTTCATTTGTCCCTCTAAAAGTTTTCATGTGACAGTGTATGAAATAAAGAGGAAGAAAATCTATTGGTTAAAGCCCAAGACTCAGAACCAGGTACCCAACACATGGTTTTTCTCCTGCTCCTTTGCCATAAACCTTCTGTGTGTCATCTGCCCACACCAAGAAAGGAGCAGATGGAGGATTTGGCAGGAATGCATGGATCTGGGGGTTTGATATAGGTCCACCTGTTTCCTGCAAAGTGAGTAACTGAGTATCTTTCAAGCCCAGAGCCTCAGGACCTCGATCCATCTGTGACTGATCTCTGCAGAGGCGGCTGTCAGACAGCATGGCTGATTATTCATGCCCAGCCTGGCACATCAGCTTTGCTGGCATGGCATCCTTACACCCCAGCAAATTATGAGATCAATTGCATGACTATGTGCCAGCTTTAGAAAGGCTTCAGCAGGTAAGGCTGAAGGTGTACCAGCCACAGGGCTGGTAAGGGCAGACTCTCCAGTGCCAGTGCTGGATAGCAGAAGTGGGACTGCTCACTGCACTTGCATGTCCTGCACTGCAAGGCTGCTTCTCTTATTTCTCCCTACAACTTGCTCTTCCAACCAATGATGTGTTTCCATAGTAGAAGGCACTAGCTTGCTGCTAAATAGTATTTTCCTTTGATGAGAGCTACATCCCTTCACCTGTTATTCTTTGGTTTTGTTTTGTTGTTGTTCTCCATTTAAACTCAGTGAGCCAAACTCAACCCATGGGCTCTGTTTGGTTCAGCTGGTTTAGTCACCCTGACCTCCTGTCACCTTTCTAATTGATTAGCTCTTTCTCAGGCTTGAACTGAATCAAAATTTATTTATTTCTTTTTTAGTTGTCATCCAGTGCTAACCTTTCCTTTCCCATAAGCTGAACAGCTGACCCTTCCTTCCTTATTTCTCTTCCCTCTCCCTCTCTCTCCTAGTTGATGCTTCCAGCAGCCTTAACCTTGAGCGCACAGCGCTTGCTAGAAAGCGATTCACATTGCAAGGTCTTTCCAACCGCAGAGCTCCACCCAAAGGTAACATCACCCATGCAGCATTTGGTCTCAGGCCATCTGTCTCCTGCACTCCCACAATGTTCTCTCCATCCCACAGTGCCATCCATCACTGTTTCCTAAAGTGCTGCCACATCTCACCCAAACGCTCCTTTCTGGTGCACACAAAGACTCTGCTCAAAGACACCGTCACCAAAAATTGCTCCCACAGCAGCATTGGCAAGGCAACCTCTGGGTTGGCTGGTTGGGTCTTCTGCTGGTGCACAGTGCAAATAACATTTGTTTCCAGCTTCTCTCAAGGGTCAAAGTGTGAACTGGTTTTAAATGATCAACAGAACTTCTTTCAGCAACTTACAGGCTTGAAGAGAAAGGGTGTCATCTCTGTTGTGCTACATAAGATTTTAATGTGTGAAATCATTCATTGGTTGGACCTCTTTGTTTTTTCAAATATTGCTCAGCTGTGGCCTAATGGTTACACTGGAGAACCAGAATTCAGGAGATCTGGGATTTATTTCCACTTAATTATGTTATATGATATGGTAAAATGCTGTGTTTTGAGTACTTGTGCGTAAATGTTTAGTAGATATCCATGAACAGAGCGCATTGCAAGTTCCTGTGATGGCTGTACAAGGAAGAGACTTTAGAGGAAAGGAAAAATGTGAATATATTTAAGTTGAATGACTACTTCAATCACTTTCTGAAAAGACACTGTAATTACTCCTTTTATTGTTTTTGTGTGGTTATTCTCTTGTTTTGATAAATGATATTTCCTCTGTGAGACAAAGGGTTAGTGTGCAGTGATGGAGAGGGTAAGCATCAAAGGAGGAAGAACCAAGATTAAAAAAAAAAAAAAAAAAGGCAGACATACAGAAGCAATAAATTACTATGTGATAAAGCAGATAGGAATGCACCAAGAGCCAGCACTGCCATAAGATTCTGGCTGCAAGTTTAAGGCTGCATGTGATAGTAAGGTCCAAGATGGAAAAACTAGCTCAGTGTCTAAATATAAAAATCAGTAGTGTTTATATCTTGTGAGTTGATGAAATCAATGACAAAACACCACTTTCAGAAATAATGCTGTAAATTTTGCAAGTTTGGCTCTACAATTTTGGGCTGCTATTGGCTTTTTGTGAGTTTTTCTTGTCACATGAAATGTCTTGCCTTATATTCAGTGTTCCAGGCAGCGAAGCACAGCTCAGTAGAGTTCATACTCCTCAGCTGTAGGTGCTCTGAGCTCAAAGCCTTGCTGAGTCTGGTCACTTGAGATTCCTGTGGGACACCTCTCACCCAATGTCCTGTTTCACTCTGTGGTGCTGAGCTGCTGCTGACCTGCTCCTTGCCTGGAGGGAACTGCTGGCAGACAGGCTGGGTGGGCAGCAGAGTGGGGTCATTCCTGCAGACAAAGCCTGTCAACACTGCATGGGCTGGTTGCTGAGGCAGGTTGGAAGCTGGGAGGAGGGTGCAGGGAAATGTCTGCAATCAGCTTGTCCTGCTCCTGAACACTTTGTCTGAAAGTTTTCATCACTGGCCATGGCAAAGGATGGTGTGTGGAGCTGAGAGTACTTCGTTTAGACCTGCTGTGTCAGCTCCTGTCCAGAACATGTAAAAGGGAAGGTCTAAACAATAAAATACCCAGACTAACTAGGGTGAAAACAAGATTGATGGGTATCAACTGGCACTGGAGCATGGATGCTCAGAGAAATGCTGAACTGTCTGCCTAGGCTGGATATGAAGGCGTGGAAAATGTTGTATATAACCACATTTGATGTTTTCGCCAAAGAAATGCTGATGTCTGGAGAAGAAACTTTACCATCCTGCACTCCATCAGTGCAGAGATCCCCGGGGCAGCCGTCCCAGAGCTGGCACCAAAGTGTATCAAAGTCCACACTCACAGCATCTCCCCCATCCTTGGGTCATCATTAGCCATCCTGGTTTGCAGAGCCAAGTTCAGATTCCTTGGGGCTCTCACAGCTTCAACACATCTCATAGTGAAATGTGGAGAAGCTGTGTCTTCACTCCTGAGCAGACTTAGAGAAAAGGCAGAATCCTGAATTAGCAAAAAAACCCCACTGTGTAACCTGCACTTTCTCCAGGCTGGTTTGTACTGGTAAGGATGGAGGCTCAGAGAGTGTTTTAAGGCATTCACACAGTTAAATTTTAGAAATGACAAATGTGAATTCCAAACCATTCGTGCTTGTTTTTCAGTGTATTTCAGGGCAGTCATCACAGAACAAGCAGTTCAGTGTCTAAAGTGATCCAAACCTCATCTGTAGACAAACACCCCATTCCAGCCATCATGCTCATTTCTCTGTGTTTTGTCGCTGTACTTGGACACTACTTGGTTGCTAAAATAATCATTGGCATAAGTCTCCTTTCTGAAGTATAAAATTGGTGCAATTGGAATTGTTTTGAAAGTATGTTCAAAATAACACTTTCTGTGCTTTTCAATTTGTTGAGGGTATTTTTCCTGTTTGTTTTAGAGTAGCAACCTTCCTTTTCTTTACCCTTTCCTAGCTGCTGCTTTGCTTTGAACACCTTTTACCCTCAGTGCTTATTAACCTCTAACCCTGCCCTGCATTGCATCTGTCTGTTTCCCAGATCCAGAGTCTAAGGACAGAGAAGTTACCCGTCGCTTTTCCCTAGCCTCCTC
Organism: Entomyzon cyanotis; assembly: GCA_024500445.1. NCBI lineage: Eukaryota > Metazoa > Chordata > Aves > Passeriformes > Meliphagidae > Entomyzon > Entomyzon cyanotis. The sequence goes on from JAKEPQ010000780.1 coordinate 16,722,693, forward strand.
CATCAGCACCACAGCTAATGCTTCTGCTGTGACCAAAGGTACTGTCATGCTGCTTGCTTAGCTCCCCCTCTCCCTGCCTGTGGCTGACACACTCACTGCCAAATGCTGCTCACAGACTGAATCCCTCAGGCTCAATTTTTATAAACGCAGGAGGTTCTGGCAGAAGAAGAGTCAGCACCAGGGTAACACCTGCAGGGAGGCAGGCCAGGACATTCTGAATGTGTATCAAGGTGTGCTGCCAGCACACAGTGACTCTTCCCAATTTCTCCATAATAAGCTTCAAAAAGTGTTGCTGGTGTCCATGGAAACTGGATTAATTTTCAGCTGATGTGGGGTTAGGTTTCCAGCTTCTCCCTGGTTTGGATTAACTGATGTTCAATTGGAATTATTTCTCTGTTTCCTTAAAGCTCTTTAGGATTTTTGCTTTCAAAAAGGAGAGAATCCCCTAGTTGCACAGCAGACTTCAGATATCAAGAAAGCCTGGAATCTAGCAAAACATAGAGGAGCAATAGATGCCAGTTTTAATTGTATTTAACAATATCACTGTTATGATTAGAAACTATATTTGCAAGGAAATTTTCATATGTGTAAGAGAGATGGGTGCTGAATGCACTGGACTCCATGCAGTTTGTGTGGGAACTTATAAAAGTTTTATTTTTGAGCTTTATTTAGTTGTAGGAGAGGCACTTTTACAACATGTAAGTTACTGTATTAGTGCCTAGATTTAAACTCAAAAGCAACCCATGCATTTAGGCAAGTTGATTGTGTTGGAAATCAGTAGCATTTTGGGCACATAAACCATATCATGTCAGGGATAATTTTAACAACAGAATATATGGTCTTACATGGAATTCTGAACATGGAATTCAGAATTCTTTTGGCTGTTCCTGGAATGAAGTGAAGGAACTGATTTGCAAGGTTAAGATTTTCAGGGCAATTCACAAATCAAAATAGAAGGAAAAATTGCAGGATTAATTTGTATAAAAAATCTTTGCTCTATACTTGTCAGGAAGGAAGTTGCTCAGTATCTGTTGCCTTCTCAACAGCTGTGAAGGATATGAACCACATCCTTGGCTGTGGTGAGGCTGACAGGGAATGAGGGCATGGTGGGCTTTGATGGGCAGAGGAAGGATGTGATAATCCCACTGCCTACAAATGTTTCTTTGACAGCACCTTCAGACCATAGCACTAGAACATCACCACGTGGAAGTGAAGGGCATGGCCCAGGAGAGGAGGTTCTTACAGCTTTTTGCCCTCAGCAACAACTCAGAAATACATGGTCAGCTGCTAAATGATGGGAATACTGTTATTTCCTAATAATTATTTTCAAAGCTGGGAAACAAAATGGAGCACATATTTACAAAGAAAATGAGCAACCAAGGGTTGTTCTTTAGTGTGGTTTATCAAAGAGAGCATGTAGGAGTTGCAATGAAAGTCAAGCTTTGTCAGTTTCATATCAAAAATTCCTGTCCTAGAATCCTGTCTGCCAAAAGACCTGTGGCAATCTCTTGGGATACTGAGAAAGCTACTTTTGCAATGATTTTCAAAGCTAGAAAGCATAATCTGTGCTTTTCAATTAAGTGTTTTATTCACAGCATCCGCTTTAAGAAAATACTTCACATGACAAAAGAACCAAAGCCTGAGTCTTAGCCCAGATGCAGGTCCAGCCAGGGTGTTGGGGACATCACTTTGGAGGCTGCAGCTGCTGCTGGGTCAGATCCTCACTGCTGACAGTTCAGCTCCCTCCACATGTGGAGTTGGGGCACAGGGGAGGCACTGTACATGACCTGTGGCAGGTGTCCCCCACTTCTGTGGGTCAGAAGTGTTGGCTTTGTGGGACCTGCCCTGCCAGCCTTGTGGGTGAAAGCTAGGACTGCAGGTCTGGCTGCCTTCGTGCCATCTCCAGGGCAAGAGTGAGAGGGAACATCTGTGAGACCTGAAGGGAAGGAGATACTTTTGCTGTGATGTCTCAATGTCTATTGCCAGAAAGGGTCTGTTTCCTATCCACTTCACTTCACCACCTAGAACCTAGGGGTTGGTCATTCTTCTGGGTGACATTACAAGTGTTAGGTAGTTAGTGTTTTCAGGTGATAGGAAAGCACGTTCCTCCTCTAACGATATTTACAGCCTTGTGACTCTGTAAACTTCACACAGGTCCCCTTGTTCCTGCAGTTAAAGTCAAGAGACATGAAATAAAGAGTGACCCAACTCCCCTTGGGTTTGAAGGTAGGAGTATTTCCATCCTGCATGAAATCCTCGTTTGATATTATTCACTGAATTCACATCTCATCACAGCTGGTGGATGACATGAGTCCATTAGGGGGTTGGGATCAGTTTATCTGTGTAACTGGGATAAAGACAGTTACTCCCCTGCTTGTCCCCTGCACTCATATTCACCTAGGGATGGGCCTAAATTAAATCTCCAAATCTCTGCCTGTTTTGGGAAGTAAAGCTCTAGACTGACACCTGGATCTGGATTTTCTGCCTGGCTTCTGCCTCCCTGCATAGAGTGCAGCAGCAAGGAGCCAAGGGGTGACTTTTCACCTTCACCTGCAGTCTGGCCTCTTGCATCTCTCTTCCCTTGTTAGCATCTGTTCCTAATGAGAGAAGCAGGAGCCATGTGCATGAAGACTACAGGGGAGGCTAGACTGTGCATTAATAGCCATTTGAGGTGCAGTGTTTCATTTCAGACAAGCAGAATTTCCACCAGTTTGTTGCAGCAGATTCATCAATCACTGTTTAATGAACAATACCAAAGAGTTAAATTGGGTTGCTGTTCTTCAGCCACTGGAAGGTCACTAGCTTCCATTGTCAGCTTTCCCCTTTACCTGAGCATTTGCCTTAGGGGGACACAAGGAGCCAGGTACCTCTGCTGCAGGACAGGCAGGAGAGAGATGTAGGCTGAGGAATCATTTCATGGCATTGTGTTGTTCTGTATGAAAACTTGGTAGAAAGAGCAGCTGAACAGGTCAGTGGTGGAATCAGTGAAATATCAGAGCTATCTCCCATGGCACTCCCAGCAGAAGAGATTGGAACAGAGAGCTAGGAAGAAACAATTCAGACAGCAGAAGTAGTTTTCCTGTCTGCAGAATATTTCCTTTTGCCAGTGACACCTGGCACTATGTTTGGAATCATCCTGGCACCCAGCACTTGCCTTCCTCTCTGACAGATTCCTTGATCTCAGCATTCCATGTGGCTGCAGAGGCAGGGGGAATTTCAAGGTGCAAGAACTGACTGCAGCATAGAACTGACTTGCTCCTCACTGGTTAAAAACTAGGTCCTACTGCACAACATCCCTCACCAGACTGAATTCCTTTAAGTAGGAAACAATGAACGTTATCATCCCAATATTGCTGCTAGTGCTAGGGTTCTGAGTGAGGTAATAACACAAGGGATTCCCCCACAAAACTGTGTTGCATTCATCAAGAGTCATGAAATCATTAATTTCTGGCCTCTCTGGTCCCCTTTTGCTGCTGTATGGATTGGGATCAAAAGCATAGATTATCACCTACAAAACTATTTGAAATGCTGCAAGAAAATATGTTCAAAATGGGTAAGGAAGCTGTAATGAAATAGAACACTGCACTGTTCACTCAGCAATTGTTTTCCTTAATTAACATCAATACTTCTGTTTGATTCATTTCACTGTTCTCTGTCCTTCTCAGACTTACAGTTTTTCTGTGGAATGCTGCTGTCCTTTCACTCATTTGTGCTGGTCATGTGTCTCCTCTTTTATAACTGTTGGACCCCAGTCCACCTGTTTGTTAAAGAGCCTGTCAGTTGCAGAGGTGATGCAGGAATTCACTTTGTACTGGTTGTCTGGTCACTATTTCACCTTGAAGACACAAATTGTACTTCCTGTCACAGATGCTTTTGAGAACACCATATTGGCCCAGACTAAATGTAATGCTGGTTCCACCACGAGATCCGTGCCTAGATCTGCTTCACAGACAGGTAAACAAAACCAAAGCACTTGTAATCTCAGTTGGAGAGTGCAAACTAAATTTATGATAATATTTACTCTCTTTATTGTAAAGAGATTTTTCTCTTTTGGTGAATGTTATTTCCAGTCAAAACAATGAAAGAACAAGCTTGGATCAGTAGCATAGAAACAGTGCCCCAGATTCTGGTTTTCTGACGTCAGGCTGAAAATAATTCTTTTAATTGATATCAGAGAGCTCAGAATTTGATCTGTCTTATTTTTTAGCTTGAATTAAGCATTCAAAACAAGCTATTTCCTGACCTCTGAAATTAGAATAGCAATTTGTATGGAAGAGGGAGGCTGATGCATGTATTTATAAGGAATTCTTGCTGATGAGGTTTCTGCCTTGGATGCTTTCTACAAATGACAGTGGCAAAAGACTATGGAAGCTTTGTCTAATGGGGTAGAGGGATCTCTTTTTCTCTTGGTATTTGTAGCCCAGCCTGTGAATTTGAACTAAAATTGCAGTAGCAGTTTGAAGTTAATTAGAATCAACATATTCAACAGAATCAACTGTTTAGACCTTTGCTAGTATTGCCGGTGTGAATAAACTGATGCAGGTTAATGCCACTTTTAGAGATGGAGGCTGATTTACTCCTTTAAAAGTACAGATGACCAAACCACACCTGTGGGATGATAGCTGGGGATGCAGCTCTGGTGGAAGAAAGTCCCTGTGTCCCTTGTAACTGGGTTGCAGTTGTTTGAGCAGACACAGTCCCTGGGCAGCAGGAGGGAGGAGAAGGGGCTGCAGAGCTGCCGTGACTGTGTGTTGCACCAACCAGTGCCTACAGCAGGGAGGATGTGCATGGGGAGGGATTAAATAAACCAATTAATAAACCTGTTTCTCCCAGATCAAGTTGCTTTTCTGTTTACTGCCTGAACTGCCTGGCTTGGGTTTTGTATTGTCTCAGGCCAGGTTTTGGTGTGGGTTGAGACTGCTGGGATGTGCATAATCCCAAGCCTTGTGCTCAAGCACTGTTTAGCCTTGTCAAGACCAATGGCCCACAGGATGTGAAGACCTTGATTCATTCAGCATCTGCTCAGCTTTGAATCAGCTACTGCCCAGTAGATGTATTAATTAGGAAGGCACATGGAAAATTGACTGACTCCATTCAGCTTGTACCAGTCAGGGCTGCAGAGTCATTTGGTAGATGCAATGTCTGTTTCCTCCAAGCTGAACTGTAGTCATCCCCATCCCCACCAGGAAATGGACAGGCATCAAGTGCAGGAAAGTGCAGATGATGATTGCCATCTGCACAAAAGAGCTACTTTTGCACCATGGGAGCCTCAGGCAGACAGGTCTTATAAAGCTCAGCCTCAGTTTCCCTCAGGACACATCCTATGGATGTGTCTTTGTAAGTAAAGAGACTGGCTGTTGAGCTTCGGCTGGAAATCTCTCTCGGAGTCTGTTCCACTGGGCTGGGGTGGTTCTGGGTGAAAATCATGCAGTAAGGCAAGTAACAGCACAAATACGACTGAGATCTCTCCTTACACCCCTGGTTGTCTTTGTCCCTTCCCTGCACTTCAGCCTGCTCCAGGGGATAGTCTTGTAAGTTGCTCAGGTGCTCATCTCACCTGGGGGTGAGGTGGAGATAAGAAGTCAACCAAAATTCCATGGTTTTGGACTTACAGTGAATCTGTGGAGGTAAGCTGGAAATGGAATGATCATGGCCTTCTGAAAGTCATGCCAGCACAAGTTATCATTTGCTCTGCAGGAAGATTCCTGGTCCTTGTTTTTTGTACCTCCTGAAGGGATCAATTAATGTTGAGCACTGGAGGTATCCATGGGGATGAGCACTGCAGCCACACAGGCTGCTCTCACACAAGTGACAGCAAGTGGTGCAGGTTTTTAGAGACAGAGTAATGGCTGTGACATAATTTTTATGGCAAAAGCATGTAGTAAGCTATAAAAAAGTACAAGTGATTCGGTAAGTGGAAGAGTGGGAAGTGAACCTGTGACATTTATTTTACAAAGACTGATTCTGAAAGAGGCTAATGACTGATAGCTAACTCTTTCTGGTTTATCTCTTTTGAAAAGGTTGGCCCAGCAGACAAATGCCTTCTCTAGACACATTTGAAGATTTTGAAGCCATCCCTTCCAGCATGGATGAGCTCTCCAACTCTTCTGACTTGGAGGAAGAGGCCAACCCTAACAATGTAATTGCTTGTTCAAATTACACTGCCCTTTCCCAGCACAATCTCCTGCTATCTAAGGATCACAATGTAACCTGCAAAGTTTGGGTTAATACCAGCCTTAAATTCATAGATATGTGGGAGTACAGAGAATGGAATTTTGATGTGGGTTGTTGGGAGATTATTCCAAGACTGTTTTGCTGATCAGGATGAGGACCACATAAAGTCACCTGTACTTGTAAGCTGTCACTTTACCCGCTACAAAAGGGAGGGGAAACTCTGAGTCTTAAAAAAAGTAATTTCAGACTTTCCCAGTGTCTTGGTTTGAAAAGACAGGTGTCTGCCAAGAGAGGTTGAACCCTCCCCCAGGACAGAGAATGTGATTTCCTTTCCTCCCTCCCTCCGAATTATTCAATTTTGTAAATCAAGGGCTTTCAGGCAAAGCTATGGGAAAAAAGGAATATCAGTTCTTAACTAGTATCTATAAACAAGCAATAACAATAATAGCAATCACAACTAGAACCAGAAAACCAATAGCAGATGGCTTGTGAGCTGCTGAGCCTTGTCCTGTGTGGTGTAATCACGGTTGCAAGCAGCAGGGGCGCTGTTGAGCTCCCGGTCGGGCAGGGCAGGTGCTATGACTCCCGAGAGGCTGCAGGTGGCGCTGTTGAGCTCCCGGCCAGGCATGGCAGGCGCGATGACTCCCGAGCGGCTGCAGGTGGCGCTGTGGCGCAGGGTCAGGTCTGGTAGTGGCAGCCGATAATGGCGGAGAGCTGAGAAAGCAGGCAGCAAAGCAGCTCGGAGCGGTGAGCGGAGCGGCAGGGGCAGGAGCTGGCTTTCTCCCCGGCCAGCTAGCGAGGATTTTCTGCAGTCACAGCAGACGCCGCGGTCTCGTGCGGCAGAGGGCGGGGGGCAGGCAGCAGAGGCCGCGGGACTCTCCCGGCAGCAGCCGCGAGGAAACGCAGCCCGGGGGAAAACGTGCCCTTCCCCGTGGGGAGAAAAGGTTGAATCCAAGCTCACCCAGTCAAGGAGAAGAGAAAAAAACAGGGCACAGTTGGATTCCCTCTGGTCCCAGCCAAAAAGCAAAGAGCAGCCTCTCCTCTCAGCGTCCGAACCACGAGAGAGCGAGAGAGCCCGTTCCGAGGCCTCGCTCTTCCCTTCACCTGCCTCGCCCAAGCCCAGCTTTTGTCTTTTACAAAAGGCTTGATTGCTCTAAACATCTAACTATTTGTTGCTTAGTAACAGGAATGGGAAGAAATTCTCAACCCCCCCCCAACACCCAGATAACTTCACATGGTGTCATCAACCCAATTTTTGTATCAGAATAATGGCTGGTGGGTTAAGCCTAATGTACAAATGTACAGCACAGGTGTATCCTAATTTTGAATAGTATTTAACCTGGGCATGATGAAATACAACTGCCTATGGAAGAAATCTCTGAATGAAATCTCTTTGAAATGCCTAATTCAGTATTTAATTAAACTCTCTTTCTCTTGCACAGTGTTCTTTCATCCATAGTGACTGTATCTCTGGTGCCTTGTTTCTTTCATTTCAGGGGAGCAATCTCTTTCGGGTAGAAGGCAGTTTTGACAGCTGTTTCCCGGATTCTCTTACTCTCGAGGATGGAGATTTAGTGCAGTTTGTGCAGGAAGGAGAGAATGGTCAATGGTGAGTATGGCAGAGAGACAGGTAGAACAGCCATAAACTCCTGGAAAAGACAGAAAATATTCAGAATAATGTCAAAGTCTCTTCAAAATCAATCCAAATCCACTGACCCCGCTGCTCACAACATGAAGGAGGCAGTGGAAGGCATGAACACACAAGCAGCTTTGGTTAATTCCACCTGGTGGCTTCAATCCCAAACACTTGTGACATGAGGTTTAAGGGGACAGAAGTTTGTGTAAAGGAACTGACAGGAATATTTGGGCTTTTGACACCAGAAGAACGTCTGTAAAAGGCAGCACCTTCCTATAGGATACATCAATAAAATCCCCACACCTCCCACTGAGAGCAGTGCGCTTGATCTGGGATGCTGGGTCACCATCTGAGACTGAAGAAACCTATCCCACATACCTGTAGGACTGCCCTGGGTCCTCTGCCTCCTTCCTTACTTTAGGAAATAATAGCCCAACATGCACCTCTGAGAAACACAACCCAGGGAAAGGCAAGGTGGGGAAATTCACTGACTGTGCTCTGAGTTTCAGGTTAGTGAAGAAACTGGTCTCTGAGAAAAGCGACTGGGTTCCTTCCAGTATATTGCAGCCAGCAGAGGGGGACAGTAACAACATAATTAAGAGCAGCAATGCAGGTAATAGTGAAAACATGTTACTGATTTGTTTTGGTTTTTTCCCATGCTGAAAAAGGATATAATGGTAAAAAAACATGTGATAAAAAGCACACTTTCTGTATTAAAGTACTCACCTGAGTGCATGTCTGTGCTGCAGTCTCTGGTGATGAGGCTGAGCTAACCTGAAATTTGGTGCCTGGCTGTCAGGGCTAGTCAGGCACAGCAGCTTTCACTGGCCTCATTTAATTGTTTTCCCCTTCCTGGGCAGAACTTGAATCTCCCATCAAACTTCTATGGCTACCTGTACTCAGGCTGTCTGCTCTACAGCTAATGCAGGTGTCTCATCCACAGGGTGTGCCTGCAGGACAGCTTTGATCCTGATATGCACAGAGGTTGGATGTAGAAGAGCATCAGGACTGTGGTTCTGGCCTAGGTCTGAAAACATTAAAATTTCATGAACCATTACTGCCTTCATCATATTTCACAGCTGGCTGAGAAAGCTGGAGGAAGGGCTGCTCTGGCAAGATTTCAGTCAAATCAGCACTAAAAGTCATCCTTTCTCAGCTTTGGTTCTGACCTAACACCCAAGCAGGCTGCACTTTAAAAGCTGAATCTGAGCAACTCTGCAGATCAAAGGTTTACAATTTTAGACTAATATTTGTCCATCCTTAAATATAATTTACCAAAATGTGTCCTGCTTTTCTTCTGGTAGCAGAATAAAGCAAAATCTGGCACAGCCACTCCCTGGAGTTCTGCAATGGAGAGCTACCAGCACTTTATTCTGAGTTACTGATCTCTTTTGAATTTTTTTTTTTTTGGTCAGTTTGTTAAAGTGGAGGAAATCCTTTTGTACCCTCAGGTTTCTTTGCTGTGATGTAAAGGGATTAGGTAATTGCTGCTCCTTCACCTTCACAGCAGGTCAGTTCTCTCCTCACCAGCCCAACTTTGGCTCTCATTTCACTGCCATGTCCAGTGCTTCAAAAGAAAAACAAAGCCACACACACATTACAGTTACACACCCAAACAACCTCCCTTGCCTTTCGGGAAGGAATTAGGAGAGCAGTAGAATTGTGATTATTTATGTTTTATTTTATTCCAGGCTTTTAACAAAGGACCTCAAGACTGTAGATGGAAAATCCTGTAGACATATTGTAGTGACAATGCCCATGTGCTCCTTTTCAGACATGTACAACGATTCCTGCAGCACAGCCTCAGTAGAGTCAGACACGAAGGAAAGTGAGGTGGCCAAAAGCTTCCCAGCAGAGCAGAGGGCTGGCAGCTGAACAGCAGGACCAGCCTTCCTCAGGACCCTGTCCACCTCTCTTTATCTTGGGTGGACACTGGATCAAAGTTGCCTTTCTCACAAGCTCTGAGGTTCATAATTCACTAAAACTTTATCAACATGAACAGAGAGAACTGTGCTGTCCATCTGGCAAGCTGGGAAAAAAAAAACTTGAACGGAGCATTAAACATCCAGAAAACATCAAACCTACCTTCAGTATTAGAGGAGAAAAATGCTTCTCGCATTGATTATCAAATTGTTTCAGAAGATGTGGCCTAAATTAGGTCGACAGCAGAGCTGAAGAGTTTCTATGCACGCACCTTTTGGCAACTTTGCTTGAGCACCACATCACTGCAGAGAGGCACGTAGTGGTTATGACCAGGGTGGTTGCTCCACCCTGGGGTCACCTGGAGGTTTTTCCATTTGCTTGCCTCTGGCTGTGCCTTCCCTGTCCTCCTTAATTCCAGCTGATACATCATCACAAATGTGCCCTTTTTGCTGTCGGTCAACACCAAAAACAACCCACCTGAGGGTGGCTGTGGAAAGGAGACTTCAGAGTGGGACCATCAGAGAGGCTCCTGCAGCAGTGCCGTGACTCCTCTGCGGTGGCACGGGAAGGACCTGCTGCACACAGCATTCCACACCCTGGAATGGTGCAGCTGGCAGCTCCTGGCTGAGGTGCAGGGCTTAGCAGGGAAGTAAAGACGTGTAACAGCTACTGTGACAAAGAACACTGAACTCTTTTTACAGTCTAAGTCATTCCTCTGCCCCCTCTACAGTCTCTGGCTGCTGGATCACAACCCTTTGCATTTGGTGCCGAGAATTCAATTGAATGCCATTTACTGTCACATGTTTGGGTAGACTGCATGCTTTCCTTGTGTGCTGGGCTATGAGTAGATACATTTCACCCCCCATTTGGAATATTTAAGCATTGCAAATAGGCAGTGAGCATTAGATGCTCCAGTGAGTGGATAAAGTGTTGTTGTTAAATACTTCTTTCCAGGACGTTTGATGAAAGGACTGTACCAAATCTCTGCCACATAAGGATGTAATGTATAATATAAAGTGATTACAAATGTTATTATTCCTATACAAGCCATTAGCTCATTTAGAGCAGCTGTTAAGGCATGAAGGCATTTTGATGGTAATTGGGTCTTAGGTCCCACAAAAGCTGCTAGTACTTTAGTGAAGGTAAATATTGACTAAGGATTGCAAACAGGCAAAGATCAGTCTGGTAAAAATGACCCTAGAAGAAGCTCAAGAATGAGTGAGTGGCTTTCACTCTTAGGGATGTTTTGTTTAACCCTCAGACTAGTGGTGTATTATGTAAATAACAAAGGGCACTAAAAGCACTAAAAATGGAGATGAAGCAAAACCAAAACCCACTCTTTACTAGTTGAGCCTCTGAGCAAAGCAGTAGGTGTCTGTATAATTTCTGCTGTCACCTTTGCAGGGACTCAAATGTTTTCCTTTGTGTCTCAGTGGAGGCTGGCACTGCAAATACCTTAGTGTGTGAGTCAGGATAGCTGTGAAGCAGGTAGATAGTCCTGTTTGAGAAAAAGCCTTGGAGTAGGTAAAGGCTTAGTCAGATCTTTTTGCCTGTGAAGACTTATTGCTTAATTATAAGTTGCACTGTGGTGATTAATTCCCATGGCTCTTCTAACCTTCCACATCTAAACTCTGTGATTTTTGACATTTTCTGTCCATGACTAAACGACCTGAGAGTTCTGAAATACCTTTCTAGAAGCTATTTCTGTCCTACAGAGGTAGCAGCTTGCCTGTTTGTGTTGGTCATTTACCTCAAAAATTATGTGTAGGCTCTCAGGAACATGAATCCTCCTGGTCTACTGTAGTTATCAGCATTTTGCAGGAAGAATTGATTCCTTTCAATACCCTAAGGATATATGCAGTGACATTTTCTTATAGTGCAATTACTTTATCCTTTACCTAAAATGAGTTCATTCTGGTTTCTTCATTACTTTCAGTAATTTTTGCACAGTAACAGTGCTGCTGTCTACCCCTGCCCTAAGCATAGGAGAGGGAAGGGCTAGGGAGCTTTGATTGCACATTAATAAGTATTGCAAGCTTTTATGTGTGGGAGAGAGATGGGAAAGGGTTACTCTGAGTATATGAAACTGCCAAAATGAAGATTGGTGACATTGCTGACAGACAGAAGAATGAAAACCTGCACTTTGGATTTTTATTTTGAGGAATCTCATTCTGATGGTGAAATAGCAGTGGGCAGTCTCTGAACTGAAGATAAGAAATCAGGTATTGTTAGTCCATTTCCTTTCTCTGCACGAGCAGGGTGACAGTGTGCTGCTCCTACTTCCCCTGCTGCCTCGACACCTTCCTGTAAAACAGGAGCTGTTGAACTTCCCACCTTTTGAATTCTGATGCTAAATTGTACCATGTATATAAAAACTGGGGACCCTACCAAATTGGGGAAAGCAAAGCATTCCACATGCCCTGCTGTGCCCTCCATGTGTGCCAGTGGTGGCATCCTGTGGAGCAGTTTAGAGCTGGAGGAGGGAATGGAGCTACTGAGGAAAAGTGTCCTCTCCCAGCTCCAGACCATCTTATCATGGCCACTGCAAAGATAGGGGCTGGATTATTGCATTATTGCATCCTCCCTACTTTGCTTTTTGTTCCCTGAAATCTCACGTTTTATCCTGCTGCACCAAAGTTTGAGTCTGTCCTGCTCCATGAATGTCCTGGGGATGGCAGGTCCCTCTGTCCCCTGGCTGTGCAGCAGTGGCACAGCGCTCTGGTCCTTGGGAGCTGATTGTGCCACAGCTCCTCAGCCACACTGAGCCTGAGCAGGGAGCTCACAACCATTAACTGTGTCTGTAACCTTCCTGCAGTGCCAGGCACCTGTTTCTGTCCCCATGTTCCAAACCCAGGGCACAGGGCAGCCCTGGCAGGGTCTCCTGGGCCCTTTGGCACAAGACAGGGCCACTGCAGGGCTGGCTTTGGGAAAGAATGACTTCAGTGACAAACCAGGCTGCTGACAAGTCCTAAAGCAGTCCACAAAGAAGTAACCTGGCTTTGCTGATGAGACAAGATGGGGTTTGATGACTTTTTGGATTTTTGAAATAGTATGCAGGATAGTCTTTTAATGAGTGCATTTCTGTCAAGCAAGGTGATAATTAGGGGAATGACTCTCCATGTACAGTCTAGAAGATAATTTGGAAATGTCCAGCAAGACTAATGTGTATGTTAGGGTATGCTTATTCTGTCTGGAGGTCTTTGACACCATCCTTTTCTGGCAGATAGACCTAAAAATCATAGTTTTCAAATAAGGATTTTATTTCAGTGTCATTTGGGGATGATACAGTGACCATTTAAAAGTCATTTAAAAATAATGTGGTGACTAAGTTTTGGCTGTAGAAGACACCAGATCCCAGGTAAATCCGTGCTGCAGCAGCCCCTGCTGCTGGACCTGTGCCTGGCTGTGCCCTCTGGGGCTGGGCTGGTGACATCTGCCCTCCAGGCTGAGGGTTTGCCTGGGCTCTCCTCCCTCTGCTCTGCTGCTCTTCTGTGACACTTCAGAAATGTCACATCCTCAGCAGTGCCCTGTGCTCACTCAGGTGTGGGTGAACTGCTCACTCCTATTTCTGGCACCCATGGCAAACACAGACAGGGTGTTTTGTCTGACACACAAGTCTTGCTTTTAGTAAACCAGGCTAAAATAGAATCAGGCTTCATCCTCTCCTCTCACCTAAACTGCACCAGGTGGAGAATCAGACCAATGGTCATTGTCTTGAACACAAACAGCTGCAGCCAAACCACATCTGAGCTCTGGCTTTTCTCACCAGCGACAGCAAAGCTCTATTTGTGTCTTATGTTCTGGTGTGTGTGTGTGTGATGAGAAGCCATTTTATTATCTATAATTTTCTTAGAGTCTTGATATTTCAAACTGGATTGGGTATGAGAAAGGCCATGTGCTTTCCAAAAATACTCAAAGACTTCAAATATATATATTATTAGAAATATTTAAGAATAATATGAAAAAAGATCCAAAATGTGTATTTCTTCTTGCAGCTGGAGCTGAAATAGCTGCTAAGTTTTCCTCTCCCCTGCTGAGAATTGGTACAGTTTGTTTTTCTTACATGATTTCCATGGTGTTGATAATGATGTATTTGTATATTGTGGCTGATGAGAGATAATCAGACAGGGAAAGAGCACAGAATTACCTGTCCTTTTTTCCAGTCAAGACAGAATGTATGAATTTATTACAAGAAGAAAAGTGTGCAAATGAACTTCCTGTAATTAGGCCATTCTGACCTGTGTAGAACCACACTTTGTTTGAAATTTATAAAAATTATAACTAGTACAAAACCCTGTGGTTGATGTCTCTATATGAAGCAACAAGTAAAATTAGTTTTTTTCAATTCCAAATAAATGAGTATCAGTAAAGGCACACCATCAGAGCTGAAAAAATCCACACATTTGTCCCATATAGCTTTCATTTGTCCAACACACATGTCACAAAAGGTATAGTAGTTGGGTTTTTTTTTCCTTTTACCCTTTTTTTTTTCCCTTTACCCATCTCCCTTAGTCAGGTTCTGAATCCCCAGAGCTCTTAGGTGAGTGCAAATGTTCACACTGACAGCTCAGAGGAAGTTGTAGATGATTTCATTATAGTTACCCCTGAGATATCTGCATGCCTTTGGCTACCACTGTTTATTAGGGAGTGCTGTTTGAACCAAATACAAGTTGTGGATCACGTAGAAAGGCAAGCAGGTGAAAATGAGAATGCAGAAACACAATGCAAGTAGAGCAAGATAAACCAGAACTGATTTAATGCAGATTTCTATAGGCAAACTTCACTTCACTTGACTGTTCAAGTCATTGGTGTCACCATGTTGCTGCAGTGAGTACTGCTATGAGAAAAAGAAGAATTAGGAGCATTCCAGACACCAGTGTGGGGTTGCTTTGTTCCCTGCCCCAAGCAGGCCCCTGGCAAATGCCCAGGGCAGGGAATGATGATGCTCTCCTGAGTGAGTGATGCTCTCCTGCTGCACATCGAGCTCCTCACACCACGCCCTGCCGTGCAGCTGCTGCCCCAGCCTGGAGAGCTCTGCAGAGCCCTTGGTGGGACAGAGGGGAGGCACTGCGTCTGCTGGGAGTGAGTTGGGGTGCAGAACTAACAGTGAGCCCCCCTGGCCCATCCACCTGGGGAGAGAGCAGGCAGCAAGGGGTGGTGCCCACCTGCGGGAGAGCCCGTCTGAGGCTCTGCTCAGCCCTGTCTCACTTTTAGCAGCTGCTCTGTGCAGATGGTCACAGCTCTCCCTTCTGTGCCTGAACATAAAAGAAGCAGTTTGGCCTTGAGGAAAGTACTTTCTAAAGAACACGCGGGAGGCACTGATTTATGCTGTAACCTGCTTTGCACCAGGTGATCAGGCCAGGAGGAAGAAGCACAAAGCTTTCCCTGGCCTTGCAGAGCCCTGAGTCTCAGTGCAGTGAGCCTGTCCTCCTCCCAGCCAGCCCAGCAGTCATTTCTCTTTTCACTTTCTTTCCTAACCATCATTTATTTCCTTCTGCGTGAGTTAGCAGACGAGAAGCATCGCTCTCCCCCTCTCTCTCCACCTCCTTCCCAGCCATGTGACTGAGCACTCCCCGCATCGAGTGAAACTTTTCAGTCCGCAGGGAAGCTCGCTTTCCTCTCCAGCCGCTCCCCGGGGAGAAGCAGCACCTCTCAGCCGTGCTGGCCATGGGGAGGAGCGCTCGGCAGCTCATCTCGCTGACCCTCGCCTGCGGTGAGTAACAGCACCATTTCTACCTGAAAACTGGGACATTGTGCCAGGTTTGTTTCCTCGCTGTCAGGACAGCACCTAAGAGACTGAAAACTTTGAAGAGTTTTGTTGCTAGCGCTTAAGGGTACCTTCAGCAAAGTCTCACTGCTAAGAAATAACCATAACTGCAGTTAATTGCAGCTGGTATAGACTTAGTTTGATGTTTTCATCTGTGTTTTCCCTTGCACTCTGTGGTGGCATAAACTCTGTGTGAAGGAGTGAGTTCAGAGTCATCTTAGAAGCAGACTTTTTTGGCTTTGCTTTTCTTAATTAAAAATAATTTCCAGACCTGCAGAACTAACTGAAAATCCTTACTGAGGCAAGCAGGAAAGAAAAAACAAAAGAAGCATTGCTTGAGTCATTAGCTCGTCTGCATTGAAAGATGCAGAGCAAGGTCAGGAAAGAAGGAGTGGAGCTGGGGGATCTCTCAGTGACAAACCCCATCAGAGTCACCATTTGATCCTTAATGCTGCTCTGTGAAAATCTGGGGAGCCACACAGATCAAAGAAATCTCCCAGTGCTTTAAGTCACTGCTCAACACCTGCAGCAGCACCAACTTTGCCTGGTGAAGGACTGAGTGTGATTTAATCTGTGGAATGGCCAAAGGTTTGAGCTCGTGTTGGGACCCTGGACCTGTGGTGTGTTTTGCCATGGGCACACAGGGATCACACAAGGAACAAC